>JAYKKM010000096.1:1727500-2072500 GCA_035772405.1 Chrysogorgia sp. JL179-B06 | reverse complement strand
AAATTTAATTTCATACCCTGCTATATAACCCTTTATAATAATAATAATATAATAAAGACGTATTAGGAGCATTATACAATAGTCTCAATGCTCTTACAACAATATATATATTCTTAAAGTTGCTTTTAAAACTAATTACAGTTTCATTATAAGATAAAGCCCACTACATATATTAACACTATGAACAATAACTATTAATTTTAAAAAAGAAAAGTCTTAACTGCAGACTTAAAATTACTTAACATTTCAAAGCTTCTAATTTCCTGTGGTAATGAATTCTAATAATAACAAAGAGTTAACTCTTTAAGTCCCACAAGTGATCAGTACTCCTAATGATATCAATGGTTAACCAAGCATATAAGAAGAAATGAGAATAAAGGAAATGATCACAAAGATAAACTAGCTGACATGTTTTTAAAACAACTTCTCCCAACTAGTACTATAAGAAATACTTGGAGACTAATAAGGAGAATTTGTATGCTGATATTGGGGTGTTAATCAAGTATAAAGGTAGTGAGAATATTAGGAAATGATCACCATAAGACAAACTGATGTTTTTAAAACCACTTCTCCCAACAGCTGTATAATGTACATGCATAGTGCTATAACACCTTGATTTTTTTATAATATCAAATAAATAAGAACCTATCGCAGCCTAGTGCGGTAAAATATAGATAGGTTCTTAATAGCAAGTGTAAAATACTTTTGATACAAGATTCATGTTTCAAATACAAACAGCCACTTGAATACGATGTACTGTACCCGTAAAGAACATCCAGATTGGCTTGAATTAGAATAATTTTGCTAGTGTAAACAGTCTCGATCAATTTGTATTATAAATTTGATAAGCAAATTATGCTAACCTAAGGTTTATCAACAACTAAAAAGCAGCTGGAGAATTGAAAATTATTTATAACCTGAGCTTACTTTAAGGTGTGTACAGCACTTTTACAAAATTGATGACAGTTTAGAAATTGTTTTACAGCTGTAAGCAAGACAAAGTTATCTTTCTACATTAAAGTCGCATTTAAATTAGGCTTCCTGGGAGACTTATCACTTAAACAATTCACAAGCATATAACCTGAAGTTTAGCTAGCTGAGTTTTTATGGAAGTCAAAAGAATAGAAACTTACTGCTAGTATCCTTCCTCATTCCGGTGTTGCTAGTAGCCCAGTTAACTTTGATATCCTTCAGATGAAATCCAAAAATAACACATTAATGAATGTAATAAACAATTGGCAATCACAAGCAAAGCCAAGAACCATCAATGTTTTTGTAAAAGGTTCTGGTGTCAACCACAACAACAGCAGGTGGGAAGAACTATGTTTTCACACATACACACACAACTTGTTAAATGGGAACCAGTAGTCAATAATAAATTATATTTAAATCAAAGATGCTCAAGTGTTATGTTTAGAAATGTAAATAACATTCTCATAATTTATGCTTCTGGATGCAGCCATTTTAGATTTTCCTTAAAGTGCCTATGACACAAAAATTAAGTTTGTCTGAAAAAACACTTCAAATGACAGAGGGACATCTTTTGAGGTTTTTCGTTTCCTTGCTTCGTTGTTAAGATATTTCAGTTTGCATTATATGCAAATGTTATGGTGTGACGTACACGTGTATAATGACTTATCGGAGGTTATATATCTTTGCTCTTATAAAACCAAATTTAATTTGAATGAAGCATGTGCGTGAGTATTTCCAAAACCATGGAACTTGTAGAATTTCAAGTGATTTTGTGTGATAATAACAAAGATATATAACCTTCTCTGATAAGTCATTATGCACATGTACGTCACACCATTGTCATTTGCATACAACACAAACTGAAATATCTCAAGAACGAAGCAAGGAAACAACAAACTACAGAAGATGTTAGTCTGTCATTTTAACTGTTCTTTCAAATAAGGCAAACTTAATTTTCGTGTCATAGGCACTTTAATGGCTCAAACTCAATGTACAGCTAGGGTTACAGTTCAATTTTGATGTCACTGAGTACAAGGAACAAAATGACAAAATTGAAAAGAAAACCACTGCTGTACTTCAATTTTGAGCAGTTGAGGAAACTCTAAAATAAATGGCAGCGTCCAGAACCATAAAATACGAGAATGAAAATGTAAGTAATGTAATGAAAATGTAAAATTACAGTGTAAGTTTTGTTAGAAAAACACCATTCCATCATTCTTTGTAATATTTTTCAAGTTATGGCTTCTCAAGCAAGACACAACTTAGGAAATTGGAAAAATTTATTAGCTTGGTCTGCCCGGTGGATGACATATGCAGATAACCTATGTCACACTAGTCTACAATTTTGTGGCAAAAAATAGGATGGAAAGTATTGTGTTTGTTGTGAATCTGGCAATTTTAGTTGTAAATTATGCAGAAGACCAATTCCCAGGCATGTTTACAGTATACTGTACTGTAGTAACCAGCATTGTTTCCCAATGCACTTTTCTATCTATCTCTGTACCCAAGATCTGACAAACACAAGACTTGGTAACTGTTTTCAAAATCACATCAAAAGATGGTGTTGAGAAAAAATATTGAAAACTTTTTGCATTCAAGTTCTCTCAAGTTTCACAGCACAAATTATACATCTTACAATCAGAGCACATTATTATTTTCATTTATAGCATAATCATAGTTTTTGTATATATCTACTGCAATCTAGGTCACATGGAGGTTAACATGCTCCCTCATTCTGAACCTTTGCAATGTCACAATTATATTATATTATGTATTTTGAACCTTTTCTCATTCCCAAAACACTAAATCATCAAAATCTTTCTATTTCCTTTGGGTATGATATCCTACCTGATCAAAAACACGCCTGCCATTCATTGTCTCCAGGGCATTCTTGGCTGAATCGTGGTCTTGAAACTCCACAAAACAGTAAGGATCACTTCCAGTGTGCTACAATACACAATTTAACATAGATTTAATATGTTGCTTCAAATTGGCTGTTGTGTAACCCCCGTGAAGAGACGTTAATTTAAATCAACAAAATAGAACTTGTTTTTTTATTATTTTGTGTCTTATACTATGTTACAAACTTTATCTTGGGAAGTTTAAGACTTGAGCAACTCATTCTTTGAGCTCTCCTAAGTTCTCAATTCTCATCAGTAATATCATGTACATCCATAATTTTTATGAGGGCCATCAACTTATGAAAACACTATGCCAGTCAGCATTTAACACTCTCCATTCACAAGCCAAAGGAGAAATTAAATGTATTCATGATTTCTATGACGTCCAATAAACCTTTATCTGCACATATTTTATAAATATAGTAGGGATGAGCCGATTAATCGGAAAATAATCGGCCATTTTTAAATAATCGGTAATCGGCCGATTATTGTTTGATAATCGGCAAAATAATCGGCCATAAGACTTTTTTGCACAGTTGCCAAACACATGCTAAAATACTAAATACAAGCAAATAGATAGGTTATTTTTCACAGGGTTTTTTATGAACATATTTCAAAAGAACTCACAAAATCTTGAAGAGGTCAACGCATTTCTCGCTCTTCCTTTGCACCCAAATATCTTCGACATGTCATCGCGTTTAAGTATCTCAGTCCACCAAGATCAAGCGTATACTCAGAGCGCGTGTTCAGTGAGGCTGGGAACATTTCCACCGAGACACGGAGCAGACTAGCTCCGCACAAAGCAGACAATATTTTGTTTCTACATCATAATCTACCAAAACTAAACTTTGATTATTGATCTTAAACTGGTTTAAGTTTTTTTAAGTTGATTAGTTTGTATTGTAATCAATAAAAACGCATTTACTACTTCACTGTTGGTCATTTTGTCTTGCTACTTACAATAATCGGCAGATACCGATTAATCGGCCGATAAGTTGAGATAATCGGCCTACAAATAATCTGCCTCAGTAATCGGCAATTTTCGTTATCGGCTCATCCCTAGAATATAGCTAATTTTCTCAGGATCAAATCTTGTTAATAAATAACGTCATCATCGGCTCTATGAGGGTATAAATAGGGATCCTAACTTTACAACGACCACCCCTGATAAATAATACACTAGATTGTAATGTCGAAACGTTGGGTCATGGGCAATAACTTTTAGCCAGAGACTGAGTAGCACCAAATTATGTCTGATGATAAATCAGTGATAACCTGGTTACATTGGGAAATTATTTGTTGCACAATCATCTTCATTTATAAGGTTCAAATTAAGGTTTCAAATGTGCATTGCAAAAATAAATTATTCTACCTAAAGTTATGTTTACCCACAGTTATTACTAAATCAGGTCTATCACTAATCACTGTTTGTAGATGCTACAGGAAAAAGTTTTCCAAAAATCAATACTGCTAATCAATAGTGCTAATCAGAGTATTGTAGAGATTGATAGATTATATCGCTATTTTAAAAGGCATGCTGCTACCATTGTCTGCAACTTTAGTTCCCATGTCGGACATGGTGGGTTTTAGAATGGAAAGAGACCTCTGCCTGTATCCAATACTTTATGTAACCACTGTCCACAATCACGTATATATCAAAGGAAACAAGTTTTAAGAAAACAAATACAATGCATCATCAGAGTTTTATTATGCTGGATTATTTTTGAACACACCATGTCTGGGGCACATCGGGCTATAAAGTTGCTGGAACATGGGATGAAGGTATTGGAGAGGGTTCTGGAGAGAAAGCTGAGAGATAAAGCGAATATAGATGGCATGCAGTTTGGGTTTATGCCTGGAAAGGGGACGACAGATGCGATCTTTATGGTTTGGCAGATGCAGGAAAAATTTGTGGCTAAGAATAGAGCACTATATTATGCATTTGTGGATCTGGAGAAAGCATTTGACAGAATTCCCAGGAGGTGGTTAGGTGGGCGTTGAGAAAGCTGGGGGTTGAAGAATGGTTGGTGAAAGCAGTGATGACAATGTATGAGAAAGCAAGAACTGTGGTGAGAACGAAGCATGGGAATAGTGAAGAGTTTGAGGTGAAGGTTGGGGTCCATCAGGGGTCGGTCCTGAGTCCATTGCTGTTTGTATGCGTGATGGAGGCGCTGACGCAAGAAGTTAGAGAGGGTATGCCATGGGAGTTGTTGTATGCCGATGATCTGGTTTTGATGGCTGAGAGCATTGAGGAGCTTAAGGAGAAAGTGATGCGATGGAAAGAATGCATGGAGGCAAAGGGTTTGAAGATGAACACTGGTAAGACTAAGGTGATGGTGTCAAGGAAGAATAGTGGTCATGTTGAAAAGTTAGGGAAGTGGCCGTGTAGTATATGTGGGAAGGGTGTTGGAAATAATTCTATTTGATACACAGGCTGTAGTGGATGGGTACACAAGCGGTGCTCAGACGTGAAGGGCTCACTGGCTAGAGTTGTGGATACGTTTGTTTGTAAGGTGTGTGAAAGAGCAGAGGATGGAGAGGATAGTGACGTAGATGAGAGCATGGATCTGGGCAATGGGGTGCATTTAGAGAATGTTAAAAAGTTTTGTTACCTGGGGGATATGCTGAATGGGGGTGGAGGAGCAAATTCAGCATCTGTGGCAAGGGTACGTTGTGCATGGGGAAAGTTTAAAGAGCTCTCTGGGATCCTGACAAGGAAGGAAGTGGTGCTAAAGCTGAAGGGGAAGGTGTATGTGGCCTGTGTGAGGAGTGCTATGGTGTATGGAAGTGAGACGTGGGCCATGACTGTGGAGCTGAATAATAGACTGGAGAGGACAGAGATGCGGATGGTGCGGTGGATGTGTGGCGTATCGCTGAGGGATAGAGTGTCTAGTGAGGAGCTGAGGGAAAGAATGGGTATTGAATCGGTGTCTGACGTGGTAAAGAGGATCCGATTAAGGTGGCTGGGACATGTGCTGCGGAAAGATGATGGTGACTGGGTGAAGAGGTGTATGTCGCTTGAGGTTGATGGTGCAAGAAGAAGAGGAAGGCCAAGGATGACATGGAGCCAGGTAGTGGAGAGGGATGAGAGAGAGTGGGCTGAAGAGGGATGCACATGATCGTGGAAAGTGGAGGAAACTGTCGTGGGGAACCACCGACCAACCCGTGTAAGCGGGGAAAACGGCCGTAAAACGTCTGTTGTTTTGTTTTTGTATGTCTTGAGAAAATGGTGACTACATTGTCCTTCAATGTTTGAAAGTGCTTTGAACAGAAATGTACAAAAGCGTAGAGAAACTCCATCTGGTGTAAAGTCTCATACGATGGTTTTGGTCATTACTCCCCTTGAATCCTTGATGGTGACCAAACTGCATCACGTCAAAAGATGGCGTTGAAAATTGATCACGACACTATAAACCTTTTGATGTGGTGTGCATTTGGAAGTCCTGAATGTGTAGTAAGACTTGTGACCAAACAACTTGTGCGAAAACTACGTAATAGGCTGCTTGGTATTGTGGTAAACAAATCTCATTGTGTTTTTAACTGGTGAGCAACCATCATGTATAAATTATGTGATATAAACCTCACTTGTTTCCAAGGTAACTCAAGCATATGCAAATATGAAAGTGTCATGCTGGCAGAGGCTTCTTATCTTTCCATTCACAAACCCAAAAGACCTTGCTAACCACTAATGGAGGGGGACAAAGAGTGCCTAGTTTCTGTTTATTAATATAACAAGGTCAGCACATATTTGCCTGCGACAGCCCAAATAAAAAAACATCATCATTGATTTTCATGTTTTAATACACTTGCACTTGTCAAAAGAGAATTTAAAATATTACGCTTTTTATAAACAAGACCTCGTAGAGTAACAGCTTGTATCCTTTGAACTTCTCCCTTTATACGGCAGAACGTAGCGAAAGGATAAAAGCAGAGTAACCCGTTCAAACGAAACCTGGAAAGAACAATAGACTAACTAACATGTGCCAATGAAGAACACTGACATGTGCCAATAGAGAACATAAAATAATTTAATGTTTAATATTCGAGCTCAAAGTTTAAAAGTCTCTTCATCGCTCGACGCAAACTCGAAGTATTAAGACGCCTTCGGATACAAGAATCAACGGTACCTTCACGTCGAAATTGAATTTCTCGACAGCAAGCTCCAAAGGAAGCGTGTATTCAGATGACGCTCTTCACTTCCGACTTCAAGGAGACGACCAACATTTGTGGAGTGCCCCAGCTATTTAACACGGTTTGCCGTGCAAGCAGTGCAAAGGCGAGGCTCTGAAAACTTATTCAACTTGAACGTCAGAAACTCGTCAAACAAACACAAGAAATTTGCCTTTCAATGGATGATATTCCCAGAGGTGTGCGCGAAACTTCAACTCACTATTTGTAAAAGGCTGTCACGCCTGCTGACAGCTTTCCTTGGCCCGAGCGCTTGACTTTGTCATGGGAAAGAGTCAACAAATGAATCACTTGTATACAGGTAAAACATCTACTTACATCTGTAATCATTTTACATCTTTCCACGTGAGCTATTTTACCGAAAACTTGCTTCAAAAACTCTTCTGTACATCGTCTATCGAGGTTGCCAACATACCTGGATAGAAGAAAGTTTTAGCGTCACTCGCCGGTCGAGAAGCGAAATTTATGGAAACAAAAAGAGTTCAAAAGACTTACAGGACTTTCGATGCACCTTGATATGACTATAATTAATAAGAAACACAAAATGAGCTTGAATGTTGAGGGAATATTGTAGAAATATTCGATTGAAAACTAACCTGCATCTCGTTTTACGAACCACACTTGCTGAGAAAAGCCGACACGTTCAAAATCCACTTGCGCGCGCATGTGTTTCGGTGGTACTGCGCTGGAAGAAAGTTCTCGAGTGGTTTGCGCCGTTTGCGCGGCGTTAGGCATGCCAGCAGAATGATGCTAGGAATTTTCTATAGCATGGAGGATCAAATAAATAGAATGTAGAATGTAAACCACGTATAAAGGCGATCATATAGCCTTGTAATAAATAACATGTCATATGGTAATGAGGGTAATCATATGGCGCGTTTATAATGTCAAAATTCAATCTGATCATTTGAACACCATACATCTAATTCGTCGGCAAGCCTCGCGAAGTTATAAATTTTCCATTCAAGCGACACTTTGCCAAATCGAACTTCACGATTGTAATGTTTGCTGACTTATCTAGCGGTCGAGCGGTCATGCGGGAAGGCAGGACCGGCTAGAGCGGGGGGCAGAGGGGGCGATACACAGGGCCCTGGACCTGGGATACGTTGCCCGTCGCCATGTTTTTTGAGAAAATGCTTTCGGAGAAAAGGAATTTAGAGATTTATTTAAAATAAATTGAATGATTTAGAAGAAAATATATCTAAATGCCGTTCTTGTTCTATAAACTATATCTAAGAGCATACGGACTATTTTACATGCACTACAATCGTTTTAGAAAGATTAACTAATTTCTAATTAGTTAATCTAAGATTCAGCAGTAAAAGGGTGATTACGTTGATACATCATATCGTACGTTAAAACAACGCCTATAGGGCCTGCAGATGACAAAACAACATACATAACTCATAAAAACGTACGGAAAACGTCATATCCAAATCTTGGAATAGGTGTTTTTCCGTCTTTAGTTGCCATTTAGTACGTTCGGTAAACCTGTGTGTGCTATTTTCAAAATAGGAAAACAAAAACAATAATTATAAGCACGATATAAACGCCAAAAAGGACAATGCTAACAATTATCTAGTGGCATAATTCCACAAAAATTCGTCCAGAAATTGCCGCAAAAGCACATATGGGCCATTCAAAATTAAAAATTATTTAAAATTTCCATGGGGGACACGCCCCGACACCCCCTTACCGGAAAGACACCATAACAACCTTCCACTGCGCTCCCCTTTGGAATCCTGGTTATAATTGTAGTGTCAATAACAATTATAATGTATTATAACTACTGTACAAGTCTATTTGCAAGCCATTACTCATATATTTCACGTAAAACAAAATTAGGAAGGGGGCCGTACACACGTACAATGTTCCATTTTCTCACACTATTGTAAAGAGGGAGCGTTCGAAGGTTGCTGTTCTACATTGGCGAGGAAGGAAATGTAACAATCAGATTATCAACTTTGAAGAAGATTAATTCGAGGTATTCGTGCCAGCAGGGCCGGATTAACCACGTCGCTTTTTTGGGGGCCTCGCGCTTTACTGGGCCACGCCCATTTTGACTGGGACACGCCCATTTTAGGTGCCTCGCGAATTTAGGGGCCTCGCACGTTTAGGGGCCTCGCGCATTTAGGGGCCTCGCGCATTAGGGGCCTCGCGAATTTAGGGGCCTCGCGCATTTAGGGGCCTCACGCATTTAGGGGCCTCGCAAATTTAGGGGCCTCGCCCCCTAGGCTTGGCCCCAGGAAAATATGCAATATGCACATGTAAGCTCTAGTTGCGCTGAGCTGTTATATGATCCTGTTTATACTTGTTGACACAATCGAAATTGCGATGATTTGCGGATAAAATTGAAAACGATTATATTTAACAATGTCGTGTCTTTGAATTCAATTAGTTAGGTTTTCATAACGGGGGGGGGGGGGGTACGGGGGCCTCGCGCTGAAAATCTGCCACGGGCCTCGCGCGACGTTAATCCGGCCCTGCGTGCCAGTAGTTGTAGAGAAAGTAGTCGTTGTTTGTGGGTTATCGTGGTGCGAAATGGTAGGTTCAGGATAACTTTAGTGCCTGGCGCGACGCTGCAATACTCGTTCAACCGATAGATTGCGGTGACCACACCTGATGGGTCGCATACCCAAGATGGGCGAACAATAGTAAGGTATATCATAATGATTGACAGACGCAGCCAAGAGTCTTGTTTGCAGTTGTAACATGGACAGCAACCTGTTTGGATCATGTTAAGTCTTGGATCACCCAAATACCAAGGTCACGTTCAGTTCCAAGCTTTTCAACGGTCTGCCGGTTGAGAATGTATTGATGACATCTGCGAGTAATCGTTTGACACTTCGTTTTTAGCTCGTTGAAGTGTAAACCAGAAGACAATGACCATTTGTTCAGATTATTTACGTCAACTTGGAGAAGATGCGCTTCCGAAAGAGAGTTAAAGGGATACTCAAGTCAAAATACAAAATAATGTAGTTCATTTTATAATGAAACTGTAATTAAGTTTTATAAGTAAAATTAAAAATATAAGAGGCTAAGAGCATTGAGACTATTAATAGTATAATGCTCCTAATACGTCTTTTATTATTATTATTATATGAAAGATCTTACTGACTTTAGTTTATTTCTAAAGTTTCAGTATTCTTATCAATTTAGTTAAGAAGATATGGCTAGTTGAAGTTGGGGAGTTCGTCCAATTTCGACGCCATATTTGTTTCTCAAATATGACGTCACTGAGTCAAAGCTATCACTATGTGATCGCCATCAAAATAACTCCACTGCCGATAAAGAATCACTCAATGACGTCATATTTTCAAAACCAATATGGCGTCAAAATCTTCAAATTTTCAACTTCAACTAGCCATATCTTCTTAACTAAATTGATATAAATGCTGAAACTTTGGAAATAAACTAAAGTCAGTAAGATCTTTCATATGAACTACATTTGTATTTTGGCTGGAGTACCCCTTTAATGATTTTACACAGAAGAAATTTAATATAAACCAATTCCGAAAATAAACCCTCACCGAATATAAGCCCTCCGAATATAAGCTCACCAAAAAGTCATTTGAACTAATAAGCGAGTTCGTAATGTCGACTGCGCATCAAAATGACGCGTTCTGCGTCGGGATAAAACTTATTTCAATTCATAACATCAGGCTGGGGAATTCAGTATAACGAATTTGCAAGTGTAAATAGAAATGCAAATGTCTATTGTGGGTTTGCCTGATATTATGAGTTTTTATCCCGACGCAGAACACGTCATTTTGATGCGCAGTCGACATAGAGCGATTGCAAAACGCCCTGGAAGCGAGGCTTCTCGGTGGTTACCGTTGCTAGGGCCCGATTCACGATATTTTATTGGGTGAAAATTGTCTGACATACAACAATGGCCAATGAACAAACGTGAATCGGGCCCTAGCAACGGTAACCACCGAAAAGCCTCGCTTTCAGGGAGTTTTGCAATCGGTCTATTACGAACTGGCTTATAATCCCAACCTCGTACCCAGGTTTTTCACCCGCCTCGCTGGAGCGAGCTGAATTTTCAAACGATGAAACAAGGTGGAAAAAAGAACATCAGATTCATTAAAGGACATTGGCAACACAAATTAAGTTTGTCTAATATGAAAGAACTCGTAAAATGATAGAGTAACACCTATTACATTCCCGTATTTTACTTCGTTTTTGAAATATTTCAGTTTGTTTGATATGTAAATGAGATGGTCTCTGACGTCAGGTGCGGGTAGAGAATTTTGAATTTTCACTCACATTCACATTAAAAAAGTCTTATATCTCAGTGATTGCTAAGTTCACAACGTTCATAATTATCATGAGGAGTTATTATACGCACATTTTCAAGTAAATTTGTGGAACAAACTTGAAGATGTAACTAATATTTTAATGAGTGAAAATTCTCTCCCCTGCACCTGACGTCAGAGCCATCTCATTTACATATCACACAAACTGCAATATTTCAAAAACGAAGTAAAATACGGAAAAGTTGTAAAAGGTGTTACTCTATCATTTTACGAGTTCTTTCATAGACAAACTAATGTTGCCAATGTCCTTTAGCACAATTGTTTTCAATAATTTATTTCGTTCAGTTAATTAAAAAAAAGTTAAAATTTTATTTCAATTGTAATTAACATGGCAATTTTAAGAACTTAATAAGTACTAATAATTTAGAAGTCTTTTACACCATTTAGGTGATAATAAATTAAAATGTAACCAAAACATTCTGTTCAACTGCTGAATTGTAAATTTAGCTCAAATAGTTCTTGTCGCAACTCGCACTTCCAAACGAGCAAAGAGACAAACTCTCTACATTCCTCTATTCTATTCCAAATCCTTCTGAATTTGATATTGCAATAGTGAGTTTGCTTTTTAGTTTCTGTCTGGTCTTGTATGGCGGAAGACAAAGTTGATTGAAGCATGTGTGAGCCATTGGAAGCCTGTAAAATGATCATACAGTTAACTCGAGCGAGAATCATACAGTAAACTCGTAAGCGACTATCGCCCATTAAGCTGGCTTCACACGTGAGCATAAGCATGAGCATAAAGCAAAATTAACAAAGGAATGAAGTCAAGCATAAGCCAAGAGCAGAATAAAAGAGGAAACAAAGAAAAATTCTCGTTGTTTTGTCTTCGCAAGTCCCTGAGAAGAAGTCATGCTTTGTTTTCGTATTGATCTTGTGTTTATGCAATGTTTATGCCTGGTTCATACGAGAGCATAATCATAATCATAAAGACAAGACAAAAGGCAAAACAAAGGAATAAAGTCAAGCCTGCGACATAAAGATAATCATAAGAAGCATAAGCCAAGCATAAGAAGCATAAGACAAGAGCAAAACAAAAGAGGAAACAAAGAAAAATGCTCGTTGTTTTCTCTTCGTACGTCCCAGAGGAAAAGACATGCTTTGTTTTCGTTGCTTATTCTTATGTTGCTCGTGTGAACCAGGCTTTACATGACCGTGCGGAGATACGAATTTTAGTATTTCTCACGAGTGAGCGAAGGGAACGAGCGAGAAATATTATCACTACAAGAAGGTATCATTTTTATCTTCATATATGTGAAGTTATCATCATGGATATTTCATCGATATCTATATAATAAACTGTGCATGATATAAACACTTGCAATGCTGTAAGAAGGCTCGTGTTTTTGTAATATGTTTTTCCCAAGTCTTACAACATCCCGAGATATATATCAAAGTATCATCATCTTTCATCGATCTATATCGTAGACGACCACATTCGGGAACCAAAGTAAAGAATAAAAGTTAGGTAAAAGCAAAGAAACATAGAAATTAAAACTTAAAACTTTACTAAAGTTTTGGCTGACGTTTCATATAAGTATCCCGAATTTAAAACATATACCAAACCTACCTTAATCCTAACCCTTAATACTGACCCTAATCAGGATCTCGATCAATTCCAAGCGTGACCATGCCCCCCCACCCGGAATTTGACGGGCATTTACCGACTCTCCAGATAAAGTGGGCTATTTGGTGCTCTGCTGAAAGAAAGTAGATGCGTATCCCATAGTCACAAAGTTTGAGGCAATGCCAATATGGTTCCCAGTGAATTTCCAAAATTCGTTGGCACACTGCACATTTCATATTAAACGAAGTCCGACCTTTGCTCTAATGTTTCAATGATGTAATATTCTGTGTCCGGTACACGAAGTAGCATCCCCAAACGAACGTGCATATTTAAAACGTAAACAAATGCCAAACAAATCGCATGCCAACCGCTATTTAACCATGTTTATTTTAGTACACCATGTGTAGTCTGCGACACGTTTGAGTTCAGAAGATGGCGGATGCGCCGGATGGCACAATTGCTTTGGAAAATTTCGAGCGAAGTTTGTGGCTTCTTGGCTCTTTTATTTGGAAAACTTTTATTACATGCCCGTGGGTGGGGAATTTGCATCTATTCAAGAGCCCAACTGTGGGGATTTTGTATAATTAAGTTGACTCCACGGTGGGGCATTTGCAATGCTCTGACGCCAAAATGTCAAATGCCCGTCAAACGCCCGGGGGGGGGGATGGTCACGCTTGGAATTGATCGAGACATAACTCTTACGATGTTTTCTTTTAGAAATAATAGCTAATTTTAATTTCGAATTTTACTACCGGTAGTCTATGTGACGTTTGAAACTTCACCCAAAGTTTTATATTAAATTTTGAAATTTCTTTTTAATTTTTTAATTTTTTAAATAAATTTTTATCTTTTAAATCACAGCATATATGGAAAGTATTTCTTAATTCATATTTCTTTAATATAATATTGAAGAGGATACGATTAATATTTTGATTTAATATTTTCTCTCGTTAATAAAGCCGTTATTTTAAACTTACATTTCATCGCTAGCGTTAGCCATTTTGGTAATTTTGAAGTCCATTTCGGCCATGCCTCCCACTGGAATGCGGTCACTTCCGGTGCAAAAACGTAAAAGTTTTCGCTTCAGAGAGCTCGAGAAATTCGTGATGGTTTCCCAGAAATACCTAGGAAGGTGCAAAAACGGTGAGGACTGGGGCAGAGAGGAAGGTGGGAGACACGAGGAACATGCATGCAGGAAGATGATACTAACTGCTTATTGACCGCGAGCGCGAGGTCTGTACAGTGAAATATCGGACCGATGTTTTTATAGTACGGACCGAGCGAGCGAAGCGAGCCGAGGTCCGTGCATAAAAACAGAGGTCCGATATTTCACTGTACAGACCGAACAAGCGAGGTCAATAAGCAGTTTATTATATGGCCTAGACAATAATTTTTTCAAAGCCTTTGTATTTGTAGAACTATTTATCCGAGTTTCGCTTGCCTTCCGCTTACCGAGCATTTGGTTGGCTTCTCTATTTTCATTACATGGTTTTGCTTTACACACACAAAAATATAAACATTTATTCTCTGGATTCCAGAGAGTATTTGGCTCGTATTCATCGCCGTCAAGTTTACGTGCATCTATAAAGAATTTGCACAGCAAGTGATTTAATTATTCGGGAGCAAGACATTCAATCTTTACGTTTTCCTTGTTTATTTTTTCAAGTAACGATAAAAAGATTTCATGTCGCTAGCGGTTTTCTTTAGTGTGTTCGCACTCTGTTGTTCTTTAATAAAATTCTCGATTTCTTGCTGACTATTTGATTCATGTTGGATTTCGTTGTTGTTTTCCTCCATACTTTCAAGTTTGTCAACGGTTTGAATTTCTAGGGCATTACCACCTTGCGTAATGCCCGACAATTTCCCGCTCAGGTCATTACGGCTTTTTCCGGACCGCAAATTAACCAATCAGCGTGCGTCATTTTGCTCAGCCATATAATAAATCTGATTACCGGTGAGACGAGTCGGAACCATTAAGTTACCGAAAATACTGATAGAGAGAGGTTACAATGATGTACTGGTTCGATTGATATATGTATACTGCCTATAGGGCAGTCACTATATAAGGGTAGAAATAGTACAAGAGGAGAAAATGGCAGCAAATCGTACTGTTTTTTAACGTAGTTTGAAAGATGTAATATGATACTTAGTTATATATTTTGATATATTTTAGGTCTAATTTTTAGCTTTTAGTCTTACTGTTTTAACGCATATATTTATTTAATTTTAATTTTATAGAGCCCTGCTGAAAAGCACCTATTGGTGATGCAGGCCATCTGTTTAAAAATAAAGATTATTATTATAGGGGTGAGAGGGAGAATGAGGGAAGAGGAACAAAGAGGGAGGAGGATGAACAGGAAGGAGAAGAAAAAAGGGAACAAAATGATAAATTTTAAAGGTAAAGATGAGAAATAAAAAAAAAAATAATAATAATAATAATAATAATAATAAAAAAAAAATGTTTTAAAAATAAAAAACAACAATTTTGTCACACCTAATAGTTATATCTTTCTTGCTAAAGCCATCGTAAGTAGTCACTTTGCACAAAGCGTGCATATCGAAGTTAGGATTACCGCAAACCAGCATCTCAACTTCCTCTGGACGCAGCATCTGAAACATGTAACAGGGAAATCAGTGTTTTTAAAATAAAAGTTCTAACAGCAATAACACGCTACCTCAGCTCTATTTATAACAAAGAACTGAAATATTTTAGTAGTTACTGTCCGTAGCATATACTATGACCACTATGCTAAATCTAAAGAGTTTATTGCTAAATCTAAAGAGACTATTTCAAGTTTTTCGATACTTATCTTGTATCAAAGTTAGTGTGAAAACATTAGAAATTCACGCCAGCAAAATCAACATCCGGGACAGCGGTCCGTATACAGAAAAAGACGGATCGTGGTCCTGATACGCATTTTTACGGACCGTGCGTTGACCAATCAGAACCGAGGATATTACAAAACCATATAATAAGAGGCTTAATATAAAATAACATGTATGCTAACGCAGGCTCTGATTGGTCAATACCCGTGTTTGGATCAGGCCATCCAAACCACTGATCTCAAAAATAAGACTGGATTGAGCTTTCTATTGTATCTGATGAGCTGATTTTGAAGCCTGCATATTTGCATAATGTAAATTGACGAGAGATCATTGGAAGCTCAGAGTTTGCAAGCAAATCAAACTGTGACGCTCGCGAAATAGGTTTAGTGTCTGGCCAATATAGTTTCTTTGTTAACATTAAATGCATAAAATCTTGAACCTAATTTGACGTCTCATATTAGGCTTCTCTCACTGGATAATTAGAGCCAACGGCGGCCATTACTAAGTCGCAATAAATCTGTAGGTAGGCCATGAATCGTTTTACCCAGTGATTTGAAAAATGTTTTCTGGTCCTCTTTATAGTAAAATTATTTTATTTTGTCTATGGTAAGAGCACATAATCCAACAAAAAACCTCATAGGATCCTCAGTTGGTCCCTTGGTAATGGCGGACTTCCGGCTTCATTTTCTGAACAATAGTGATCCAAACACGGAAATTTCCCGCCAAAATTTTACTCAAGTTTGTGTTGCTCGTTCGTTCGTATTATTTTAAGAAATACCTAATGGTTTTCCGTGTTTGGATGGCCTGATCGTTGCTCGACTTTCGAAAAGCTAAAAAACACTCAACTGTTTCTTTACGCTTTTCTCAAGTCTCGCAATTAACATCCTGCATGTTTGGATCAGGCCATCCAAACACGGAAACCATTAGGTATTTATTTATTACTGCACTGTTATCAATGAATCGCATTTTAAGATGATAATTGTAAAAGAAAATCGTATGTGCGTAAGTGGTATAGATGGATGTATGAAGCTGCAGGAAATTACTATACTTACGATGAGTGCGTTGGACGCACAAACACTGTGAAAGCCATGATAAAAAGCCGCAAACTGACGATATATAGACTTATTAAGGATGTAGTCCACGTACAGGTCCACATAATCTGAAAAATATTTGAACAAAAAAGTGATAAACTAACCGGCCAGCTGTTGTGTGGTCTAGTGGGTGGCTTACCACACATAGACATGAGCTGGGAGACACAGGTTATCGGACCTCCACTCAGGGTCTTAAAAATAATTGAGGAGAAAGTTCTGCCTTTGCATAATATCAGCAAATGGTAAGACTTTCGGGTCTTCTCGGATAACGACCTTCAATCGTAGGCTCTCGGAAGCCCTAGGCTTCTTAGCCTAAGAAGCCTGTTGGGGTATTCCGTTCACCTATAAAAGAGTGATAAATCTAATAAACTAAACTAAACTAAACTAAACCAGATAAAGTGGATAACTCTGCGTGCCTTCTTCGTGTACCAGACACAGAACATTGCTTCATTAAAATGTTAGGTTTAGAAATAAGGCTAATATTTCTTTATTTCAGGTTAGAACTAGAGTATTTATTTGGGTTATGGTTATGGTTATGGTTAGAGTTTTGTGAAGCTTCTGAATCCTGAGAAAACAACCTTGATGAGACTATGATGTAGTCGATGTCCATAATCGTCTCTCCGGAATCTCACTGCATAATTTTTTGTCTCACACTCATATTTTATTTCACTTTATTCTCAGCCAAAGGACCTTCGCTGGAAATGCTTGATTCGATATTCACTATTTTATCACAACAGTGACAACACCAATATTTTATTAAGTATTTTTAATTCGTATTTTAAGGTGGCTCGATAGTCTAAATCATGAGAAATTGCATTTATCCCCATAAAAGCCCATAAACTTTTTGTAATGCATATCTGAGCTGTATTTTGGTTCATTGCATAGCTCTAGCGGTGGTCTTGATTATTGAAACGTTTCACAATTGTAGCATTTGTATATCTAGAGAAATTGTGTTTATGATAAGCGGCAGATTTTATGCAAATTAGTTAAATTTCTGGATTTATTGGAAATACGATTTCTCCACTCAGGTAAACTTTGAGGGTATAAAACATTTCAGTAAACAAGACCACCACTGGAGCTATGCAATGAACCACGATGAAGCTCATATCTACATTACAAACAATTGTATGAGGAAAAATGGAATTTCTCATTATTTAGACACCTTAACACTGCCTACGTGATACGTTATTTCGCCTCAGCCTCCTTTTGTCATTGAACGGTTATGATATCTTACCAGCTCGATTCTCGTTGGTCACAGCAATCGAATCACCATTTTCTTTGAGGTTTTCAGTTATGACGGAACCACAGACTGTACTAGACACCTGGAACAGCATCAGAAGTTTCAACAAACTGCAAATGTACAGGCTTCGTGACGCAATAAAATGAATCTTCAAAATAAATCTTAGTCTATAGGAGTGGAGTATTTTGTTCATCGTTTTTTATTAACAATTTTAATACAATATATACATGTGATCGTTAATATACACAATGTTGTAGTAAATGTGGGAGAGCTCGGCAATCAGAAGGTTACAGGTTCGAATCCTGTATCCCGGCAATCAGAAGGTTACAGGTTCGAATCCTGTACGGGACTCAAAATCATTTTTCTGAGGTTATGAGCTTGACGATCGTCCACGTATCGTCATACATGTGATCATATAACTACACAAGTCAAGTACCTGAAATGTTTGGCATATATCTTCCTCCACATTTCCATCGTAGCTTAATAATTCCTGTAATCCTCTAGCGAGTTCCTATGGGAAAACGTAAATTAAATAATAGTTTATTTATCAATCAGTCCACTGATCCGTCCACGGTCAATCCATTTATCCATCCATCCATCTTTAAAAGAGTTTATCCATCCATTTTTTAAAAATGTTACCCTCGCTTTTAAGTTTCTAAATAAGAATTAGGGTCTATACATTGATTTTATTATTACTTTATTATTACTCATATAAATGTACACGGCTTCTTGAGAGGCCAGATTTAAATATTAAAGGACATTGGCATGCCAAAACTTAAGTTTGTCTAATATGAAAGAACTTGTAAAATGATAGAGTAACACCTTTTACAAACCTTCCTTATTTTACTTCGTTTTTGAAATATTTCAGTTTTTTGATATGTAAATAAGATGGTCTCTCATGACGTAAGGTGCAGGGTAGAATTTTCACTCATTAAAATACTAGTTCCATCTTAGGGTTTGTTCCACAAATTTACTTGAAAATGTGCGTAGAATAGATATAAGACATTTTTTAATGAGTGAAAATTCTCTACCCTGCAGCTGACGTCAGAGACCATCTCATTTACATATCAAAACAAACTGAAATATTTCAAAAACAGAGAGCCTGCTCGCAGGCTATTTCAAAAACGAAGTAAAATACGGAAAAGTTGAAAAAGGTTCTTTCATATTAGACAAACTTAATTTTTGTTGCCAATGTTCTTTAAGTTTTATATTTAGATTATCTTATCCATCCATCCACCAGTCCGTTCGTCAATCCGTCCACGCATCCCCCTCCATCACCTATCCATCGCCCATCCATCCATCGCCCATCCATCCATCTATCCCCCATCCATCTACCCAATCCATCTATCCCCCATCCATCCCCCATCCATCTATCCCCATCCATCTATCCCCCATCCATTCATCCGTCCGTCCATCCATCCGTCCCTGCCTCCCTCCAGGTCACACTTACCGGCATAACTTCCTTGAGATCACTCAGCTCCAACTTCGTCACACCAACAACCGTGTTGGGATCAAAAGGAACAACAGCGGGGTTCAGAAGTTTCTTATAGCAGCACAATGGAAACCTTATATCTAAAATCGTACCATTATAAACTGCCAAACCCATCAACTGTGATAAATTAAGAAAACCTGTGATATTAATCATTTTAATCTTTAAAAATAATTTACTTAAGGTGGTACTGGAGGCTAAAGTCAACTTCTCCGATCTTAACAGTTTTTGATCTGTTGAAAGATATAGTAACAATAAGTTTGTATGCCAATTTTGACAGCGCTGCTTTATATACTTTTCGAGATACATATTTTGGATGGAAATGATAGGATATTATATGTTGATACTAAATGAGTCAATTTCATGTGCTGTTACCATGGTAACCTAGAAACGACCCCCAACAGAGTAATAAAGGGCACTTGTTCGGGGAAGAATAGCAAGAGAAGTAAAGAATAGAAAAATATAAAATTAGGTTTAATGTAAACAGATATATCCAACTTGTAAACCTCATAACATTTTAATTTGCTTGTAACAATGCCAAAATTCGGATAAACACAGTCGAGAAAAAGGAATTTTCTAAAACATATATTTACCATGTATTCAATTTTTGAGGTTTAAGTTTTGAGATCTATTTACAATGTTCTGAAAATTTGATGCGTCCCATGTCTAGTAAAATAACGGTTTGATAAATTCGAGTTTAAAGTTTTGAAATAACTTTGTATTGTCTTTTGTATTTTATCGTATTCCGTTCTATTGTTTTCATTGTTTTCCATTGTGTCGCCTCATTATCTGAAAACCACTCTTTGCAACATTTATCCCCTTTTCACTGCACGAATAAAAAATGTAATATCAGGAAACGAAAAAGCAATGATTAATAATGTATAATTTGGTAGTTTTGAAAATTTGATTTTTTATAACATTTTTTCCAAGACCACTTTAATATACTCATTAATAATTCACGAGAAAACCAAAAGAAATTGATTCCGAATTAATAGTTACAAATCGGATACAGAATCGTCCGAAACAATACAAGACTCTTCATTTTCAAGTTTATTTGCACCATTTAAAAGGATACAACTCCAACGAGATTAAACTCCGACAAATTTTCTAATTCCATATTGGAGAACCAGTAGAAGGAAGACTTGTCATCGTAACGGAACATTCCTAGGATACAACAACAAAGAGAAGAAATTAACCTTTTAAGCCTCAGAACCACCATACAGATTCTCTATCATTGGTGACTGACGTTTCGACGGCCTCAGCGACGGTCATCTTCAGAGTCAAGTAAAGCGTGTTTGTCAGGTTTGCCTATATATACGTCTGGTTCATTACGTCATCGTTTGTTTGTGTCATAATTAGTGTGAGTTGGTGTTGCGTCATGCGTTAAGCGTGGGCCAGTATTGTTTCTCATCGGTTGTTTCTGTCATAATCAATGTGAGTGGGTGTTGCGTCATGCGTTAAGTGTGGGTGTATTGTTTGTCGGTAGGTCTATTGTTCGTTGGTGTGTGCGAAGAAGTCTTTTGTATGGTGTTGGTAACTGTTGTGATCTGTTGATATACCAACTTGGAACATAAACCACTTAACAGATCACAACAATTACCGACACCATACAAAAGACTTCTTCTTCGCACCAACGAACAATAGACCTACGACAAACAATACACCCACGCTTAACGCAACACCAACTCACATTGATTATGACACAAACAACCGATGACAAACAATATTGGCCCACGCTTAAAGGGACACTTCGGCCCAAATACAAATGTAGTTCATATGAAAGATCTTACTGACTTTAGTTTATTTCCAAAGTATCAGCATTCCTATCAATTTAGTTGAGAAGATATTGCTAGTTGAAGTTGAAAATTTGTGGATTTTGACGCCATATTGGTTTTGAAAATATGACGTCATTGAGTGATTCTTTATCGTCAGTGGAGTTGTTTTGATGGCGATCACATAGTGATAGTTATTGTGAATGGTCTTTGGACGAAAATTAGTCGAAATAAACTATTTAGTTCATCATGCAGGAAAGTAGAGGAGCTTCTTAGGCATAATACGAGAGATAGAATCACTCAGTGACGTCATATTTGAGAAACAAAATGGCGTCGAAATTGGACAAACTCTCCAACTTCAACTAGCCACATCTTCTTAACTAAATTGATAGGAATGCTGAAACTTTGGAAATAATCTAAAGTCAGTGAGATCTTTCATATGAACTACATTTGTATTTGGGCCGGAGTGTCCCTTTAACCCATGACGCAACACCCACTCACACTAATTATGACACAAACAAACGATGACGTAATGAACCAGACGTATACATAAGCAAACCTGACAAACACGCTTTACTTGACTCTGAAGATGACCGTCGCTGAGGCCGTCGAAACGTCAGTCACCAACAATCGTCTTTCTCAAGACTACAACAACCTGGACGATCAACTTCATACATCTAACGATACTCCTAGGTTCAAACCATTTACTTTATACAAATTCTCCTTATTGGACTCAAAACATTTCTTATAGTACTAGTTGGGAGAAATTGTTTTAAAACGTAACATATCGTTGGTGATCATTTTCTTTATTCTCATTACCTGTATACTTGGTTAACCATTGTTATTATTAGGAGAACTTAGATGTTGATCACTCCTGGGGCATAAAGGGTTAAGCAGTGATTGTCATGCAGGCTATTGTTAAGTTCGTGTACCGCACCGTACACTAGGGTCATATAATTTAGCTATTATTCTTACCATATTCGGGACGGAATACTTTTCGAACGAGCAACATAAACCATTCTTTAGTGAGGCCACCCATGTCGACACCAGGTTCACCAACAAACGTAACTTTTAATTTCTTTTTCAAGTCTGTTCTTTTACGGGAGATCTAAAAGGTAAAAGACACGTGAGAAAGAAATTGACGGACAGACGGACGTGTTGGATTGATTTCGTTGGGATTGGCTTGGATTGTATGGATGGAGCGAGCACGTGAAAGGGAGAGGGGGGAGTGAAAGGGGGAAGGAAAAGGAAAGGAAGGAAAACGAGCGAAGAGGAAGAAAGAAGGAAGAGAAGAGAAGAAGGAAATGGAGGGAAGTGGAGGGAAGAAGGAAGAGTAGGGTGAGAAAGGAAGTGACAGGAAGCAAGTGAAAGGAAAGAAGGAGGAAGAAAGGAATTTAAATAATCGTTACTGTACCTCGTTTAGAGAGTCTATCATTAAGTGGTCCCTGCGTACCCGCAGAGTCAGAAACAACATGCCAATTGCTGGAGCTTCGCGTTTCTTTACTCCTTGCAACAGACTCCTCTATACGTAAATAGAAAACAAACTTTCACTCATCGTTGTCATAAACTTACCAGTTCATAACTCACTCGCTTTTTCGACGACGCAAACTATACTCATGAATATCATGGGCTCATTATTTACAAATCTCAGGACCGATCGGCCCGAGGATAGCAGTCCAGCGGATGGGATACCTTACTGAAATATTTGTTGAGCACATATAAGTCAAGTACAGCTGTTAACGCTTTTTCGCCAATTGCTGGTTGGAGAATTAATCATCTACAGCTTACCCGAGCGACTTCAATCATTTGGGACTCGGAATCTTTTTCGAGGATATAGCGTTTTGCGGCAAGGCTCAACATAAATGGATACTGGCAAAATGAGAACGTTCTGTAATATAAAAAGGTAACGATAGTCCATGAACAAGTAGCAATTATATGAGAACAAGGCCATGACATTCGACATTAAAACTTTGCACAAAGTCAGACCATATGACTTGAACAAATATGATGCAACCTTGTTAAGTTGTTACTGCACAAGCTGTGCTAATGTGTAAATACTTTGATTGGCTGGATTCATTTGTTGGTCTGTTACACACTGGTCTGTACGTAAAATGACGCACGCTGATTCGCTAATACGTTTTGCATACAGACCGGTTAGTTTTAGCAAAGTTTGACCCCCCTATGATTTAACCGACCCCCCAACCATAAATAATGAATACTCCCTAAAACCTCAAATACTTTCCAGTGTCGTACCCAGTAGCTGCCAGGAAACCGCGCTGTGGGGGGTGCTTGGAGAGGACGCGAGTAATTGCGCACTCACGCAGCGCCTGGGTGCGAGACTGCTTTCCGTACAGATCAGCAATAGGAAGGTTGCAGGTTTCATCCCCATCCGGGAATGTGTAGGATTTTTCCTTAATAAATACTCCTTACAACAGCCTGTACAGCAACAATTTAACGGGTTACTTAGAAACTTCCAAAGACGACGTCATGCTGACGTCACACTCGTTGAAAATGCTCTTACCCGGCTCTAGTTTGCCAGTTATCATACTCCTTCGTAAGGTCAATGTTCTCGAGGATATCAATGTACATGTAGATGTACGATACAATCGGTTTATTGTTCGACCAATTAGATGCATCTAGGAAAAAAGCAAGAGGTGTCAACTTTTGATAAAACAAGGACCTGAGAGTTTTTTTTGATAGATTTTATTAGATATTAATGTAATTACAAAAAATACTGACCCAAACGGAAAGAGCGCGAACGGGACTCGAGGACCCATGCGAGAGGCGCCTTCCCGTTGAAATTAAAAATAGATGTATAAAAACAACCAAAACGTCAATACATAAAGTCATAGACCAACTGCTCGGAGTTCACGATGCATCAACACACACGCACAGCCCCAAGCCCATTCTTCCGAACTCCACTGAAAGAACAAAATGAATAAAACTGAGTGGAATTCCAAAGAACGAGGTTGAAGCTGCGCACATACAACGATTCTTATAGGATCCGTGGAATCTAAGCAGAAAGCTACTTTCAGTGACAGGAACAGTTACGGTATAATGACCATGTATAAGTCATATCAACGTCAAAAATAGATGTCAGAAATGATAAATAAGTATCGAGTAAAAATCTTTTGAATGTTGCAAGACTGCAGAGACTATTAGTGGGTAATAGAATTCCAGAGAGAAATAATTGTGGTTAAAGTAGGAGGCTTGGAAAGTACTAGTTTTACAGGATCGTGCTTCAGGCATAAGGGTAGGATTTTTACAGATGCGGGTACGACTATGACTAACAAACGAGACAAAGTTATAAACATTTAGATCAGAGAGTCCGTACAAAGCCTTATAAAAAAACATAGATCCTTGATTTCCCTGTGTAAGACAAAGGTAACAGATTTAGAGCCAGGAGCCGCTCCTTGTATGACATTCCCCCTATGTTGGAGTTTAGGATCAATCTTGTTGTACGAAAAAGTTGACGAGTTGACGAGTTGATGAGAGCTGGATATAATATGAAAAGGAGAAATAAAAGAACTTCAATGTGTAGAAAAATACTTAAGGTGATTCCTCAGTTTTGCATTGCGCACATTTACTGCGCATATCCAATAATCAGTGTTTTTATGGCCATTATGCAACACTTTAACAATGGCCGCTTATGTACTAGTCTGCGATAGCAGCCTGCCTCTCGCCGGGGGGTGCGGGCGAGAGGCAGGCTGCTATCGCAGACTACTTATGTACTGGTAGGGAAGAGTTATTAAGAGACTAAATCAATTTTTTTCCGAGAACAGCTAGGGCTCCCTGTGCAAGTAGGTTTGTAAACTACTTGATAATGCCGGTTTAAGGCCATAGTTCTTATAGAAGGTCGGTGACCATAATTTTTTCCTTAATAATTCTTTTCTTCTACCACTTTTACGTGTTATAACAGAAACTTAGAGAAAAATCATTTCCACAACTTACAATATTTTACATTTTTGATGAATGTTTCTTCAAATAACATGTCAAAGAATATGGGAAACGACCTTTCTTTATCATAATAAAGCCTGTTAGCTGTTTCTTTTTCCCTAAAATATCATGTTTTCTTGTATAAAATTACTAGTCGCGAAAAATAAAACAAATCTTTGTCAAAAGGTTCAAGAAAAAGTTGTGCAAAGCGGTTTTTACTCCACTGAGTAAGAGGTGACCTGCGATATGCCATATCTTCTAAACAAGGTCCGTAACCCCAACTTTTTTGTTTGGTTTTAATATAAGTATGTCAATAACTTTAAGACTGGGAAGTTTCAGCAAATTTTTATTTCGGAAAGAATTACTAAGGAATTACCTTAAGTGAGAGTACTTGCGTATATTAATGGTGGCGTTTCGGATGATGTGTCCTTCTCCATCTGACCTGAAGGGCACAGCGACCGAAACGACGTCCAATAAAAAAGGTAAGTACTCTTACTTAAGTATTTTTCGACAAATGGAAGTTCTTTTATTTCTCCTTTTCGTATTATATCCAGTTCTTTTGAGAACTTAGCAGCTTTCATATTTATTCTTAGTTGATGAGAGTTGCCAGACAAGAGTGTGATATGGGAGCTGTTTCCATTCTCTTTCCTTCGGCGGTATAAAACAAGGATGAGAGGTTATGAACTCTCAAGTGTGAGAGTTGATTCTCGTGTCTGCCATTAAACGAAGATAAGAGTGTGTGATATCAAAATTGCTTGGTGCATATGCTGTCGAGATTTTTTAATTTTTTTTAAAATTTAATTTATTGGATAACAATTCTTGCCATGAAAAAGACAACAACAAGAGATCCAAAAGGGAAAACGCGAACGGGACTAAAAGTCCCATGCGAGGCGCCGCCCTCTTAGATTAAAATATATACATGTAAAATGTGTTCTATGTCATAGAGGCTCTATGACAGGGACAGTCGCGTACCAGTGTCCAGGTGCACGGCCAATCTATATCAAAAGTAGAAACAACTACACTGGATCGTATCTGTCTCACAAAGTTCTTAAATGACATAGAACTGGTGAAACTACTTGGATTGGCTAATTTGCAGACAAAGTTCCATAATTTGACTACGCGGTTAAAATATGAGGCTTGGAAAGTTCTTGTTTTACAAAGTGGAGTTTTAAGGTTGGCAAAGTTTTGGCTCAGCCTGGTGCGACCTTGAGAAACAAACGTAACAAATTCGTGGATATTTAAGTGAATAGGAGCTGGTCTAACGGTATACAACCGTTCATCTGAAGAAGGGCCTCTGATGTAGGGTTCATTAAACATGAATCAGTTTTATTGGTTCAGTTTCTTCATGAATTATCAATGAGTATTTTAACATAGTTTTAAGATTTAATGTTAATGTTTAAGGGAATGACGACATACTTAGCAGTGCCAATACTTTAACTGCTGACGGAACCCAAAGACGCATTTTCTCGCTTGCAGGAAGTTCGTCTTCATCGCTTGGAAAAAGTGCGACGGAGACAAACTTAAAGAAAAGAACATTTAGTTAAGCTCATGTTATCACCGTTATTGTAATAATATTTATTATATAGATGGGAGTGTTTTATCTAAAAAATATGCAGTGACATATTTTCCATATCCTCACTAGTGAAGATATTGATCACGTGATTAAACATTTTCCCACCTTTTGCATTGAATCTATTGTTTTCACCACTCGAAAATAAAATTCATATCTTCGCACCATCGTGTAATATCCTCTATATCTTTATTTCTATTTTTTAAACTACACATGCACATATATATATATATATATATATATAATATATATATATATATATAATATATATATATATATATATATATATATATATATATATATATATTATATATATATATATATATATATATATATATATATATATATATATATATATATATATATATATATATATATATATATTATATATATATATATATATACAAATATATATATATATATATAAATATACAAATATATATATATATATATATATTTGTCGGCTGTGTAAAATCATTCACCGTCATTCCGATATAAATTTTTTTTTCGCTGTTATCTGTGGTCGATACTCCAGCTTTCGTTCTCGTATTTGTCGTATCGAAAGGATTTTTTATGATTTCTGTAAACCAAACATGCGAGCATGCGCACTAAGTGAATACACAATCTCAGCACGGTCACAGCCACGCTGGCAATATGATATATCAAATACAACAAACCTCTTTAAGTCGGTTAATTAAGTCTTTGAAACTTGAAATTGGTAACCTAAGGTGAATACAACAACATACCAAAAATAAGCAGAAGTACACGCAAGTCATGCTTCCTTATAGCTTACTTTCCCGCGGGCAGAGCTTTTCTAAGAGCTAAACTTTCCTGGAACTTTCGTAGCTAAACTTTCCTAGAGCTTTTCTAGCTAAACTTTCCTAGAGCTTTTCTATAGCTAAACTTTACTAGAGCTTTTCTAGCTAAACTTTTCTAGATCTTTTCTAGTTAAACTTTCCTAGAGCTTTTCTATAGCTAAACTTTCCTAGAGCTTTTCTAGCTAAACTTTCCTAGATCTTTTCTAGCTAAACTTTACTAAGAGCTTTTCTATAGCTAAACATTCCTAGAGCTTTTCTATAGCTAAACTTTCCTAGAGCTTTCTATAGCTAAACTTTCCTAGAGCTTTTCTAGCTAAACTTTCCTAGAGCTTTTCTAGCTAAACTTTACTAGAGCTTTTCTATAGCTAAACTTTCCTAGAGCTTTGCTAGCTAAACTTTCCTAGAGCTTTTCTAGCTAAACTTTCCTAGATCTTTTCTAGCTAAACTTTCCTAGAGCTTTTCTAGCTAAACTTTCCTAGAGCTTTTCTAGCTAAACTTTCCTAAGAGCTTTTCTAGCTAAACTTTACTAGAGCTTTTCTATAGCTAAACTTTCCTAGAGCTTTTCTATAGCTAAACTTTCCTAGAGCTTTCTATAGCTAAACTTTCCTAGAGCTTTTCTAGCTAAACTTTCCTAGAGCTTTGATAGCTAAACTTTCCTAGATCTTTTCTAGCTAAACTTTCCTAGAGCTCTTCTAGCTAAACTTTCCTAGAGTCTTTTCTAGCTAAACTTTCCTAAGAGCTTTTCTATAGCTAAACTTTCCTAGAGCTTTTCTAGCTAAACTTTACTAGAGCTTTTCTAGCTAAACTTTCCTAGATCTTTTCTAGCTAAACTTTCCTAGAGCTTTTCTAGCTAAACTTTCCTAGAGCTTTTCTATAGCTAAACTTTCCTAGAGCTTTTCTAGCTAAACTTTCCTAGAGCTTTGCTAGCTAAACTTTCCTAGATCTTTTCTAGCTAAACTTTCCTAGAGCTTTTCTAGCTAAACTTTCCTAGAGCTTTTCTAGCTAAACTTTACTAGAGCTTTTCTAGCTAAACTTTCCTAGAGCTTTTCTATAGCTAAACTTTCCTAGAGCTTTTCTATAGCTAAACTTTCCTAGAGCTTTCTATAGCTAAACTTTCCTAGAGCTTTTCTAGCTAAACTTTCCTAGAGCTTTGCTAGCTAAACTTTCCTAGATCTTTTCTAGCTAAACTTTCCTACAGCTTTTCTAGCTAAACTTTACTAGAGCTCTTCTAGCTAAACTTTCCTAGATCTTTTCTAGCTAAACTTTCCTAGAGCTTTTCTAGCTAAACTTTCCTAGAGCTTTTCTAGCTAAACTTTACTAGAGCTTTTCTAGCTAAACTTTCCTAGATCTTTTCTAGCTAAACTTTCCTGGAGCTTTTCTAGCTAAACTTTCCTAGAGCTTTTCTAGCTAAACTTTCCTAGAGCTTTTCTAGCTAAACTTTCCTAGAGCTTTGCTAGCTAAACTTTCCTAGATCTTTTCTAGCTAAACTTTCCTAGAGCTTTTCTAGCTAAACTTTCCTAGAGCTTTTCTAGCTAAACTTTACTAGAGCTTTTCTAGCTAAACTTTACTAGAGCTTTTCTAGCTAAACTTTCCTACAGCTTTTCTAGCTAAACATTCCTAGCTAAACTTTCCTAGAGCTTTCGTAGCTAAACTTTCCTAGAGCTTTTCTAGCTAAACTTTCCTAGAGCTTTTCTAGCTAAACTTTCCTAGAGCTTTTCTAGCTAAACATTCCTAGCTAAACTTTCCTAGAGCTTTCGTAGCTAAACTTTCCTAAAGCTTTTCTATAGCTAAACTTTTCCTAGAGCTTTTCTAGCTAAACTTTCCTAGAGCTTTTCTAGCTAAACTTTCCTAGAGCTTTTCTAGCTAAACTTTCCTAGAGCTTTTCTATAGCTAAACTTTCCTAGAGCTTTTATAGCTAAACTTTCCAAGAGCTTTTATAGCTAAACTTTCCAAGAGCTTTTCTAGCTAAACTTTCGTAGCTAAACTTTCCTAGCTAAACTTTCCTAGAGCTTTCCTAGCTAACCTTTCCCAGCTACAACCGACGGAGCTGATAGCTAACGGCCTCTATAATATACATTTCGCTTCATCTTACCACACCATCCATTCTACCAAGGTCTGATGCTGTCTGTCCGA
The DNA here is from genome assembly GCA_035772405.1 of Chrysogorgia sp. JL179-B06. Lineage (NCBI taxonomy): Eukaryota > Metazoa > Cnidaria > Anthozoa > Scleralcyonacea > Chrysogorgiidae > Chrysogorgia > Chrysogorgia sp. JL179-B06. Next base: position 2,042,678 of record JAYKKM010000096.1, on the reverse strand, counting down.
TAGCGAATTAACTTGTCGTAATAGGTGAGAGAAAATTACATAGGAAGAACTATTGTCGAACTGGGGATTCTAAAAATAATAAAATAGTGAGAAAATATACAATAAGTACGTGGCAGGGGCATAATCCTCTCAAAAAGTCCTGTTGCGCGTAGCTTTACTTTGTGCAACTTGGATATTTAAAACAGGGATATTTCTGAGCCCCTTACAGGAATCAAATCTTCTGCTGGTTAGTGAGACTCCCGCTCAGAAGCCATATTAGAAAAAGCAGGTACGCAATGCGTAGCTCCCTCGCGTTAGAATAATCCTTGCACGCGCACCAGTTCTTTAAACCTTTATCAGCCAAAGTATTAGCATACAAATTCTCCTTATTGGTCTCCAAACATTTTCTATAGTACTAGTTGGGAGAAGTTGTTTTAAAAACATGTCAGTTTATCTTTGGTGATCATTACCTTTATTCTCATTACCTCTATACTTCATTAACCATTGAGGAAGTTAGGTACTGGTCACCCGCCCTGCGGCATAAAGGTAAGATTATCTAGCCGGTCGTTTGTATATAATTTTCATTAAGAAATAAGGTGCTTCTTACGCGAGCTCTGATTGGCCCGTAGACTTGTTTAGATAAGAGTAAATAAATTTATAAAATAACAAATTAAAAACGCACGGCTACTTGGCTGAAAGCCGTGTTTCTATAACTCAATGGAAAACATGGATTTTTCCCGCTATTTTTATAAAATGGACTGTAAGACGAACCTTTGCTCACAAACAGCTAAAATGTCGATAAATATGTTCTGTGACAGCCAACAAGAAGAAAAACGAGAAGATTGGATGCTTTTCTGCACAGTTACGAGCGTTTATGTTCATTTGAGCAGCCGACGACGCTGTCTAGCGTGAGTAAGGAGAGTGTATATTTTCATCATTATAGAGTCTTATAGGAATTACTTATATTTCCTCAGTGTTATTTTATAAAAGAAATAGAAAACATCTTTCCGTGTTCCCATACGTTACAGAAACACTCGTGAAAGTGTTTCCCAAACTTCCACTCGTGTTTCTATAACTCGATAGTGGCTCGATAGTTTAAATCATGATAAATTGCATTTATCCCCATAAAAGGTTTTGTAATGCATATCTGAGCTTTACTTTGGTTCATTGCATAGCTCTAGCGGTGGTCTTGATTATTGAAATATTTCACACTTGTAACATTTGTATATCTAGAGAAATTGTGTTTATGATAAGCGGCAGATTTTATGCAAATTAGTTTTCTGGATTTATTGGAAACACGATTTCTCCACTCAGGTAAACGTTGAGGGTATAAAACTTTTCAGTAAACAAGACCACCACTAGAGCTATGCAATGAACCACAATGAAGCTCAGAGCTGCATTACAAATATTTTTATGCGGAGAAATGCAATTTCTCATGATTTAGACAGGCTAGGACTGGCCATTGTGCCATTTTGTGCCAGAACAATGGCCAGCCAAATGTTGTGCTGCCACAATGGATTTAGACTATCGAGTCACCTTAAAATAAATACAGATTGTTAATTAAAGTCTGCTTTTTATTGTCCTCATATCACACAAACCTGTAAGAGAATGAGATATCCAATAAGATCTTCATCATCTTGTTTTCTTTAAAAAACAATTCGTTGAATTAATTGAATACAGTAAAAACCCCGCGAGTAAGAACCTGCGTTTTCCCAAGTTAGCCTAAACAGGTTCTTATATAAATGGTACTTAGCACAAATTGAGGCTATTTAGGTTCTTGTAATCGCAATTCTACGGCATGGTATAAATAGCGTAATTAAATCGACAGTCGTTGGTAAACAATTCAAAAGCTAAACACAACAACCGGTTTTTCTAAACAGATTCTAACTTAACAATGCTTTTATAAACACTGCGTGCATGTGAAGGGTGTGGATGACTGTTACAAATAACTAAGCCTGTTAAAGGCTAGCTGTCACGAAGTATGAAAGTCAGATTGTCTAACTTTTTAATTTAAAGCTTTCTATATTTTTAATATTTTTTTAACTGGGAAAAAAGTGGGGGTTGATTAGCACCAACCCCTCTTCCTGCGCGGTCCCTGTCTGACGATGGTCCATCTTTAACTGGGAAAAAAAGTGGGAGGCTGAAGCCCCCAGCCCCTCCCCCTGCGCGGTCCCTGTCTGACGATGGTCCTACACACTATATATAGAATTTTCCATTTGTATTTCTACACTTCCTACACAGTACAACAGTTATATATATATATATATCACATGATTTACGTTGCTTATGACATTGCGTCAAACGTGGTGATGGTTAGATTAATTTATAGAGAGAAATTCTGCCTAGTGTTTGTTTTTAAGTTCTAATTAATCCCCATATAATTTCTATGTATGACTAAAAAACAAAAAGGTTCAGGTACACTGCGGAAATATAGTGAAAAGGAGGTGTAACGCGAGGCCTTTCGTCAGAGAGTATAAGACTTAAGAACTTCTATATACAGTAAAAACCCGCGAGTAAGAACCTAGTTTTTAAAAACCTGTTAGGCTAAAATTTGCCAGTTATACCCCCTCTATACAAGAACCTGTTTAGCCTAAAATTTGAAACAGGTTCTTATTTTCTAAAATCTATATAAAAAGATGTGTACACTTGGGTGAATAAGATACAGATCAACATTTTTGGAGACACAGGTGCCTTATTACTCCAATTTAATACAACGTAAATGCCAATGTTGAACATCAAATATAATTGTTATTGTTGTAATTACACATAAATACTGTAACTGTATATATATTGTTTATACAGTATCTCCATGGCTACACATCAGCATATGGAAGAGTCTGTTTTTTTCATGAATTTATTTATAAATACTAATACTATGCAGATGTTATATTATAAGGAATACAGGCTGAATACCACTAAATTCTATTAGCTACAATGTATTAAATTCAAAGGTTTGGTTAATATTAAATTCAATGATGAGATGGACAAATATGTTTTGTCATTGTTTATGATCTTAATTTTTTTGTTAAAACGTCTTCAATATGCATGAAATAGCCATTTTGGAGCCTTAGAATTAAAACATTTTCTGGACCCGGATCTCATCCCCACTCACTTCGCGGGCCCTGTCAGAGAGTGTAACATTACACCACCTCTAGACACCAGATCTAGCTATGACACACTCTTGTCTGGCAACTCTCCTGAACTCTTAGATCGTTGTTTAAGGTGGCTCGATAGTCTAAAACATGAGAAATTGCATTTTTAAATTTTGGTTCATTGCATAGCTCCAGCGGTGGTCTTGATTATTGAAACATTTCACACTTGTAGCATTCGTATATCTAGAGAATTGTGTTTATAAGTGACATATTTTATGCAAATTAGTTTTCTGGATTTATTGGAAACACGATTTCTCCACTCAGGTAAACGTTGAGGGTATAAAACGTTTCAGTAAACAAGACCACCACTAGAGCTATGCAATGAACCACAATGAAGCTCAGATCTGCATTACAAATATTTTTATGCGAAAAAATACAATTTCTCATGATTTAGACTATCGAGCCACCTTAAAGTGTTTTTCCTCAAATTCTGGAATTTGAAGGCCACGAGATGCTATTTTTGTGATATTATCAAAAATATGTGACCTATATGCATGAAATCTTTGCTGTGAGTTTATACAGGTATTATCTGTGCAATGACGAATTGATTCGTTGTTAGTACTCCAAACAATATCTAGGGCCTTTGGAAGAGATGTAATTGGACATTTTTCTCCCTCATTTTTGGGAAAGGCTAAAATATATGAAGGCATTGACATATCTGTAAAATAATCCGTCATAGCACTGGTACTGCATGTAGTCATGTACCCGACATATAAAATTTCAGACCCTTAGCACTTACCTGTTTGGAGAAATCACTATTGGCGCGTTTGCGGAAAAGGGTGTGACTGCTAAGCAATTAAAGATATGGACCCGAATCGTTTTCTTTGTAAATGCTATTGGACCATGTTAATCAACTACTTGTGTAAAAAAATATGACTGTAGTATGATAAATCGTGCTCTCAAAATGACTCCATTTTGACTATCGAGTCACCTTAAAGTTTTATCAAACTTTTATACGAAAAATCTAATGTGACAAAAATTAGCCAATCAGATAAGATAAACAATAATTAATAAGATCAGTAGAAGATGGAATGGTAAAGTCTACAAACTTACTTTTTAATGTTGCTTAGTAAACAGTTGATGACAGATTTAAGGATTGCTTTGCGATGGTCACTAGGCTAATTTAAGCAGAGTAATTAGTTAATATAATTCATACAATTCTTGGTACTGAGTTAACTAAGATAATTTCATATCTAACTCACCAGAGCCATGATAATATCATAGGTAACATTCACAAAACTTGTGTTAATTGCAAATTTCTTGTCATATTCACTTGCCTAAACAAAAATAATAGCGTGTAAAATTAATATTAAGTACTGCACCATACAGTGTACATAATATTTGATACGTTAATTGGTGCAGTAAAAAGTTTGAAAATCAACATTGTCTGTTTATGTTTAAGTTTATGATGATGATCATTGAATACTATGATGATACTGATGATGATGATAATGATGATAATGATGATAATGATGATGATAATGATAATGATAATAATAATAATGATAATTAAAGTAAATATTTTGAACCTAGGCCTGATCATTAGATGTGCGAAGTTGATCGTCCAGGTTGTTGTATAATCTTGAGAAAGACTACTGTTGGTGACTGACGTTTCGACGGCCTAAGCGGTGGTCATCTTCAGTCAAGTAAAGCGTGTTTGTCAGGTTTGCCTATATATACGTCTGGTTCATTACGTCATCATTTGTTTGTGTAACGTATATTTAGGCAAACCTGACAAAAACGCTTTACTTGACTCTGAAGATGACCGCCACTGACTGAGGCCGTCGAAACGTCAGTCACCAACAATAGTCTTTCTCGAGACTACAACAACCTGGACGAACAACTTCACACATCTAATGATGATGATAATGATGATTATAATAATGATGATGATGATAATGATCATCATCATCATCATGCAGCGTGCATGGTCTGGAGACCAGGTATGCCCCATCAACTTTTGAAAATTCATGGTTTTGAAGGGATACTGATTTTCACTGGTATAGTTGCTATTGTGGGCATTGTGGTACTAAATTTCAGCGAAGATCAAAAAATTATTCGAATATAGAAAAATCAATATTTTCTGTTAGTGCCACGTGGAAGTATCTGCTTTGGCCTGAGTGCTGGGCATGATGATAGTGGTGATGATGGTGGTGATGGTGGTGATGATGGTGGTGATGATGGTGGAGATTATGGTGCTGATGATGGTGATGATGGTGGTGATGATGATGGTGGTGGTGATGATGGTGGTGGTGGTGGTGGTTGTCAAGATAGTGGTGATGATGATGGTGGTGATAATGATGGTGATGATAGTGACAATAGTGGTGATGATGATGGTGATGATGGTTATGATGAAAGTGATGATGGTGATGATGATGGTGGTGATGATAGTGATTATGAATTTATGACATACTTACAACCATATAACAGTAAAGTAGTACATTTAAGTAACATTGGAATGGTTACTTATTAACCGTTTCGTTTATTACTCATCAACATGCATCATTTTGTGTACAGACCAGAAAATGAAGCCATTATAGACTCATTATTGCACTCATACCTTGAAAACTTGACATAATGTTGAAAATGAGTTGAATGTTGTTGTTAGGAATTTCACAAGGGTTGAATAATTTTTAGCTGCCTTGGCCTTCTTGAATTCACTCCTGTGTTTTGTTTTAAAATAATAATTAAACATTTATTAATAAAAGACAATATATGACTAGCTGTTACCCAATTGTGTATTAACAGAACACATTGATGGACTTACTTTAAGTCGTATACGTTATTGAACATGATTACTTCTTCTTCTTCTTCCTTTTCTAATGGTCTTGAGCCACAAGATAGTGACTTTCCAATACGCTGTTTATCAGGTGCTTCATCAGATGATTGACTGGTCTCAACGTTCAAAAGTTGTGGTGACTCAGAGCCTTTGACCCATGTACAATCATTGGACAAATACACCTTACTAGCAGACATACCACGCCTTTGTTCTGCATTATCACCATCCCCACCCTCTAACAATGGACTACTGCTACTCCTCGGCCTAGTTGATGGAGCACTTCTTGACACCCCAGCAATGCATCGTAAATTAGATTCCACTGATATGAGTTGTCTAGTTCTCGAGTCTCTTAATGAACCAGCCCTCGACCTTTGCGTAACATTGGAGAGGTGATTCTCATGAACTTCATGCCTGGTTTCGGACTGTGCTGTCGATGAAGGAGTCACAGGATGCTGACGGGAAAGTATAGGAAGATTTGACTCATTTTGTTTTGTCTTGTCACTGGAGGGTGTGTTGTTGGATGATCTATCACTGGTGAAGAAACTCCTTATCCCTCTTAGACCGGAACGTCTAGTGCTACCACCCCTAATTTTCTGTTCACCATCATTCCTCAGCTAAAAGAGAAATGGGACGTCTGTGTCACACCTTTCCAATTTTAGCCAAACAAACCTGGTCAGGTAGATGAGTGGTGTATCGCTGAAGCACTGCACAAAACTATAGTATATATAAGCAGTTGAAGGAGAGAACATGTATTAAAAGAGCAATATTGAGGTGGTTGAGAACTACAACTACACCTGACACGATTATCAACAAGTAACATACTATTACAATCTGATTTTGCACGTACTTCGACGTTCAAATCTAGCTACTTTAATCGTACTGTTGATCTTTGGAACTCTTTACCGGGCAATATAACATCTATAACCTCGTTAAACTCTTTCAGAATAGCACTTCGTAAACATTTAGTTGAATGTTTTATAGCGATATTTAAAATCCATGACATTTACACTTGGCGTACTATGTGCACGAAGTGTCACAAACAATCTAACCTTCCTCTAAAATCAGCATGTCATTGCTGTTTCTAGTTGTTTTTGTTTTTTTCTATTTTTCTTTTTGTCCTTGTTTTTTTTTTTGTTTTTTTGGTGTTTTTTTTAATATAAATGTAATGTGTGCTTTCAGGAAGGCTTGCCTTGTTTGGGCGTTGGGCCTGTTGCTAGCCTCTCCTTACTGCGTATTTTATTATTAATTTTGTAAATGTTACCGCAGTTAAATTTCAATAAATAGTAAAAATAGTAAAAATAGTAAATAGGTTTAATTGGCACGTGGAAAGGAAGAGCAAGGGTCCGCTCCGAGAGGATGACAAGATCACTATGGAAGAAAACCATGGATGCATGAGGACATGTGAATAATAGGAGGACAGCTGCAAGGAGGACAGATACAATAGACAGGAGAGATGGAGGCAGAAAATACTCGGTTTGCCAAAGGCAAAACCCTGCGTCACACTGTAGGGAAAACTATGGTACGGCTTTACCCATTGTATGACTGATAAAGATGCACTTTCTTCCTTCAACAGCCTTTGGTGTCTATATACTAACTACTGCGTTGATTATTTCATGAATCGAATAGTGCGAGAAAAGTAATTTCTTTCTCAGCGTTTGATGATAGAAACAGCAGTATAGACCTCCCCACTATTCTGTTGCTGCACCCAAAAATTAAAACGTTTGTTGTATTTAGTTTGATGTCCTATGAAACAATTAAATTCAGACAATACAAAGCTCTCAGAGATATTGTCCACTGAAAATTTATTCAGTTTGGCAAATGAAGTGGCTATTATCTAATTCAAGCAATTTAGAACTAAAAGAAGTACTGTAAGCAACTGCGCTATAAAAGTTTCAAACAGCAAGCAAGCGGGCGAGGGGTTGTTGCGTATACGTATTTCTAGTAATATAAATGAAACAAAAATGACATGGGCAGTGGGGCAGTTTAAATATTAGGGGTAAGACACTTTCAGAGACATCTAGGAAGTTTGGACTTTGGGGGCATGCCCTAGCCACCCCAATTTTCTAATTTACAAAAGCCCCCCAATAATTTGCTAAAATATTTTGTAACACTCTTTTAAAGATGCAAAAACTGTTAAATACTCATTAATTTATTTGCCCTGGATTTGAACATGATTTTAAGTATCCTTAACTCCAATTTAAGTATATTCTTGATTTCTTGGGTATTCTTACTATTTATTTTTAATATGAAACAAATATATCTAGTGTTTAAACCAGTTAAACAAGAAAAATTATCAAAATTGTGACTGCGTGAGTTTTTGATCCTGATAATTTGGCTCTGAGTAATTTGGGGTTCTATAGAGAACAATAAAAACTGTAGAAAGGACACCTGATGAACATGAAATTTCTTATTCAACATGTAACTAAGGGAAATTGATAAAAAATTGGCATTAAATCCTCCAAGTTAACAAATTATGTTCATGTGATTCTTCATTTTTATATAAAATTTGAACTATACCTGCTGCAAAATGAGCTGAAAACATTTGCTCAAATTGCAGGAAATGGTGTTTCTGAGGTTCTTATAATTCAAAAATGTCCAGGGGGCTAACCCCCAGGACCCTACAAATGCATGCAGTCACTAATTTTAGATGGCCCTGCCCTTTTCAGCCCTACCGCACAACATCACATACTGTCTGAACTAAGTATTGTTCGATACTGGATCGATGTAAACAAGTATGTTTACGAAATTCAGTATGAGTACGAAATTCAGTATATAAATCATGAATCCCAGACCTCCATCGCCTTGACTGTGTAGCTCAGATGGTTAGAGCATTGAACTAGTAAATCAAAGGTCGCGGTTCGAAACCTAGCCACGGCAAGCAGTTTTCTGCTTACGTGGTTTGGGCTCATTCACTCAAGAACATTTCATCTCATCATCATATATATATATGATATATATATATTAGGTCATATTGAGCACTCTACAGGATGAACCATTGTCGCTTACGCATTGTGCGCACGCTCACTAGTTGCTTGCAGTTTGAGCGCTCTGGCATGGTTTTTGATGTCCCACATTTTGTGTGGCATCTGGTTGACTGTAAATAGCAGTCATCTTCATCCTGCTCATCAGCACTAGTCTACACTGATGAGGCCCAAAAGGCCGAAACGGTACCTTCTGTAGTTATATATATATATATATATATCAGTGACCCACAACAGTGACCCACAACAGTGACCCACTCGACTCCGTCTTGTGGGCCACTTTTTTGTTCTTACCACGTTCTGACGTCATCTGTGCATCTATAACTGAACAGACAATGGCAAAATGGAATCTCTACACAGATGACGTCAGAACGTGGTAAGAACAAAAAAGTGGCCCACAAGACGGAGTCGAGTGGGTCACTGATGTTACATCGTCTGTGCATCTATAACTGAACATGCAGACAGCGCCAAAATGGAATCTATTTGTTTTATACAATAAAATTGAAAACAAACCATTCAAGAGGATTATTAGCTCGTTGGCAATTTCTGGGGCATGAAAAAAGATAAAAGCAGTTGGCTGACGTGATATAGCGTGAGTAGCTGACGCCATCCGTACATCTGTCCTCTAATAGATCATGGCCAACAACCAATGAAAATGCGCATAGTCAATAGGTTATTGTATAAAAAATATATATATATACCGGTATATATATATATATATATATATATTAACAGAAAATCCAGCATAGCCCCACCCACCATTTTCATTAACTGTTTTAATATGACAACCTGAAATCCTGAATATCGATAATTAAAAAGATAAAGACATAAGCTTAGGAGATGACAGCAGTTAAAACAAAACTCGAAATGACGTCACAACTAACGTTTTCTAAAGTAAAGCATTATCATAAGAGTTAGGGTCAGTATCAAGGGTTAGTAGTAGGTTTACGGTTAGAATTAGGGTAATGTTTGGGGTTTAGAAATATTTTGCATTCGGGATACTTATGTGAAACGTCAACCTAAATAGGATCTTTTAAACCATTCTCGAAAAACACTGCAAAGAGCCCTTGCCGTCGAGTTCAGTAACTTTGAAAAATTTCTATCAGTACGAAATGCACTTTTTCCCGACGTTATCCAGAACCAAAGAAGAAAAGCTATGATAACCTCAGGCTTCCAAAGTTTATATATGCTTTTTAATAGTGTTTACATGAATAAAAATAATCTTACCGCCGTTCTTAAATTTCCAGTTGCAGAGGTTTCTCTTTCGTCTGAAGGGCTATGGACGGGGTTTCGGATGGAAGGAAGAAACCGTCTTCTTGGTCGGTCACTGGAATCGGGTGATGCCATTGACTTGATAAAAGACGCGAGAAATTGCGTAATTCCATGTAGTCGTTAAAAGTTTGTGTGCAACATGTCCTTCCCGTCTCTGCATGCAAGCCGCCGCAGCTGTATAAAATTTCATTGTTACTAAGGGCAACTGGTTATTTTTACTCCATATTAAATTCAGGCAGGTGCTTTCGGTTTTTTTACGACTAATCTGTTTTTAATTCGATTTAAAGAGCGTATTTTACGTATAATATAGCAAAGTGAAAAGGTGGTAAACTGCCAAGACGAGATACTGACGTTTCGAGCGGAGCCCTTACTCTGATGAAGGGCTCCACTCGCAACCTCAGTACTCGTCACTAAATTCTTGGCAGTTTACCACCTTTTCACTTTGCTATATATTCAAAACACTGTCTACGCAGCACTCTACTTTTTTACTACTCTCGGATATTTTACGTATAAATGAGCCTAAAATAAATATTATAGTTTCTGAACGAAGTACATCATATTGGACCGCCTGTACTAAATAATACAGAAGAGGGAATATTAATATTGGACAATAAGTAAACTAAAAAAAAACGTTATGTAAATCAGGTCCAACTATGTTTTGGCAGAGTTGTACTAAATTAAATTATTTTGTTATAAAGATCAAATTTGTTTTTGCTGAATCGGCGGTCTAAATTGCAGACTGCAGACCGGAAAATGCAGACTGGGGAAAAAAACAGGAAAGGAAAGATTTCGACTCGAGGCACATTCCCGCTGAACAAATTAGTCAGAAAATATGTTTCGTTCATAGAAAGAATCGGACTTTTATGTTTGCTGAGTCCGAGCCAAACAATTTTCTATTTCGACAGGATTTGCTCCGATTTTCATGAAACAAAGTGCGTTGGTTGGATCTCATCGCAAAGAGTATTCCCGCTTAAGTTCTTCAGAAAAAGTGGTTGCTTCACACCGGAATTCAAAATTTGAAAGTTGCTGATTGTTACCCCCTAATTGTGATGTTTTTGCTATGCATGGCTATACAGGTAGCCTCCTCCGCGGTCAAATCGCTTCCAAGGCTGTGCGAGCAATGTTTTGACTGGCAGTTTTGCAGGGAAGTGTAGGATATAGCACCCTAAGGATATAGGCACCCCGACTCCTGTGTGAATAGGTTCAAATCGGACCAATAAAATTCAAATTGGAAAACAAACGCTCACTTCATGTTAAGTCAGCAAACTTAAAAGTTGTAATTCCACCATGAAGGAAGCATTTTTTCTAACTAATTTCTTCATTGGGATTGTGCGTCTCGATGAGATCGATCCTATGCACCTAATTCAGAATTGGGTTTGAATCGAAACAACAGAAAAAAGTTATTAGAAAACGAAAACTACTGGAGATGTGTACGAATTCCGGTATGAAGCAACCACTTTTTCTGAATAACATATTAAGCGAGAATACTCTTTGCGATGAGATCCAACCAACGCCCTTTGTTTCGTGAAAATCGGAGAAAATCCTGCCGAAATGGAAAATTGTTTGGCTCGGACTCACCAAACATAAAAGACCGATTCTTTCTATGAAGGAAGCATATTTTCTGACTAATTTGTGCAGCGGGAATGTGCCTCTCGTCGAGCTATCTTTTCCTTTACCTGTTTTTTTCCCAGGCTGCATTTTCCATTCACCACTCAAACTCCATGTCATGTAATCCTGCTAAATGTAAAGAACTGACATTTCGCAAGAAAGGCAACAAGGATGCTTACCCCCCAATTTCAAACATACCACAATGTGAACAACTTCTTATACTTGGTGTTACTTTTCAGCATGATTGTAGGTTTACAATTCATGTTAAAAATAAGTTTATTAAAGCTAACAAATGCCTTTATGTACTAAGAGCACTACGTAAGGAGGGTTGCAGTCAAAAAGAGATGGACCATGTTTTCAACAGCATCTACCCAACATCACCTATGGTCTATCTGTCTATGGTGCAGCTGATTAAGAACTCACAACTGTTCAATGCTTTTTAGACCGCTGCCATAAACGTAGATACGTTCTGGATATCCAGAACATTATGGAAAACCAAGATATGGTGATTTTCAAGAAAGTTTCAAAATTAAATAGTCATCCTCTCTACCACCTTATGCCGCGCAAGCTAAAACAATTAATTATAACTTAAGGAAAAAGTCAAGTCATATCGTCCAAAACTAAACACTAACCGTTTTATGAACTCCTTTATTAATCGTGTAATTTATAGATATGATTTAACATTTTAGGTTATTGTAATTACTTCCAACTTGTAACATAATATATGTTCTCTTATCCTATGATTTATTACAGACCATTGATTGATTGATTGATTGATTTTCCGGTCTGCATTTTAGACCTGCCGCCATGCAAATATTAATATTTCTGAAGTACATGTACAATTCAGAGTTTTTAATCTTTTCTCTCTTTTTTCTGTCGACCCATCAAGTAGAACTCATCATTTGGTCTCATGTTGGTCAGGTGAGCCATTCTGTTTGACAAAGCAAAGAAAGCAGCAATAGCACCAATATCCCATGCATCTTCCTTGCTTAACCCTTCACTCTCTAACTTCAGAAAGTCGACATCAAATAATGGCTCAGCTTTTGCTACTTTCATTGCAAAAGTCAGAATTGCTCGCTCTCTATCTGTTATGTCAGCACATTCCCAGTTGACAGCAACCTGGTCAGCCACCAATGGTCTCTTTGAGAAAATCCGATGCAATGCCCCATGGGCGATGACACAATATGTGCAGTTGTTTGCAGCACTTGTGACAACAATGATTAACTCTTTCTCATCTTTTGAAAGACCAGCTTCTCTCTCCATAATGGCATCATAGTAATTAAAAAATGAACGGAATTCTTCTGGCCTGTGGGCCAAAGCTTGGAACACATTTGGAAGAAAGCGACTCTAAAAACAAATCAATAAATGTTGGGATCAAAATTAGTGATAGTTTGAAACTACATGTTTTTCAGTACAGCTTGTGAGTTGTGGGAGACAGTAACACGCTATCTTTCAATTTGAATTTAATCACCTTTTCTTCCACTTCATCCATTCTCTCCTGTATATCTTTGGCCAAACTGTCCCTTTGGGGCACAGGATAACGGCTTATATTGAAAGTTGAAGAACATCCTCTTTGTAAAGAACGCAATACAAAGGTACGTTTCAGTCTACAAAGTGCTCGAAGTGAAGACATGTTTTTAATTGCTACCTTGGGTTAGATTCTCGGGGCGGATATACTAGTCCATTCAAATACAGTTTTTTAAGTGATACTTTCTTTTAAGTGAAATTTTCGCCTTCAAATACGACAAAACGTCATAAGTTAAAAAGCAATCCTTTGTTGATCAAAATGTATTCAGATAATCACATAGAAAATTGCTAAAAGTTATTTTATATTTTTCAATCACGAGGTGAATCCCATCACGAAACCGCGTAGCAGTGATATCTCGGGCTCGGGTATGTTTAGCGTCGGCCATTTTGCCATCACCTTGGTAATTTGCAATAAGCTTCCTTACAGATAATACAAAATGGTAAATATACTAACTTTTAATCAATGTACTTTTGTTTTTTAAACGTTGAATCTTTTGTATACCTGCTTTTCGACAACAGGGTTTGCTTGCTTTGCTTAAAAAACTGAAAAGCACCCCATCTAAAGAGCTGAGGATTCTGCTGCTTGGCTTGGACAATGCCGGCAAAACAACATTGTTGAAACATTTGGCATCCGAAGAGGCGTCTAACGTTACTCCGACACAGGTAAGCCGAGATGGAAGTGAAGTTCTGTATCAGTGGCCTCACAATTTTCTCTTCAATGTATTTGTGTTAATACTATTATTTATAACACTAACAGTCAATTGAGAGCAAGTATAAACATCAAATTAACATCTTAACTTAGGGGTTTAACATCAAAACGGTTCAATCGAAAGGACTCCGGCTAAATGTTTGGGACATTGGAGGTTTGTTGTGTGGTTTATAATAGTAATATAATACCAGTATGGTAACCTTAAAAATAACCCCTGATTTGTGTTTTACGAAATGAATTCAAATTCGCTTTTCTAACCTCAGGTCAAAAGAAAATAAGACCTTACTGGAGAAATTACTTTGAAAACACTGATGTCTTGGTGAGATTTAAGACTCAAAATATTCAACTAACTTTACATAGAATCCCAAATTGTTTTCCAAGGCTATCGGTTAAACAAAAAATAATATATATTTATTAAACAATAGATTCCATTTGGCCGTTGTCTGTTCAATTATAGATGCACAGATGATGCCAGAATGTGGTAAGAACAAAACAGTGGCCCACAAGACGATAGTCCGATAGTCGAGTGGGTCACTGATGTTCTTATGATCACATTCTGAGGCAACCTCGTACCCAGGGCATTTTGCCTCCACGGTGGAAGGTCTGCGAAAATGGCCCTGGGATCGGCTGGTCACGACACCCTGAATTTCTGGGTGTTTAGATATGATAATTTTTGTGGTCTTTGTTCCATTTCCTTTGTCTACTTTGTTGACCTGGATAATTGAGAAATATTCAATGCTCTTCAGAGTTGTTCATGTCAGCATTCGTAGGCATAAAAGCAGCTAACAAGCTTAATAATCCACCATACATCCATGGTTATCTCTTACAAAACGTATGAAGAAGCATATATCCAATTTAGCGAAAGCTATCACTTCTAATTTGCTTTATTCAGATTTAGATGAATAAATTATACTCGGCTGAATTAATTGAGTTTTATGACAAGCCAATCAGATTATAGAATGGACAAGCCGATCCCAGGGCCATTTTCGCCGACCTTCCGCCGTGGAGGCAAAATGCCCTGGGAACGAGGTTGATTCTGAGGTCTTCTGCACATCTATAATTGAACAGACAATGGAAAAATGGAATCTATTTGTTTTACACAATAAAAATTGAAGACAAACCATTCAAAATGTTTATTGAAGCTCTTGGGGATTTCTGGGGCTTGAAAAAAGCAGTCGGCTGACATGAGCCATGCGTCTGTCCTCTAATAGATCATGGCTAACAACCAATGAGAATGCGCATAGTAAATAGGTTGTTGTATAAATGTTTATTAATAACTTGATGTTGCAGCCATAATACCTGTCAACTAAATTATTTCTTTAAAACATGTTGTAGATATATGTTATTGACAGTGCAGATAGAAAAAGACTAGAAGAAACTGGGTTTGTGAGTATCTTTAATACATGAGACCATCTAAATTCAGACGAGCCTGCATTTACTTATTTCGGCTCTAATCCCAGGCGAAAATTTGATGAATTGTTTATGAATAATTCATGAATATTGTTCATGAATATTCTTGATAAATTCATGAACTATTCATGAATATGCATGAAAATTCATGAACTATTCATGAATATGCATGAACATTAAATGGCCGCTTCATGAAATTTATTATTCATGAACATTTTAGTTCATGAACAGTTCATGAGCTGAATTTGGCAAAACGGTTTATGAACATTGTTCATGAATTGTTCATGAAATAACTCATGAACAATACATTAAATGGCCGGTTCATGATGTTCACAGTTCATGAATAGTTTATGAACTTAATTCGGAAAACGGTTATAAATTTTGATGAACAATTCATGAACATTGTTAATGAACTCCCTGGCGAAAATTTGATGAATTGTTCATGAATAGTTCATGGCTTTTGTCCATGAACATCGATGATAAGTACATGAACAGTTCATGAACAGTTCAGAGTTTAAACGAGGATGGGCTCAGGGGGTTAGTTTCAAATATTATGACCATTGTCAGTTTAATTAATATTCCTGTTAATATTCTTACAACTTTTAGAAAGCCTGTTGTAAGAAGAGAGATAGGACTTAGATCTTGTTTACATGGGAAATTGTTCTTGAATCAGGCCAGCCTAATGTGTTCAGACTGGTCTAACAACAGACTCAAGTTTAGGCCTGTAAGAACTGATTCTAGGCTGATGCGGTATATCGATATTTCGGTAATACTGGTATTTTTAAAATACCAAATATTCAATATTCTAATTCTCATATACCGGAAATATCAAAAGTTTCAATATTATCGAATGTGTGTTACACCATTTTCGCATATTTAGTAGAAAAAAACATGAGTTGAACATATTAAATGTATTAACTTTCAATTTTTTCTCACATGCTGATGTAAAACAAGATGCGCAACAACAGATTTAATCTAAACTCGCTAATTAGCGCTATTCAAAAGGATGACTAATTTTGCGGAAGCCTTTCTATAAAAACAAGTGAGATATGTGAGTGAACGACAAATCACAAGACAAAGGATGTCTTCTCAACTGTCAAAATGCTTTGAAATCGATTTGAATAGATCTCACACCTTGGACTTCGGTTAAAAGCAAAGTGTCACTGTGTCAGAATTTATACAGCTCATTGCACTAGTTTCCAGTGCCATACTGAAGTATACCATACCATACCGGACAGATTGTGACTCTGCAGTGAGCCCAACTGAAGCCTGACAAGGCAAACATGCTAGTGTTTCTTGCAGAAAATTTATAATTATAAGTTTACAGGATTTTTAGAAAATTAGAAATAAAACATTTTAAATTTATCACACTTAGACTTTTCCAGTCCTTGGCCAGCATTATGTGAACACAAGCGACTGCTATTTATAACATTTTGTGTTGTTTGACGACTTTACATCACATACTAAAAAATGTATTCAGTTTTAATACTGCATCATAATAAATACTGGATCAGCCTAACTGAATCTCTGGCCAGACCCAATGTAAACAACCTATATAGGAAAACACTATACCCAAACTAAAGTCAGTCCAACCTGAACTTGGGCCTGCCTCATGTACTGTAATTACACCTCTAACAGAAAACTGTGATGAAAATTCATGTGAGAAAATAATATTCTTTTGGAATTTTTACCTTAGCTAAAAATGTCTAAAATGTTGAATGTTATGAAATGCTTTTGTGAAGGAACTTCTTGAACTCCTGGAAGAAGAAAAACTTGCTGCTGTCCCCATATTAGTGTTTGCCAATAAGCAAGACTTGGTGCAGGCAGCACCCCCACAAGAGGTACTAACTTATTCAATTTTGTGCCCCATCCATATTGGCTGACAGTTTGCACAAATCAACACTAAAAGTTACTTGTAATAATAATAATAATAATATTGTAATAATTACATGTTCTGATTTAAGATTGCAGATAAACTCCAGCTTAACAAAATTAGAGATAGAGCATGGAGAATTCAAGGTTGTTCAGCTTTATCTGGGGAAGGCATTGAGGTAAAAATGGCCTTTGCATGACTGAATGAATGCTTAAACCAGGTTTTTAGACAGGATTTCAAAATTGGCTGTCCAAATATTTTGGTGGCTGTGAGCTAGTGAGCTTATCAAACGTATTGAACAACGAAGCGGTTCTATTAATACAACATTTTTTTTAGTAATAAAATTACCTTGGGCCTAATTAGCTCTCAGGAATTTTACTAAATGAATACACTTACTAAATAAATACCTCCTTTTAGACCTACACAGTTATTTTGGCAATACATCAACCTTTTAGAGTTTTTTATTCAGGCTTTTAAGTGCTAAATATTGTGAGTTGATCAACATTTCATATCTTAAGCATGGCATTTTTCTATTTCAGGATGGCATAGAGTGGATATCACAGACATTAAAGGATGTAAAAAAATAGAATTAACAATGTAATCTGGCCAACCCTCTAACTTACTGTACTATTGTCTCAGCCAACATGCAATTTTCTGAATGCAATGCTACCTGGAAAGATGGAAGACATTAAAGGGAAACCAACCTTACATACTTTCTCACTGCAAAGCAATATATTATTATAAATGATTATTTTAATGATAGAAATGCAGTAATTCAATGTACATGTAGTATGATTGATAGTACAGTAGGTCCAAAGTTTCTGTACAATAACCAAAAATATCACATTATTTAACATCCTTAGACTAATATTTTAGGATTTGCTAGCCTTTAAGCCCTGAGTATCAACATACAAATTCTCCTTATCAAACTCCAAACATTTCATGTAGTACCAGTTGGGATAAGTTGCACTCTCCTCCACAGAGGCTTCTTGTGCTTTTATTTGTAGTAATAATGTAATATACTATAGGTGGGCTATTCGCTTGAATTAGGCTCACAGGGTGTTTTGGGGATGCATGGAAAGAATGGGGATGCGGAATTGCCATGCGCCCTCCCAGCCCGTGCTGCCCAAACTATTTGCCCAAACTCTAAAAAAAGCACAAGAAGCCTGAGTGCGGAGGAGAGTGGATAAGTTGTTTTAAAAACATCAGTTTATCTTTGGTGATGATTTCCTTTTTTCTCATACTTCTATATAATATGCTGCAATGAAAATTTACTGCCGTTTTTTATGATTGTATTTGCAAGAGCAGTTAAAATAATTAAGAATGGCTTTTACAGTTCTTTCATTTGTCGTCCAGTTCTAGAGTTATTACGTTTTATGTAATTTGAGCTATGACATCATAAGTATTTATTATATAGATGGGAGTGTTTTATTAAGAAATATGCAGTGACATATTTTCCATATCCTCACTAGTGAAGATATCGATCATATGATTAAACATTTTCCCACCTTTGCATTGAATCTATATAATATGAATTTTATCTTCTCGTGGTAAAAACAATATTTTACTCATTCGTAAATGGTATTGTAACAAAACTGAAAATGTGCATATCTTTGGATTGACTCAAACTTTGTAGACTTACTCAGTCAACAAAACTAAACAATATTATGGCTTGGATATGGTTGCCATGGAAACAGATTAGTTCACAGGTCTCCCCCTTCCTTCAAAATTGTTCTTTGTTTTCAACAATATGTACAGCAACTTTGGGCTTTTAACAAGTTGGCATCGTTTTTGTGTAATTTTCAATGCAACAGTAGGAAAGTTTAAAACAAAAAAAACATTAACTGCAATGAACAAAAACGGAAAAAGCCATGTTTAAATAAAAAAGCCTGTAAACTAATCTGTTGTCATGGAAACCATATCAATGTTTAGTTTTGTGGACTGAGTAAGTCTACAAAGTTTGAGTCAATTTTGTCAAATCAATCCAAAGATATCGATGATTTTCATTTTTGTTACATATAACTGCCCCATATTTTGTAAATAACATTAACTATTGTATTCCTATTTTTTACACGCCCCCTGTGGAAATCAGCTTCGGTTGACGGGGTCAGCGTGGTTAAATAAAGTTATTCTATCTATCTATGACATAGTTCAAATTACAAAATGAAAAAGATGTAAAAGCCATTCTTCATTATTTTAACTGTTCTTGCAAATACATTATCATAAAAACCTGGGGTAAATTTTAACCATGCAAAACTCGACCATGTAAATGTCTTTTTTAACATTGGCTGACACAAATTTTTTGAAAATCACAAAAAGTGTGAAAAGTATCGTAATCATTTACTGTTGCAAAACCTGTGGGGGACTACCAAGTCTAGTGTTTACTGGATTAAGATGTAAATGTAATGTAATATTCAATTTGTTTTTTAACATTTACAGTACCTGTAAAGTTCACAGTTGTTTAGAGTATTAAATCAGCTGGTTTAAGTCACTTTTAGTTTTTAATTCACTTATTGCAAAACATTGGTTTGACAAACTCTTCATATCTTGTTTCCTTTGACATTTCACAATCAATTGCTTTTTACATCATTACAACTCCCTGTACATACTTTTGCCATACTTTTGTCTTCATAATATTATCCATATACTGTAATGGCCAAGTTTTAAATTCCACTTTGAACTTCTCAAGTAATTTGATAGAGATTCTTTCTTTTGATTCTTTGCTTTGATAACAACACTTGGCAATGATTGCTTTCAGTAGATATTGGAAATCACTGCTTGTACAAAGTCTGTGGTACTTGCACTTCCACCCATGTCCATGGTTAAATACTGGAAAAGCAGAAAGTCTTTAGAAATAAGCTTGCCACAAGTCAAACTTACATACATGTACAGTAGTCTGCACTGCAGTAAGTGATTGACTCAAAGGACATTGGCAACAAAAATGAAGTTTTTCTCATATGAAAGAACTCGTAAAATGATAGAGTAACACCTTTTACAACTTCTCCGTATTTTACTTCGTTTTTGAAATATTTCAGTTTTTGATATGTAAATGAGATGGTCTATGACAGATGCAGGGTAGAGAATTTTCACTCATTTCATATCAAAGAGACCAACTGAAATATTTTAAAAACGAAATAAAATACCGAAAAGGTGTTACTCTATCATTTTACGAGTTCTTTCATAGTATAGACAAACTTAATTTTTGTTGCCAATTTATGAACTTATAATTCTGTCAGCATTGTCAGTCAGCATGACTGTGATCCAGCAACAAAGTTGCAAGTGGTCAACTTGCTTCTCTTGCTTCTCGCAAATTTACGTAAATCTAATAAAAAAATTCTGGTGTGAAAACGGATTGACATGTGGGGTGCATGCAGCGTAAGTGATCAAAGTCCTTTCCAGTCAGTGGAATTCAATCCTGGCAGAGAAAGTTTGGAAAGTCGTTGTATGCTAATATAATATAGATAATTAACCAAATTCAGTTAAGCTGTTAGGCTACTTATGGGAAAATTACATCATTGAAATGTTGGATTTAGAAGTATGTAGGTTTAGGAATGAGTTTTTATTTCGTTTTTATTCCTGTAAAGCTTCCGAATTCCGACAAAACAACCTTGATGTGTCCATTGATAGGCACTTGTACAGTATAATAATTGCTATGAAATAATATGAAGTCATATTCATACGGAAGCGTATATGTATCATCCGACATCCGAGTTACTAAAGTCCATCCTCGCTCCATCCTTACTCCACAGCCTCCGCAACTTCATCCACCTACGCTGGCCTCCCTTATCACCTCATCACGACGCTTGGCTGCTTGGCCAGCAATGTGTACCGCTGTATCCATACTTCTCCCGATGTCCTCACAAGCGTGGCTCGAGTTCTAGCCTGAGCCGGCGTTGGCTGCTCCCATTGGAGGAATGTTCACAGGCCTCGAATCCCTCGCTCCAGCAGGGAATCACCACAAGGTTCTACGTACGTATAATAGTGGATTGCATGCCAGGGCCACATTGGACTGCTAGGCCTGGGTGACTTACTGGACTGCCTGGTGACTCACTACTCGGTTGGTGTAATGATTCCCCTGCCCGAGGTATCCCTTCAGGGACTGCGACCCTCCAAACAACTACGTTGACACTCCTTAGTGAGATAACACACAGACTGGCGGTTGTCTCAACACCAATTTGTTATTAATTGGATTTATGCAATAAATAATATTAAAACAAGAGGTGTAGCTTATATGTCGTTTCTCGGGGGGAGCAATTTTTGCGGGCTTTGCGTACGATGGGCCAATCACATTGAAGCGGGTCACGTGATAAAAGGGGTCCCGTACCTGGATTTCAAGGTTCAGAACTAACAACTCTGGCTTGGGAAGTTCTACCCTCCTCCACCCCTCAGCACACTGCTCCTGACCGGGCAGTTCTCCGTAGTCTCATTACCATACCCAAGTTGCGGGGAATAAAGCTGTCAGGTTCGGCAAAGGCGCCGCTTGGTGAGCTGCTGCCAGTGCCGAGGATTGGTGCTTTCCCCGGCAGGTTGGACAGTTTCATCATTGCCCCTGTGACAGCACTACCCAGGGAGGTTCTGCTCGTGTTGGTGGACGGAGATTCCCCCAGCTTGCTGACGGCACGTCACCGTCGGTCCGTCATTGTGCACCTTCGACTGTTCCACCGAAGGCCTTTTGCGCTGCAAGCACAGACGACGTTAGTCTTGCTTTCCCTGCCTTGCCAGGTGATAGAACACTTGATAGCTAACATGTGTTTGTTCTATTACTCGTATTTGTCGTTATTTTGTCTTTGTCTTTAACGTAAATATAACGTACGGGGCTTTGTCCCTTGCTGTCGCGTACCACTCTTGGCGTGGTACCCGCACCGGGTATCGTTTGTTTCTGCTTTTCGTTCTTTGTACCTGCACAGCTTTTTTATGATACAGCACAATTATGGTTTGTCAGGGATGCTACCGGGTAAGTACCTCTATGTCTTTAATTTACGTTTATACTCCACTAGGAGGGAATCACCACAGGGTTCTATGTAAATAATAGCGGATTGTATGCCAAAGCCACATTGGGCTGCTAGGCCGGGTTGACTTACTGGACTGCCAGGCCTTGGTGTTTCACCACACTGCCAGGCCTTGGTGTTTCACCACACTGCCAGGCCTTGGTGTTTCACCACACTGCCAGGCCCTGGCGACTCACTACGAATTGGTTGGTGTAATGATTCCCTAGCCCAAGGTATCCCTTCAGGGACTCCGACCCTCATTTTGTAACTCGGATAACTTCAGTAACACGGATGTCGGATGATACTTATACGCTTCCGTACATTCAACAAGTTATTTTGGAACATTACCTTGCCAGTACTTATAGTTCTCTCAATTGCTGTTCTCACAGTGTTTGCTTGGATTTTTAGACTAAGGAAACAACATAATTTTATTATTGAATATTATGTGGCAGAGGTACTGAATCATGTAGACTGTAATTGTATAAACTTACTTAATATGATCCAACATGTCCACTCCAGATAACAACATTGCTGTAGGGTTGGCAACATTTCTTCCAGCCATTTGGGCATATGTATGTCTGGCACCCTTAAACAATATCATATTTATTGTTAGTACTTTCAAGAATCATGTAACATATGACACAATAACTTTAAAGCGTTCATGCATGGGACTAGCTTGGTCATCATTGAGAAAAATTAAAGTGGACTAATTAACAGACAGTCTGCATAGAATGACCAAAGTTTAAGTTATAATAACACTTCTACTTACAGGTTCAAAAATAGCAAATTGGCTTCCAATACTCTTGCCTGGTACAACACCAGCACCACCTACTAAGCCAGCAGCCACATTGCCAATGATGTTACCATACAAGTTGGGAACCACAAGGACATCAAACTGTTGAGGATTCGATACCATCTGTAGAAATGACAAGGGATTATTTGCATGTATTCTTGCAAAAAAATAATCTGCCATATAATATACTTTCAAAATATGTTTATCTTAAATAGTCAAGTCTGGGGTAGGGTGTTTGTGAGTTATTGGTTCCCCATTTACACTCAAGTCTCACTTTTGCCTCCAAGTGGCATACCCTGGTGTCAGCCTAAACTTAGCAGGAAGAGATTAGATAGCATGACTCTGTGGATGGCACCCAGTTAGTACGTTAGTGTCGGCTTCGGAAGCCAACAATGCAACCCAAACAATAACCCTAACCCTTTTCACGGTCTTCCGAAGGTTGACCGAAGCCGACTGGGCGCCATCTTCGGAAAAGGTCCCACAGAGTCATCCCATCTCACCTTTTCCAACTTAGTGAGGCGAACCCTCCACTGAACAGCAGGGTGGAGGTGTGGTGATGGAGCGACGTGCAGTAGCTACATGGCTCGGTCCAACATCGGTGTGGCAAGGCGTATCACTGAATCTACTCATGTGTTCGTAGGTTTGGCGTCCGCTGACTTCATTAGCCATCGAAAAATTTCAAATGACTCTTAGCAATATCCGACGCTTATCGCCCGTCGCGCGGTTAAACAAGGGGCGCGTCATGCAAAAACGGCTCGGTATGCTGTCAAAAAATGGGTTACCGAGTCAAAACAAAAGTCACATCTTCTCAAATGCAAAAAAGTCGTATACACGGTCATATTCAATGTTTGAACAGTCACCTCAGAATTGAAATCGTAGAACTATAGTAGCATCAGCCGAATATCTAAAGCACGATATATCATCAACATACAAGAACATCGTTTCATGAAATAAAGTTCCATGAAGTTGGCAAAAAAATGGGCATTGGTGACGCAACCATCTGAGGAGTAGGGGTACTCCTAAGCGCACGTGCTCATAAAGCCCTCAACAGTATTGAGCATTAACAGCTGCACGCATCATAATTGTATCCTTCAATGAAAATCCGATAACAACGATAATCAGTTGCTACAGTCCCACAAATGCGAGCGTAGAAAGTGAAGTCGAACAATTATATGTAGAACTAACAGCAATTATGAGAAAAGTGCCATGAAAGCGTAATATGTGCTCATCGTGGGTGGAGACTTCAACGCACAGGCAAACTGATGAACATAGCTATACCTATCACGAAACATCAAATAGAAATGGAAAAATGCTACACAACTTCCTCAAGGAAAACAAGCTTGTTTGTCTAAATGCCAAATACCAACGAAGAACTGGTCAACGCTGGACTCATATCTATCCAAGTAGTATATCAAGGCACAGCTAGACTACATCCTCATTTGCCCCCCTCCCCCAAACGTTTTAAAAATGAAAATTTCGTACACTTTTTGATAAATATTCATGAAAAATTTATATTTTGAACTTTTTAATATTAAAGTGATATGTTTTAACATTAACATAATATATTAGAGTTGTTTTGCAGTTTAAAATTATACTAAGGGCTATATCACATACGATAGATGAAGTATACTCCCCTATTTCGGTAGTGGCATATCACTAGACCATGGACCTAGAGGGGCCAGGCACTGGTAAACGTCGTGAAGGCCCTAGTAAAAAGTATTTTGGCAAGGATACATGCATAGCCAAAAGACGATATTTTTATTGATCATCTTATAAGTGCGTGATGCCATGGAATTTCAAGTATGTTTTTTATTTGTTTGTGATTTATTGGAAAAGAACACCATACCAATCCTGTCTTTCCATACCAATGAATCCTGAGCCTGGACTAATGGACCATCCTTCCTGACTAAAACTATCATTACATATATTAAACAATAACCATCTAGTGTTCTTTGTCTAATGTTCTATATATAACTGTGACTCCCATGTTTCCTGCTTTTTGGCACTAATTATCATGTCATCGTTTTTTCAAACTGCGAAATAAAATATTCTGCTTGCTCAAAATGCTGGAAATGCATTTCAGAACCGACTCTAGAATTTCAAAATTTTCGGTAGCGTAATGGTATGCCCAGTGGCAACACCTCCCCCCCGGCAGCTGGTCTCAGGCTTCACTCTTGCACGGCGCTATCAAAGTTTTGGAGTGGTGCGGCTACGCCACTGTATTTCAGTGAGGAAACTGCTGAGAAATCTCAGTCACATATAAAGTTGCGTCTGCCACACTGCATCCGATGATGGACAGCCAACTCTTAATTTTTCGGGCAAAAATGTCCCTCCCCCCCAAAGTACGCCTATGAGCAAATGGAAGAACAGCGCTTTAAACTGTCGTTCTTATAACACCTTCGAAAACGTTAACACCGATCATCTGATTGTGACAACTATAGGTTGCGTCTCAGTCTTCGTGCAAACAAAGCTAAGGCAACCCACGATCCACCATTCGACTGGTCCACACTATACGTGAAGGATGATGGCATATGAAGTTCTGAAGAACAGATTCGCAACATTGCAATCTGAAAGTACCAAAAACACATCAAACGAAACTTACAGCAATTTCGAAGCCGCATACAAAGAGGCTGCCACAGAATGTTTACCTCTAAAATATAAGCGGGCGCGTCGTGTACGGGAAACTGAAGCCATCATCAAGAAACGTGAGGAGCTCAAAAAGACTGCAAAGGCGAAAAATTCAGATCCAATAAGAGCCAACAAAAACAAATTCAAAAGAGCTCAAGCTACCCTTGTTGCTACACCAGGAAGAACAAACCGTCTATCCGCAACGTAAAATTTGAGTTGAGTTGATTTGATTATAACAAAGAAGCTGCAACAGCATGCAGGATGACAGTCAACGAAATATGCGGCAGGAAAAGTGGCAACAGAAAAACTCAAAGCCTCAAGTCAAAAAGGACGTCTCAGTCTCTGGAAACAACACTTGCAAAACCTTCTCGGCTATCGAAAGGCCAGTCAAACAAATCCTGCAAAATAAACTCAACATCAAGAAAGAAAACTCCACTAACGAAGAACTCACAAATGTGCTGATTGAAGTCACTTTCAAACGAAAAAGCCTGCGGACTGGACGACATATCAGCAGAGGTATGAAAGACAGGTAATTTCAAGCAAGAGCTTCTCGAAATGTGCAATGCTGTCTATAATCGAAACGGTAACCCTATAGACAGATGGACCCAAGGATGTCTCCTCCCTTTTCCCAAGAAGGGAGATCTTAGGATCACCACCAACTACAGAGGCATAACGTTGACTGCGATCGCAGCAAAAATATACAACCTGCTCCTTCTCAACCGCATACGCCAGAAACTAGAACCAGTGCTTTGATACAATCAAAACGGCTTCCGTCAAAACAGGGAAACCACCAGACAGATTCTCACAATTAGACGTATCATCGAAGGAGTAAAGGCTAAAAATCTCCAAGCAGTCTTACTGGTTGTTGACTTTTCGACATATACACCGTGGGAAAATGGAAGAGATTCTTCTGGCATACGGCTTACTCCACGAAACAGTATCTGCCATCATGATGCTGTATAAAAATACACTTTAATGGTGCAGCTGTCTCCAGATGGGGAAACCGACTTCTTCAATATCTCAGCTGGAGTGCTACAATTAGGCGACATACTCGCTCCATATCTTTTCGTTATCTGTCTGGATTACGTCCTTATATACAAATCATTGATGTACACAAAGAACTAGGCTTGACACTGGCTAAAGCAAGGAGTAAACGATGTACAGAAGAGAAAATCAATGATGTCGACTATACGCGGATGACCTTGCTCTCATTGCTTGACAAGATTGCAAATGCAATCGCCCTACTTCATTTACTTGAAGATGCTGCACATGAAGTGGGCCTCCGTGTCAATGCTAAGAAAACTGAATATATCAGTTATGACAACAAAGGTATATCAAAGAAAGTAGAAGACTTCGCCTATCTATAAAGCAGTGTCACATCCACAGTAAAGGATCCGGCTCGGCAAGGCATGGAGTGCGCTGGCTGGCCTCAACTAAGTCGAACCTGCCAGCAAATCTGAAACGCAACTTCTTCCGAGCAACCGTGGAGTCGGTGCTTGTATGTCTATGCTTGGATGGGGAACGCATGCTCAAAATAGCCACAATTAAACAATCATACAACAATATACCGCGAATATAAGACACGATACGAGTACGAAGATTACGTTTTGCCAGTGGTGTGAGTACTCGTTGCCATTGTAACGCGTTACCGTGTACTCGTTACATTTGTAGTAATTTTAACCGGTAATTAATTACTTTTTTGGCAAAGGAACGAAAAAAGTAATTAATTACAAAACAAAGGAACGCGTTCTTTTGTAGAAGAAAATTACAAATTCCTTTCCTGAAATCTTTCATAAATATAATAAATGTTATTTACCATCGAAGAATACCTATGGACAGGCGAAAACAACTTTTGACGTGGAAATATGACGTGGAAACATGCTTAAGTACATAGGTATTATGGCTCATGCTATGGCCTTCTTGAAAATAGAGCAGATCCTGGGGGCTTGGAACGAGGTTGTCCCCGTGACACACACTCTCAACACGTGTCAAAAGGTCATTTGACCCGTTTCTGGATTAATTCAAAAGCGAAATACCAGACGTTAGTATCAATATGGCAGAATATTTATTATTTATATAATAACACTTGTTATTAAATGTTAAAAGTTAAAACCTAACCTCACTCCTCTCATTAAACCTTGTCTCGTTTTCATTTATGGTGTGAGGAATTTATTTGGCAATTAATTACTTTTTTCGGAGAGTAATTTTGTAATTGTAATTAATTACTTTTTAAGAGTGGTAATTGCATGTAATTAGGAATTCATTACTATTTGAAGCAAGTAATTGTAATTGTAATTAATTCCTTTTTGAGGGGTAATTTTGCAGCACTGCGTTTTGCTGGGCGGAAAGAGATTATAAGCGACCTACTCATATGGAAACTAAAACATGGAAGGACGCCCTGCTAAAACATGTCAATCCTCCTCATCACTATAGGTAATAAATTAGCTAATAATCTCAACTGGCTAATAAACTCAAACTCTAAATCATGTCAGTTTATCTTTTCTGAATATATTGCACAATTTGATAAGCAAAATTGCGAAGATTGTCCTTTTTAAAACTTACAGTGAATACAGATATGGCATATGAAATTTCAGAGAGAAAAGATTGATTATTTGCTACTCACCTGCATGCAAGCATTGTCGACAATCATTTCGTCAAATTTGATTTTTGGATACAATTTCGAAACCTCCTCACATGTTGCTAAAAACAATCCATCAGCTTTCTTCCTAAGTAACATAATATTGAATAGTTTAATTGCAGGTTAATTATAATGTAGTTACAGTATGCACGTACTGTAAAGTGCTTTATGTGCTACACAAGCGAAGTTCGGAAATCATCATTGCAACCATTCAAGTCATGCATGCTAGAATGAAACCCTATTACCGTAACCAAAGAATCCCTAAACATCGCCTGAGCACCATGGAACAAAATCTCATGGTGTATAGCAGACCTAGAAATAACATGATATGAAAATGTGCCAGTCGTGATGACTGGTAAGAAACAAAGTTAGCCGGTCAAGTAGTATTTTTGCCTTGGGGTAAAAAATATACTACAGTATTGTATGCTTGGGAAAAATATGCAATTCTCTTTAGCTCACGACTAATATGCAATTCTCTTTTGCTCACGACTATTGGCAAGCAAAGGATAAACAAAAATAAATTAGAAAATAAAGTTTATTTACACTGTGGACAGAGGCGTAGGAACGGATTTAAAGTGGGGGGGGGGGGGGGGGGGGGGGGGGGGGCTGAAGTTGACAAGCAGGTAATCAGTGACCGCATTTTAAGAGGCTACAGGGGTCCTCCCCTGGAAAATTTTGAAATCTAGAAGCTCGGAAAGGCAATTTTCAGCAATTTGAGCAAACTTTTTCATCTAATTCTACAGCGAGCATAGTTCAAATTAATCCAAGAGTTGCCTGTTGTCTCTTACCAGGTGACGCCATTTTTTGCGCCTAGTATACTGACAGATGTATAGGAACCAATCTAACACTCACGTTGCAGGAAAGGTTTAGGGGTTGGCCAACATTTCAGGCTACACCCGTATGTAAAATCTCGTGTAGATGAAGCCCATAGGTAGATTATACTAATAAGTAGCTCTTCTCCTAGCCTCTATAGTCGTACTAAAGGTAGTTGTACTAATACAATTGGGGGAAAACCCATTAAATTTAGCAACGCTTATCTTGATTATCCCCGGTTCCTACGCCTATGACTGTAGATACAGATCATAATATTAATCTTGTTGCTCAAGTTAGCATGGTTATTGTTAGAAAACTTTCTCAATGTTGGTGTACTCCACCCAACTAGGGAAAATTATTGGTCATACATGATCGGTGTGCGACGATATTAGCAGGATAAACTGACAAATTCACTTGTCAATGACCAAATCTGGACGCCCTACAAGGAGAAGTGGACGCCTTTGAACGTCCAGAATTCTGGGAGAAAGGAAATTATTCTCAATGATTTTGCCTAAAATATATAAATAATTTGAAAAGAAATAGCTTTAATTTTCAATATTATCATACATGTGATGTGACATTTTGACCAATTTGACGGTGTAGCTAGTTGAGTGAAAATGTCCTAGTTGAGAAGCATGGCACCATCGCCTGCACGAGCTCGCAAAGCCAGGGATGTTCGAAAAATCGTGAATGGGGTCATTTTTAGTACGCTACACAGATGCTGACATGAAGTAAACTTCTAATTAATAATCCACTGCACAGATTATGAATTTATTCTCTTGAAGATGTAAGTTGAACTGTTGAATTACAAATTTGTAAGTAGAAAATATACGAATATAATCTACATTGCGTCTTACGGAAATATGAGATATACACTGTTATAAAAATTGATTAAGACTATTATATTTTGCTCAAAAGTGCCCTCAAAATGTATGAAATGCCGTTTTAGAGACCCATAATTCAAATATGTTACGGGGGCATGCCCCAGACCTCCCTAGAAGTGTGTCATCACTAATCCTAGCTATAAGCCTGCCGCAAATAATTGTATTTTCCTATCATACAGACCACCATACCAATTTTCAAATCTAATATAACGATAAAAATAGGGTAATATTATTTAACAATTATTCGCCGAAGGCGAGGTGAATATCGGTGAATATTCGAGACGAAGTCGAGGTTTTTATTCACCGATATTCACTGAGCCTGAGGTGAATAATTGTTTTAGTATAAATACACATTTTCCCACTCTTAGGAACAGCATTTCCTTCAAAAATACTAGTTTCTTGACTTTTTGCTCCTGTCACTTTGACAAATCGGCTGGCGGCCATCTTGAAAAAACGCTGGAGGTGATTAACGAGAAATAATCCGAGGTAGCTCGACCAATCAGCGCACGCAATTTCTATAATCACCTAATGTATTTATACTAAAAAGTCATAAACCATACATAATATTCGCTTTGTGGATAGCTGTCACTTTTTTCCTTCCTTGCATGGTGGCATAATCAAATGCAAACTTTGCAATTCTCTCCGACTTCTTCCTTGTTATTATTTTGATCATCTCAACCACCCCAGGAACTATCTGTAATACAATATAGTGTCGAATAAACAAAGGTAATATTACGCTGAGTTTTCAAAAGAACAAGATATACCAGTATAAGACATAGTTTAGCGCTACTTTGGCTTTAAAACGTTTTTTGAACGTAACTTTAAAAGTTAATGTCCATGACCCAACGTTTCGACACTCCAATCTAGTGTTTTCATCAAGGGTGATCGTTGTAAAGTTAGGATCCCTCCCTTATAGGTATGATGACGCTATCTATTAACAAGATGCAAATAAGCTTCTATAAACCACCGTCATCGCGATTCAATGGGGCGTGGGTGCTATTGATATGCCAAGTCTCCAGACAACATTACCCAACGTTTCGACACTCCAATCTACTAATCTAGTGTCTTCATCAGGGGTGATTGTTGTACAGTTAGGATCCCTATTTATACCCTCATAGAACCGATGACGACGTTATCTATTAACAAGATGCAAATAAGCTTCTGGTAATAAACCACCGTCATCGCGATTCAATGGGGCGTGGGCGCTATTGATATGCCAAGTCTCCAGACAACATGACCCAACGTTTCGACACTCCAATCTACTAATCTAGTGTCTTCATCAGGGGTGATCGTTGTAAAGTTAGGATCCCTATTTATACCCTCATATAGAACCGATGATGACGTTATTTATTAACAAGATGCAAATATAGCTTCTGGTAATAGACCACCATCATCGGTATATATTCTTACCTCATGTTCCAAACTTGTATATTCTCCCTCAGTCTGTTCTCGTACAATGATAACATCAATATTGTTATGCCTACAAAGGAATATTTTAATTTGATACCCAAATATTAGATTTGTCAGTGACTCAGTTATAATAATCCATTATCTATCAATGAAAAAATGCTGCTACCACAATAAACACATACAATTTAGTACTGCAATACCTTGTTTTAAACCCAGGAAGAGACTTGCAGTGAACAACATTAGCAAACAGATCCAATTCAATTCTAGAAGTTGTGATGATAATAATAAAGACTTTTTAGACATTTTGGAGAGTCGAGTGAGGTAATCAGACATAGTTTGACGCTACTCTGGCTTAAAACGTTTTTTGAACGTAACTTTAAAAGTTACTGTCCATGACCGAACGTTTCGACACTCCAATCTAGTGTCTTCATCAGGGGTGATTGTTGTAAAGTTAGGATCCTATTTATACCCTCATACAACCGATGATGACGTTATAAAAGCTTCTGGTAATAACCTTCTGATAATAAGCCTCCAAACAACGTCTCTGATGGTACGGCGGATTAGTGGTAGTAATTTTGGAATTTTACCACGTAACCTATATTACCAATAATCTGCGGTACCATCAGAGACATTGTCTGGAGGCTTGGCATATCAATGGCGCCCATGCCCCATTGAATCGCGATCAACGGTGCAGGTTTATTACCAGAAGCTTATTTGCATCTTGTTAATAGATAACGTCATCATCGGTTCTATGAGGGTATAAATTGGGATCCTAACTTTACAACAATCACCCCTTAGTGATGAAGACACTAGATTGGAGTGATAAAACGTTGAGTCATGGACTGTTGCGGACACAGTACATTAAAATGTGTTATTATTAATTTGCATGCTTAACTCCCAGTTTGTTACCCCTGGTGCATACGTCACCCTCCGGGGGGAGATGCGGGAATGTTTTCAGACCACATGAATGCTGTTGTGGAAACGGAAAATTATTAAAGTGCCCCTAACCTCAAAATTTTTTATTGTCTTATTTGGAAGAACTTTTAAAATGATAAAGTAACTTCTTTTGAAGATTTTCACTTCTTCGCTTTCTTTTTGAGATATATCAGTTTGTTTGATATGCAAATATCTGGAATTTCGTCACACATGCAAATGAGTTATCAGAGAATGTTATATATCTTTGCGTTCATTAAATAAAAACACTAAAAGTGTGAATAACACATGTGTGCGTTTCTCCCACAACACCAAACTTCTTGATTTTAAAGGATTTTGTTCGAGAATGAAAGAGATATACACATTTCTCCAATAAGTCATTATGTATGTGTGACGAAATTCCAGACATTTGCATATCAAACAATCTGATATATCTCAAAATGAAAGCAAAGAAACGAAAATCTTCAAAAGAAGTTACTTTATTATTTTAAAAGTTCTTCCAAATAAGACAATAAAACATTTTGAGGTTATGCGCACTTTAAGAAGATTATATAAAACTAAATCGCGTTCGTTCGTTATTATTATCGAACTCAGTTGGTACATGGACAGTAACTTTTAAAGTTACACTCAATTAATTCAAAATCTATTTGAGCCAGACTAGCGTCAAACTACATGTATGTCTGATTTATCACCTGGTTGCGTTTGGAAATTATTTG
This sequence comes from Chrysogorgia sp. JL179-B06, assembly GCA_035772405.1. Lineage (NCBI taxonomy): Eukaryota > Metazoa > Cnidaria > Anthozoa > Scleralcyonacea > Chrysogorgiidae > Chrysogorgia > Chrysogorgia sp. JL179-B06. The sequence goes on along the minus strand of JAYKKM010000096.1, from coordinate 2,009,585 downwards.
TTGAGGTAATCCATTAGGAAAATATTTACATGAAGTTTTACAGACCAAGTAAATCATTTGTACCATAAGCGTTTAAACAAGATTGACAACTAATCTCTTCAGGGTCCTGCCCAGGAGCATGTGAGTGCTAGGTACCTGTGTGGTCTAGGAACCAGGTATACTCCCGTCCCCATCAACTTTTGAAAATTAGGGATGCGAAATGCAAATTTCTCAAATGTAATTTTTAAAATTCTGAGAAAATAGTTCTGTGGAAAATCTTTTAAATAAAAATGGAAACACAAACAGTGGTACTACACATATTTAATGATAAATCACTGGATGCTGCTTGGTGAAAAACAATGTCACTGGTTTCTGAATACACCATCAAATCTATGAAGATTCGGCTGAAGCTGAACATATTAACACAGTTTTGGCTGCCCAATTAGGAGATTCAATTTGTGAATATTTTGATGTCCCAGTCGCAGTATCTGAACCACACACGTGTGGCAAGTGGCATAAATAAACAAAGTGCAATGTCACTGCAACTTAGCACCTTCCTGCAGCTAGCTCCCAAGTCATTAACTAATCTGATCTGATTTTGGAGGGATATTGAATTGTGGGCATTGTGGTAAATTTCACTGAAGATCGAAAATATATATGATATTTTCTTTGTTTTCTAGTGTTGGGCTGAAGTATTCCGCTTTGGCATGAGTGCCAGGAGGCACTGTTGAGTGTTGAGTGCATGGTGTGCGGGCCCCCAGTGGGCAGAACCCTGTCTCTTCAGGCAATTAGTGTTCCACTGACTCCGATACACCATGGTGTATTAATAATTATTCAATGTTGTCCCAATAGCGCTCCGTCGAGATGACGTCAGTACCGATGTTTGTCCGCTTTTACCTATAATTCTTGCGGCCATAACAAAAGAAATAACTCATTTGCAATCATTTGTGAGTCAAATTTGGTTTGTTTGTCCGCTTTTTGAGCTATTAATAGCAGCCAGACTCTACGCTATTAGTTCTAGATATTATAAGGTTTATTATTAATGTGTCCTTTGTCTTGTATCGAACGAGTGGACCAGTTTTTCTGCCCACACAGCTATATTATAGTTTCCAGCAATATTGTCATAAATTTTGTTTTATATTCAACCTACTTCATTTTCTGGTTTAATGAAAGATGATCTTGACTGGTAATGCTGCTTGGAGTTGTTAAAGCACCTAATAATTAAAATATGATATAATTTATTTCATTAACCTGTAGAGATGTGAATTTGTTGGTATAATAATCACTTATATTAATTTACCTTTAATGGCAACTCCAGTTTTCTTCAATGAATTTTCCATGTCTAATAGAGTATGCCTGCTTCCATAACTGCCAATATCACTGAAAAACAAGCCAACAACATAACTAACTATTATTAGTTTAAAGTGCTCAAATAGACAAACTATCAATGATGTACATAAATTTGCCATAAATATGGATTTATGAAATAAAAATAATTAATATCATGCAATGTAAGTGTGCTGCCGGTCTTGGGGTCCCTTGGGGCCCTATAGATAGGCTCTAAGTGCACTATAAATAGGGTCTAAGACTCTAAGTGCACTGAATGCCTTACGTCAATGCAAAGCTCGTTGCATCTGACGGTTCTCCACTCGTGTGCTATTCCGCGTCGTACACGATACTTCGTTGACTTCGCTGCTCGAAGATATACACTGTTTCCTGTATTCAAACGGTTTCTGTCCAAGCCTACAAGCGTTAGATGCTTCTGCAAAGCATTCCACGACTTATTCGGTACAGATAAATTGCGAAATCCTGCCTTGCGTCGAGAAAATTCCCGTTCGTTGGTTGGTCGTGGTCCACTTGGCCGAAATGCTTGCAACGTTATTCGCCCAAATGGTTTTCAAGCTTAACCTCTTTCATTTAGACCTGCATCAGCCGGTCTTGTGGTTGCATGTACCTTGTCAATCAGGGTTTATTCTGTTGTAAACCATGTGCTCTTATCAGTTGTGTTGCGAAGCACCATTTACACTGCTTTATTGCCGTCTGTACTAAGCCAGCTTCTATGCTTAATGTCCGTTGCTCTCTGCAGGATAGTTTTTTTCCACGGAGAACTTGGTTTTGGTGCTCGCTGTCAATTTACCGCATATCTATAAGTGCCCTCGCCATTCATCTTATTATCAGTTTTGTTGCGAAGCGCTGTTTACGCTACACTAGCTTCTCAAGACGATGTTTAACTTGCTTTATTGCCGTCTGTACTAAGCCATGCAGCTTGTTTACCTACATTTGGTTACATTTATTGCTTGCATTGCTTGTCCGTTGCTCTCTGCAGGATAGGTGTTTCACGGAGAACTTGGTTTGTTCGTACATTGCTTGGTGCTCGCTGTCAATTTACCGCTTATCTATAAGTGCCCTCGCCATTCACCTTATCAGTTTTGTTGCGAAGCGCTGTTTACGCTGCTTTATTGCCGTCTGTACTAAGCCAGCTTGTTTATATCTATATATCTGGTTAAATTTATTGCTTGCTTTGCTTGTCCGTTGCTCGCTGCAGGATAGTTGTTTCATGGAGAACTTGGTTTGTTCGTACACTGCTTGGTGCATCTCGCTGTCAATTTACCGCTTATCTATAGAAATAGTTTACACCCTTGCTATAAGTGCCCTCGCCATTCATCTTTTCAGTTTTGTTGCGAAGCGCTGTTTACGCTGCTTTATTGCCGTCTGTTCTAAGCCAGCTTGTTTACCTATATCACTGGTTAAATGTATTGCTTGCATTACTTGCTTTGCTAATCCGTTGCTCTCTGCAGGATAGTTATTTCACGGAGAACTTGGTTTGTTCGTACACTCATGCTTGGTGCTCGCTGCCAATTTACCGCTTATCTATAAGCGCCCGCGCCATTCATCCCACCTGGCACTGGGCCCTGGCAGTTTGTTGGTTGTTTTGCATAGGACTGTTGAATATTTTCCTGATGTAGATCGCTTGTTTTTTCGGCTCACACCACCTGACCCCCTGGTTGTTCCACGGTTATGCCTTGTGTGCGAGTTATTATGGACCGTCTTGGGTGTCTTCCATCCCAGGATTTTCGCTTTGTGCGATTCTTTCATTGTGCAATGTATTACTGTTTACCCTGACCATGGCGTCAACGACTCACCATAAGTGAGGCCACAGCCCCATGAATGCTATCTGTATGTATGTCAAAAGCCTTGCCAATTATATTCAGATAAGTGATAGTTATTTGTAATTTAAGTCTGCTGTATTTAAATATAATTAATAAGAAAAACAATGTGTACATGCATACTACAGTACAGTATGTTTGTTACAATCTATATAATCAATCCCAGGGTACATTTTGGAAATATTATCAAAAAATTAGGTTACCGATGGCTTTTGAGGCAGCACTTCCCTTGCGATAGTAACTTCTAGTTTAGTTCTTTAAACTTACATCATTGACACTTTCATCTGAACACACCTTCGTGGTCAAAACCCGTCGAATTATGATGGGGAAGTTCCACGCCATGCATGCAAGTATACGATTTCCCCACTATTATCAAGTGCTGTTCCATTGCAGGGTTCACCATCGAAGACTGCCCCATTCCATGGAAGCTGTATAGTACTTGCATGCAGGTCTGTCTAGCCAGCCTAATGTATTTGCTTCGTTGCCGTCCTTTCGCGTTATTGTCATCTCCGGTGCTCATCACCAGATCCTTGTCGCGTAATCTGCACCTCAGGGGCTGTCTCTTTTCATCATCATTAGCTGGCCCCGGTCCATTCTATCCCAGAGGGGTGTTACTGTAGGTAACTTTTCTCGTCTTGGCTGGCTTCCCGCATCACCTCATTAACACACTTGGTCGTTGGTTCAGCGATTCTTCCCTTCGATATTCGTACTCCTCCACCCGTAGTCCACGACGCGTTTCCTGGTCTAATCCTGTAGGTGTTGATGGGGTTGGAAAACGCCTTTGGGCAGGGTTCGTGCCTCGAATACCTACTCCAGCTTAGCTGGAGGGTGGCGTTGGAGAGGGTAATTCTCGGCAACATTGTAACAAGTTAGTTGGGGTGTTTAGGCTCGCCTGGGGCTGGATCTCTGGGTACTGTAAACTGTTCCTCAGCTACAGTTGTATTAGCGTAAAACCCTCTCCGACAGAGCTATACCCTCCAAAGATTGAATTGGTTCAGGACACTGTGCCCAATTAGGTGTGGATCCATACAGCGTATATGGTCAGGAATTGGATACATTGATACTTTGTTCCCTCCCACCCAACCCTCATCTAACATAGCTCATATGTTTGTCTCCTGTTCTGCTGCATGTGTTTACTCCGTCGCGCCAGTACATCTGGTCCGCTGCTTGGCTACTATTTTAATGTTAGTGTTTGTACAATCGCGCCAGTACATCTGGTCTATTCCCCGGCTATTCTGGGTGACTTAATTTAATTTATGTTTGTCTCCTGTTCTGCTGCATCTGTTTACTGTGTGCAATCTCGTTTGTTGTCCCATCAACTTGACATCGTCTGTGCTTGTGCATGTTTGCAGCTATATTCTCTTCACAGCAATGCTGCTGATCAATCTGCTACTGGCAATCCTCCATAGGAAATGTCCCAGTCATCTCCATCCTCTAGCTTGATGTTGATCTCACTGGTAGAGTCACTTTTTCTTATGCTGGTTTGGGATCAAGCCTCAAGATCTGGCCTTGTTTGGTTCCCTAGCGGTAATTCATGGTTATTATATGGTAAGTTTTTTCTCCACTTTCTGTGTGACAGTAGTTCTGGTCAGGAGAGGGTAATTCTCGGCAACATTGTAACGCCTGTGGCTACTCTACCTATGAGACCGCTCCTGTCTTGGTGGATCTCTGGGTCCTGTAAACTGTTCCTCAGCTACAGGTATTAACGTAAAACCCTCTCCGACAGAGCTACACCCTCCAAAGATTGAATTGGTTCAGGACACCGTGCCCAATTAGGTGCGGATCCATACAGTGTATGGTCAGGAATCGCAGGGCTATCAGATGTGCTATCCCACTAGACTCTTGCATGAATGTTAATAGAGTTATATATCTACAGACTGTATACTGTATAATAGCAAAGATAAAAAGTGGTGAACTGCCAAGATTTTTAGTAATGAAATACTGACATTTTGAGTGGAACCCTTCATTATTCTGATGAAGGGCTACGCTCAAAACATCAGTATCTCATTACTAAAAATCTTGGCAGTTCACCACCTTTTCACTTATGCTATACTGTATATCCAAAATACTGCCTTATGCAACACTTAATTTTTTACTACTCTTGTATATTGTAATATATAGATATAATAGCTACTGTAGTCCTTGACCTACCATAATACTTTTTTATAGCAGACATATATTCAATTTAAAGATAAATACACGAATATAGTATATAACATATACTGTAATAAGATCTCCCTAGTAACCTGATTGCTATTTCATTCCATTCAATTGGTATCCCAGCTGCACTGAACACCAACTTGACTGACTCACAAAGTTCTGGGCCAACTCCATCTCCTGGTATCATTGTTATGCTGTGCTTGCCTCCTCGACTCGAAGGCTAAAATGAAACATATGCAACATTGCCTGAATGAATACAGCCATTCTTTTCTTCCAATCTGCTTGGATAGCATTCTTTAGAGCATTCTGCCATATAGGAGGAGCTTGTGTGTAAAACTTAAACCCTTAAAACCAACTCACTTTTTCAATATCCTGTTCAGTAGAAAACATTCTTTTGAATAAATTGCTTGTTGCAATGCTTCCATTCTGAATGAAAACAATCAGTGTTTATAAAGAATCTACTGTGGAATTATGGCAGAGATTTATTGTATAAATATTTTGAATTAAAAACAGCAATTTCTTCCCTTTATTCTTTGACTATATTTCTATTTCACCAGCGTGTTTACCTGCCAATGGAATTGAGGTTTCAGTTTACCATCCGAGGATTTTCAAAATGTGGCTTTCAAAATGTGATTTTCAAAATGTGGCTTTTGTTCATTTAATACCGTATTCATTACTTGAATCATATTCATTATCTGGCCCGAAAACATAATGAAATCAATCTGTGGACCTAATCATCCTTGTCAGTGGCACCCATTCGTAGTGACTACACATCAATTCTTCGGTGATACGCACGTCGATATCATCGTTTTGGGAATTTTCGAATGATGTCGAACAAATGGCAACCAACTATCACTGATGCGGTCAAACGTATCGATGGCTTTGCTATTAAAAAGTATTTGAAAGTCCTGATGTGGAAAATCTACCAATAATTAACTTTATTTTGAATAATGAAAAATTCATGCGATGGTGGACGGTAAACTGAAACCTCAATTCCATTGGCCTTAATATTCACTTTGACTATTGAATAATTATCTTCTATCCATTGCTTTTAGCCCTGCCCATGTTTCTTTATTCAGGTCTTTACTATAACAGTACTATTATTCATAAGTAATATATTAACTACTATGCACCTATTAATGTTAAGCCCCAGGGTGGGGGGGACGGGCTACCGACGGGATATTGACTGATCGACATATCCGAGAGATGGAAATTTGACTTTCTTGACAGGCTCGAGGGATGGATTTTTTGACTCGTAAAAAAATCACGTGCATTTGATTTCGGCATTGATGCTTATATGTCATGGGCCTGGGAACGAGGATGCTTGGTCTATGATTTTCAAAATGGATGATTCCCCACGAGAATGAGCTGTAACTACACTTTTCAACGCTATCAATCTTCATTTGCTTTTAGAGAAAAAAAAGCTAATTGATATTTAGAAACTTAGCCAGAATACTAATGATAAGGTTTTACAGTTTGTTTTTTAAAACTTTCTTCAGAAAAAGGTGTTGGTTTGCTGCCATCCAGGTTGGAAAACGTGTCTATTTTCGCCTACGCGTAACAGCAAGCGAAGCTAGTTTGGAGCTGCGAGTAGAGCCGAGAACAGCTGCGAGCGGAGCCGTGAACGAGCTGCAAGAGTAGTTGCCATCGGCTGCGAGTGTTATCCGATTCCCACTGCGAGCAATCAGTTTGTATCAGTACCGTAGCCGCGACCAAATGCACGTTTTCCAACCTGGGCTGCCATAAAGTGCCCCTACTATGCGGCCACGACGTGACTGAAAGCGACGTAGTAGATACAAAATCTTGGCTTCGCTTTTGAAGCACGTAGAAATAGTGTCAGAGAGAAACATTTGTGTACAAGCGTAACTGGGTATGTGGAAACTGGGCCTTAATTTTAATTATTTGACAAGTAAAATTAAACTTACTTTAATTTAATTGCTGCCGTAGGCAGCACACTAATCTTGACTTGGGTTGCTGTGTCTCGTACCCAGACTTCTTCGCGGAACTATGTATAGTCAACGAAATCTCGATTTGTGTAAATTTCTGTCGAGATGTTAAGTTTTATGACGTTTTGTGACGTATAAGTTTTATCACGTGCATTAAAGTTCCTGTGAAGTTTGAACGATCTGTTCTGCCTTCTGTGTGAGGAAGTATTCTCTTGTCAAGGTAAGATGACTAAGATAGTTATGTATACTTAATTTTCTTGTTAAACGCTCACCAAACGGAAATATGGCTCAGTGACTGCGAGGTATCTGCGATTTCTTGCCATCATAGCATCACTTGTAACTTGTCATGGGCAAACTTGTCAATTTGTTTTGTTTGTGAATACAGTTTTCCTTGTATTTTAGGTGTATGCAGAACAATGCACATCCGTGTCCCTCATACACAGCTGTGACATATAAAGCGACAGAATATATTGAACTGCATTTTTATTACAAGAAACAAATTCTGATTAACTTAGTTTATCAACTGACAACTGTTATAATGTCAATTTTTTGCGTTCATATTGAACTGCATTTTATGCAAGAAACAAATTCTGATTAACTTAGTTTATCAACTGTTATAATGTCAACTTTTTGTGTTCATATTGAGCTGCATTGTTATGCAAGCCTTTAATTGTACAGAGAACTACCTGTATGTTATACAACTATTTTAACTTTATGTTCAATTGCATTTTTATGCAACTGTCCAATTTACATCTGTTTAATATTACACATGTTCATGAACTACTATATTGTGAATAGATGTTGAGAACGGTTACAATACAAGTTGGGGCAGATGTGAGACATCTGCAAATGTGCCAGGGGCAGATTGTGAGTACCTATGCTCCAGCAAGCTCATTGTGAGCTGGCCTGAGCTCCATATATATGTGCTGAAGAACTCACTGCTCTGGTATTCCTAAACCATAACTGCATGGGTATGAGGCTGTACTACCTCCACTGCTGCAACTTTGACTTCAATAAGCCCACCACTTATTTTTGTAATTTTGCACAATATCACGACTGCCTTGGATTTCGAGGCAGCACTTCCCTTGCGATTTAATCGTATATTTTTGCACTTGATATTTGAAATTTCCCCAGAGGGGTATTTTGCCCAAAAAAGCTATTCTACTGCAAAGGAATTTGACGAATTTTTCCCAAAAAGTCAATATCCATGTGCATTATTATAAATTACTTTTCTAATTTATTTTCTTTCTTCCTTCTTTAAAAAATAATCAAATTAAAAAATACCAACACAGCACTTCTCTACACGTTACGATACCTTCAAAGTAGCATACGACTGGAAATTATGTTTTGCAATGCCAAACAACCGTTCATATCGGAGGGATGACTGCAGTAACATTCTTCCACTGGAAGTCGCCATCTTGATGTTTACAAGCAGTGTTTACAAGTCATTTGATGACGCATTCATTATATAGCATCGACCGCTGTCCCACCATAATTAATGCGGCTCGGATTATAAAACGCCGGTAAAAAATTATGTATGCGTAGGCAGTGTTTTGGATAAACAGTATAGCAAAGTAAAAAGGTGGTGAACTGCCGAGATTTTTTAGTGACGAAATACTAACGTTTTGAGCGGAGCCCTTCTGTCATTGTATTAAATCTGTCTAGGCCATTAATTTTAATTATGTATCATATAACATATCAATTGGCCAGATGATTTTTTATTCTAAAAATAAATTATTCTAAATTTAGAATGTGTTGCGCGCGAAGGGCCAATTGGTGGCAAGACTCCCAATCCAAAAATTATTTAGCGTAAATTATATGATATAATGACTTTAAATATCATTATTTTACAAATAATGCACAGACGTTTGATTCATTATTTGAAATAATGTACTTCTCTTCGTATTCGCGGTTTGATTGGTACTTGAAAATTCACTTACTGTTATCCCGTAACTATGCCCATAATCCTCTGTAACCAGTGTGAACCCTCTGTAATCCTTAATGCTCCCCATTAACGTCGTCGTCATCAACACATAATTCTGATACAAGACCTAGTTTTACCACAGTTAATAGAATTAGACTTATAATATATTTTAAACGATGGCAACATCGGTGGGAGAGCCATCAATTTTGCCTGTTTTGGTATGGCTGGTTTTGGCTGGTGCGGTGGGTTTAGTGCTTTTTATCACCTCATTATTTGTAAAGTCCTCAGATAGTAAAAGTAAGTTGGTTAATACGTACAGTAGTTACCGGTTCTGCTCATTCATTTCATTTGTGATTTGTATAAATTACTGCCAGTAACCAAGTACTTGCTTGGATTTAACTACTTGCCCATTCAACATAAGGTTTAATAGAATCTTTAGATGAAAAAATACTTTATTGATTATTGAACTTTATTTATTCTAGCCAAAGCTGTGCATATTTTGTATATCTGATACAACACAGACACACAAATAATTAATTATGAAACAAAGACGTAAATATTTAAGAAATAGAAAATGGCCACCCATGTTTATATAGCCTGATCACGCTCCTCCGCAGAGGTTTCTTGCGCTTTTTTTAGAGTTCGGGCAAATAGTTTGGGCAGCACGGGCTGGGAGGGCGCGCGGGGAGTTTGTTTCTCTCCACGCATCCCCAAAACACCCTGTGAGCCTAAAAATACCCTGTGAGAGAGTATGGGAGAATTTGAAAGTTTATGTGCAAACCCAAGCCACAGGCAGGGGTTTACATAAATACTGTCAAATTTGACCAAACTCTCGAATGTTTGCATCAGGTTATATAAACACAGGGCAACCTTTTTCTATTTTTTTTATAAAATATGAATGCGAGATACGCTGTGACGTAGGCTGATGTGGTATATCGATATTTCGGTAAATACCGGTATTTTCAAAATACCGGTATTTTTGAAATACCGAATATTCGATATTCTAATAATTTCTCAGATACCGGAAATATCGAAACATTTGATATTATCGGTTGTGTGTTACACTATTTTCGCATATTCGTAGCAAAACGTAAGCTGAACCTATTAAACGTATCAACTTTCAATTTTTTCTCACGTGCTGATGTAAAACAAGACGCGTGATAAACAGATTTAATGTTAACAATAGCTAATTAGCACTATTCAAAAGGATGACACTTTTTGCGGAAGCCTTTCTATAAAAACAAATAAGTGAGATATGTGAGAGAACGGCAACTCGCAAGGCAAAGGATGTCTTCTCAACTGTCCCGATTCCATATGTCAACTGTGCAAGAAGGCTGTTAAGAACAAGGAGGCATCGGCCACTGGCCAGCATCACTTTGGACGTGCGCGACTGCTATTTATAACGTTTTGTGCTGTTTGACAACTTTATGTCACTACTAAAAAACGTTTGAGTTTCGCGAAATTTTGATGTGTAAAAATACCAGTATATTCGATATTACCGTGTTTTTTTTCTTCGGTATCGGTATTCGTTTTTTTTCCCAATACCGCATCAGCCTACTGTGACGTCACAACCGTGTTTGCATAGCCTGATATACGGTAAACACGTAACTATAACCAATCACAGTGTGCGTAAGATATGACTTATTTTATAAATTATATTATTATAGATATACTATATTGTATATCTGATACAACATAGACACACAAATACTGTATTGTGAATTAATTATGAAACAAAAAGAACATAAATATTCATATTTATCTAACTTATAATCTGGGATTACATAGCCAGATTAAATGAAATACAGCCTAGTGTATTTTGCAATGTTATTGGGTAAACCTGGTATCTAATAACCATATTACAGAAAAGAAAGAAAACCCAGTAGATAATGTACCTGAAAGAGTTGCTGGACAACGAAGGAGACGAGGAGCAGACATGATGAGAAGACAAGTTCAAACATTTGAAGAAGAGGAAGATCCTGGAGGTAAATTTCTTAGGTTTTTCCAACTTTTTTGTTGTCATGTTTTTTTGGTGGAAAGTACAAAGTATTTTTTTTTTTTAGAAGGTGAATTAGATGAAGATTTTCCTTTGGGTGATGGTGAAGATACTGGAAAAATTGGAACTAAAAAAATGAGAAAACTTGAAATGAAAGCAGAGAAAAGAGCCATGAGACAGGTTTACATTTTAATATTTTGGTTATAGAAATTCAGGTTTGAATTGCATGGAAACCTACAAAAATATTTTTTATCTTGAATTAGGAAATGATGAATGAACAAGAGGAGAGGAAGCAATGGCAAAAAGTACTGGAAGAAGAAACTAAACATTGTGAGAAACTACAACAAAAACAGAAAGAAAAAGAAGTAAGTACTCTTTGCGCAGTGTTACACTTACATGTACACCTTGTGTCCAAACTTCCTTATAAGAAGTTGTTTTAAAAACCTGTCATTAATTTTATCTTTATGATCATAAATTCCTTTATTAGAATCATTAGTGCTGGAAAATGTCCAGCAGCACCATTGCCAGGAAATTTCTTGTGAACATTGTATGCAGAAAATTTTTGTCTCGCAGGAAGTTTTTTATTTCATGTTAGAGATAAATTTCCTGTTCAGCAAAAGATCAGCTGACGTAACAGTACCCCAAATTCAAAACATGGTCCTAACCACAAACCTAATATCTAGGTATTTGGTAACTTTATCCTGCCAATTAACATTCAGTATACGTCACATCAAGCTTTTTAATAATTATTGTGTCTGTACAACATTAATGCTTGCATAGTCATTCTATTAGTATTAATTGAAAATCTACTTTTTCAAAGTGTGTATAAATTGATTTAAATGACACATGAGGTGATAAAAATTATGCTATTGACATTGTAGTGGCAGCTCAACCTCGTACCCAGGGACTTCACCCCGCGGCCGCACCCACTTTCCCGGCGGAGAGAAGACCCTGGTCCACGCTGGTCACGTGCTTCCCAAAATGTGGGAAGTGGCAGTTCCATCATTCGAGAGAGGGGTGGCTTAGTTTGAAATTTGACTCCACTTGAAGTTGAACCACATACGGACACAGGAATGTCAGAAGGGAACAGTTTTCAGCCAACTCCAAAAAAATATACGGACCGGCTGGAAACGTAAATCCAATTTGCTGTAGGCTTTGTAAGTCTGTTGGAGACCCTGCTCACAGAAAAAAGGTTGTTTAATAAAGATAATCGTGTCCTGCTTGCCATAGCCGAAGAGCTATGGGCATATAAATTTAGTTTTTCAGGAAATATCTATTTTGAAATTTTGCTACCAGGAAGAAAAATTCTTTATCATTCTTCATCCTGATTCTCATTACCTGCTTGCCTGGTTATAATGATAATTATTAGGAGAAGTTATGTGCTTCTCATTTCTGGGGCATAAATGGTTAAGATGCAACTAGTATATATACTATAATTTTAACTGAAGGCATGAGAAGATTTAATACTGTTAATGATTATTTTAGTAATTGTACATATTACTGAAGCAGCCAGTATGACAAGTGCACACAATAATGATTGCTTCAAAATCATTCTTTTATTCTTGCTTATTAGGAAGAGGAAGAAAAGAAGCGAAAAGAGGAGCAGGAAAGATTGGAGCATGAAGAATATTTAAAACTTAAAGAAAGTTTTCTTGTTGAAAATGAAGGGAGTGGAGAACAGGATTTACAAGAAGAGGTAAATTCTATTGTTATATAGTTAGGGTCAAAGTTCAATTTTTCTGTTCTCCGATTGGACAAAAGCGTATCACGTGCCGGTCCGCAAAACGTTGTGTTTACTGCATTGCCCTGGCAACGAGACAACCGGTCCATAACAGAACATTTATTGACCGGTCCACAATAGAATGGGTGCAGTGCGCATGCGCGTCAACTGTGAAGTACCAAAGTTCATTTTATAGTTTTGCTGTTTTGAAATTTTAAAAAATGTCTCTCGGTGAATTATTCATACTTTGACACTAATATACTATATAACAAAACACTTATTTACTGAGACCTCGGGAAAGCAGTGTGTTTTGTGGCCCCTCGACCGCCGTTGTTGCCCTCGGCTTCGCCTCGGGCAACAACGGCGTCCACAAAACACACTGTTTCCCTCGGTCTCAGTAAATAAGTGATAAATGCTTTATGTTTGGTAAATTATGCACATAATTTATTATGTAAAATAATGGCGTTAAAAACCATTTTAAATGTAAAACATCAAAAGGTGTTCAAACATGATCTTATTGAATGTTTAGTTCATACAGTAGTGTATAATTGCTGTCTTATAATTAGCTAGAAGAAAACATATTATTTCTGAAAAACAGAATATATGCACATGTACAGTACACTCAAAATTTGAATAACTAGCTGCATGACCAACATTTATAGACTTGACTTTATTTGAGAACATTTTCCCACTGAATTAATCCAAATTTGTTGGTAATACACTAGTCAATTGAAACTACAGACCACCGACCCCAGGGACTATGCGGGGATTTTAACATTTTTACAGTGTTAAATGTTGGTATTTTCCTCGCTACCGGTGGAATATTGGCTGTTAAAGTTCCCACCCCTATGGCTTTAAAATTTCCCAATGACTGAAGCAAATTGGGAAAGTTACGGAGTCAATTAATTGACCAATATTTAACACTGTAAAAATGTTAAAATCCCCACATAGTCCCTGGGGTCCGTAGCTTCAATTGACCTGAAAACTATCTGATTGAACAACACAAAAGGTACTACAGTACTTTAGTCATTTGTTCATTATGGTTGATTTTTTAATGTGATAAGCTCATGAAAGTCCTTGTACCAGACTTTGTTAGAGCTATTAATTTGATCATATTTTGAGTTTTGGCTATCTATCATCATCATTTTTGTTTAATTTATATATGGGCAGTTTTCCCTGCTTACACCAGACATCGTAACGTTACATGGGAGTTTGCATTTTCTTTAATTTTATCAAGCATAATAATTTCATAATGTATTACTTATTATCAGTAAATATATTTTATATTTGTAGTCCCAGTCCTTACTCCAAGAGTTCATTGACTACATCAAGGTACAGTAAGATCAGGTCTTCCTATAACTTAAGATATGTTCAGTTGTACTGTACATTCATTCCTATAGTCATTAACTACTGTAATACATAAGATTATAACCAATACCTGTACTGTATATTATATTTCTATTTCTACTTGTAGATCTCAAAAGTTGTTCTGCTGGAAGACCTTGCTGCCCATTTTAGCTTGCGGACACAAGATGCTATTAACAGAGTACAAGTGCTGCAGGATATGGGACGATTGACAGGTGAGAGAACCTTTATGCTCCAGAAGTGATCAGCATCTAACTTCTCTTAATAATATCAATGGTTAACCAAGCATAGAGGTAATGAGAATAAAGGAAATGATCATCAAAAATAAACTGACATGTTTTTAAAACAGCTTCTCCCAACTAGTACAAAAAGAAATGTTTGTAGGCCAGTAAAGAGAATGTTTGTGTTGATACTGGGGCTTAAAGTGTTAATACATAGCACATAAATTATATTGGGGACAAGGTGCAAGCAGAAAGTTATTCATTTTTTTTGAAACTTTAATTACAAACTTATGGAAGAAATATGGAATGTTTTGTGCCTTAATAATACTTCAACACATTATCTCATTTACCTTAAAAATAGAGTCCATGTTGACAATAATTTTATACAGTTGATCTTTTCTACTTCAGGTGTTGTTGATGACAGAGGCAAGTTTATTTACATATCCCAGGATGAGTTGGAAGCAGTTGCAAAGTTTATCAAACAGCGAGGCAGAATTTCCATAAGTGACCTTTCTCATTCTAGCAATTCCTTGATTAATCTTGAGGCAGCCATTCAAAGAAAAGAAACAGCTAGCCAAGCAATAGATGCTTCTGCTTGAAATTATGTAAAGTGTCATGATATTTCTAAAACAAGTCACTAGTAAACTAGTGAATTGAGCAGCCTGTTTTACTAAATTAAGAGTTCTGACTCAATGGACTTGTTTTATACTAATGAGTACTAACCAAAGAACCATCATTCTAGAAGTCTAGCCAGCACCATGATCAGGATTTAGAAAAAGTGGGGTGGCTGTTCCCAATGATAATGGGCCTTTTTTGTCCATTTGTGCCATTACTTTTACTGGTGGTAGTAAATTAATAATTTTACCAATGGGAGGGGGAACATTCTTCATTCAGCCTTGGATGAGGCTGAGCATGATATCAAGAATTATCCAGACCGAGGTCAAGTTATCTGCCGAAAGCTGAGGCAGATAACATTGACCACGGTCTGGATAATTCTTGATATCATGCATAAGCCGAATCCAATAATTGTTTTATTATATATTGTTCAAAATAGTCTTACTAAAAATATACAAACAAATCTACTACAAGCCTTTTTTTAAATTTTCACGCGCTTAGTCCTGTGACGTCATCAACGTTCAATAATTTTTGTTTTGGACACCTCTGTGCAATAATTCACAGTATTCGACGGAAATTACGTCGCGCCTGCGGGACATTGAGAATTCACTGGAGTATGTTGACCAAAATAAGAAACGAGAATGAAGTTTGAATGTTTATGACTGTTAAAAATTAGATAAGTGTGAAGATGCTGTGTATGTTAACTCAAATAGGAATAACAAAGGTACAACTGGATTTAAAATTGTTGTGCTAAATTGTAGGCAGTGTCGAAAAATACAAATTGAATACTTGAAAAGTTGTTACAGTACTGTCAAAATAGTGTGTAGGAAGTCAAAATGAAGGCCCTTTGTCAATGAGTGAAACATAAAGTACTGTAATCCAAAGTGGTATAATTTGATCCTTAGTTCAAGCAATGGAGTCAACTAAGGGCAAGTATGATTATTTTGATTACCATCTTCCAAGACATCCAACAATCAACATGATTTGTTTTTTAACACTGCAATGCATCCAGGATGTTTATCTCTCCCTGCAACAGGTGTACCAGTACAAAATATACAATAAAATCTTTGTCCTTGTTCTCAACTACTACATATGTGAATTAAATTTTAATATTAATATTTATTCTTTGCTGTACTTTAGTCTATTATTGTAGTACTATGTTTAGTGAAATAAATAAATAGAACTGTCACTATGATATGGTTTTTATTGGATAACCAGACAGCAATCGGACATCAATGGCTTTGCCCATGCCAGCTCTTCTGATTGCTTCCAATCCAATGTCTCTATAAAGAATAAATTCAACATCGTTAAAATTATATTACATGGAAGTACAGTACTGAATTAATTGGGGGAAAGATTGTCTAAATTTTAGAGAATCTTATATAAAATTAAAATTAACCCCCCTGCCAAGGTTCCACTTTTCTTCATGAGTCAACTTTCTTTTTATTACTTTACTTTTTTATAAAGAATTGAGAGTGTATTAAGCTCTTACGTGTCTTCGAAAGCCCAACATTTTACAGGATTTACATTCAGCTTGTCACAAGCCATCAAGAATGCATCTGGGTTTGGTTTGTGGTTTTTATAATCTTCGTTGCCAACAACGACATCAAACAAATTGCGAATACCAGCCAATTCTAACACTAGAAGAAATTAGTGATAACAATTTAAATTTGATAATTTTTTGAAAAACAAAATATTTATATATTAGAAATAAAAAGATGGCAATAACTCCTATTTTTATAAGTGCCAAACAAAGATGTTCTTTTGCCTTTTTATAAAAAATTCTTTCTCCTTAAATGTTCAGGAAGTGAATCTATTTTGAGAAAGCTTACTAAATCATCTTGACCTTTTTTCGTGCTAGTATCGGTCAAGAAACAAGTAATTATGACATGAATTCGACGAAGAACTCCTTATCTTTGCATCCATTTTCTTTTCAGAGGTAAAGATTTAGCAAATGTGAGATACATGTATAAAAGATACGTGTATGAACCATATATTTATCAAAATTTATCAAGATTGGTGCTAAAACACACGGCTATCCAACGTTATTTGTAAATACGCAGCTAAACACTAATGTATGGACCGAAAAATTACAAAGAAAGATGTGAATACAGGCAAGAAAGAAAAGCGATATTCGAGCGGAAAGACTATCGGATTACAGTGCTCTGTTTTCACCTGTACAGTCTATATGTAGTCCTATCATCTGAGCCTTTAAACTAAGATGGGCTTTTAAACTCGACTTCTGAAGCGAAACTAATTTCTTGCTGTGAATTGTGAAATAACATTGGATTGTTCAAAATTCGAGGGGGGTTTTAAGAAATTATGTAGACGACGTGGCAACTTGGTTAGTAATAATCAGAAATAAATGTAATTGCTTCTTCCCAACGTTTACTTCAAGATTTTATACCACATGAAAGTTTTGGAAAATGGAGAGGCCTGGGGTTTGTCGAGGCTGAATGCTCGAGACTACGAAGTTCGCTGGGAATATTCTGGAAGGACACGTCGTCGTTTTGAAAATTGAAATAAATTAGTGTTGAAGGAATGAATGAAATGTAATTGTGAAAAGCCAACATTCAACAACTGACTGCATCTAGCAAATCTTATAATTTGCTAAGCGATAAGGAGAGGCGGCTCGCAGGCTAAGGATCGACATAAGGATTTCCGTTCAACCCGATCCAATGTTTAGAAAAATTACAAAATTTCTTTCAATCGCGCAAGACACACCCACATAACGCCTTTATAAATCCCAATAAAAACCTTTCGCGGCAAAAATGTAGCAACAGTGCAATATTGTTTAATTTGTTACTTTCGATGACTGAATGTGTTCTCGTCTCTTTAATACTGTGAATTTCTTCGGTTATTCTATCTTTGGAAAAGAAAAGAACAGCAGATTGAAAATCGTGTATGTGAGGAATGTCAGACTTTGAACTCCAAAATCGCATGTCATATTTATGAATTCACTGTTACAAATTTATAGCCACAACTAACATCTAGCGACATTAAAAAGCAAGGCAAACATCTCTGAGATAGAGTAAAATCTTATTAAAATCAGACGCAGACAATCGAACCTAAGAACCATTTTCTTGATTGTCGATGTTTGGGTTGAAAACAAACGCTTTTTGTTCTCCGTGTCTGAAAGTGAAAGCTATTAATTCTGTAATTTGAAACTGAGCCAAATATGTAAATTCAATGTGAATCCAACAATTTGAATCCAACCAGAAACTCAGAAAGATTTTGAACTGAATAAAATCTCTTCCTAAACAAACTAAACGTACCTTCTTCCACTTGGATCCTTGAGCTTCCACTTGCCACGGCGAGATGCAAAGATTCATTCAAACATTTAGCTTCGATGGCAAAATTTACCACACACGAGATTGCCAGGGAGCATGGCAACGCTTTTCTTGTTTGAGAGATATAAAGAGCTTTTTTTCGATTGTAAACGTTCAATACATCCAAATAAATGCCTTGTTTTTTGGCAAGACTTCTTATGATCTCCCTTCCAGGGATTCCCGCCGAAGCTAGGAAACTTTCCTTCGAGTAACAAAGCCCGTTTTCTTGACAGATCTGTTTCCAAGCTTTCAAGTGAAATGGCATTGTGTTCACTAACGTGCCATCGCAATCAAAAACGATAGCCTCAACATCGTTTGGCAGTGATGGGATCCTGTTCATTTGAGAGGGCGACATGGACGGACCAATACTTGCTTTACTAAGTTGTGGCAATGTTTACTTTCGATTTATACAATACTTGGCTTACAAACTATCCAAAGCCAAACTTCCAATTCTTTCTTCAGTTGCCTTTGGATTCGACTTTCTTTACGGAACGGACTTGGAGCCCTTGCACTGGCTTTGGTCCTTGGACAATGAATGCCCTATAATATTTATATGATGATTAATAGTGATTATTGCCAGATCGACATCATGACGTCACCCGAGAATGCTGGTGCCAGGGTCGGGCTACTTTTCTTTGTTTTTCTTGTGTATATTACAAGCCGTGTGATCAAGACAGATCTTGAGACATCTTAAAAAACATTAATAGTAAAAACTGCGCATAAAGTAAACTGTAAAATGTTTGAAAATCTTCCATTTTTAAAAGCGGCATTTTTGTGGATTTCGCCGAACTTTGAACTTTGGTCAGCTCATTATTTTTGGAACAGTATTTTTAATAACAGTATCTTTTATAACGTTGAACCTTCTTATCAACTATGCTGGGAATTTTTATCATGAACGCTCAAATAGTAGGTTGTGCATGCATCAAATCAATGCACCAAAATGACGCACAACTACAGTCTACAAGGCCAATAGGTCCAATATGTTTCTATTTATGCAAAGTGAAAAGATGATGAACTGTCGAGATTTTTAGTAACGAAATACTGACGTTTCGAGCGGAGCCCCCTTCATGAAGAAGTCAGTATTTCGTTATTAAAAATCTCGAAACGTCAGTATTTCGTATTTTCGTCACCACCTTTTCACTTTTAACACAATTATCTTTGAATTGATTTATATATATGATATGTATCGAAAACACTGCCTCTGTGTTGCCCAATGCCCATACCATAAAAGGTAAACCGTGGGTGGGGGAAAACACCGGCGTCTACTATATTTATATTGTTTCCATGGTAACATTTACAATTACTACAACGACCATACGATGCATCCTAATAATCAGTTTTACTTAACTCTGTCTTTAATTACGGCTCCCTACTAGAAGGCAGAAAATATATTTATAAACCAATCTTCATTCACCATTTGCTCATGCGTCGAACGCACTTACATAATCTTTGATTGCTCCTAGTATTAATATTTTTAGTTTTTAATCTAATTAAATTGAAAATGAAAGAGTTTTGTTTGTTTTTCATCAATAATTATTTTTAAATTATAATATTTTATTTATTTATATGTATATATATTTATATGTATTGATATTTTATTTATATAATATTTTGTTTATATATAATATGTTTTAGTATGTTACTTGCGTTCGACGAAGGAGAACGCAATTCTAATCTTGCATGTCACGGGTTACTTGCTTTACAGCTAAAAGATCAAGATAAAAACTTTACCCTTTTTGAATAAATTACCGTTTTGGAATAAATTATGCATTAGTATTGAAGCGTATCCGTCTTGATCTGAAATTGGTTCTCATTTTTCAACTTTGATTTTTGTTGCTCATACCCTTAGCATAATCTTAACTATTTAAAGAGTCTTATCAGAAGTGAAATGCTGCCTCGGGACTGATACAGCCACAGGAGCAATGGTACGTGGCCAAGCGATCGACACTTTTGCCAAATCGAACATCACGTCTTGCTGAATTAAACGACTTATCTGGCGGTCAAATCGTACAAACGAACGGAAATACCCTTCTCTTATTAAAACTAGGAGTAATCAAATATTATGTAAGTGCGTTCGACGCATGTGGACCAGTAAATGGTGAATGAAGATTGGTTTACAAACATAAGATTATGCTGTAATGAATTGAATTATGAAAATAAATATAGCTAATAAATATATTACAGCGTCTTAATTGATGGAGACAGTATAACCTCAATGTTTTTGACAACGGTGACATCCCCCATTCCCGTTCGTTAGTGACCGCTCGACCGTTAGATAAGTCAACAAATATTACAAACGTGAAGTTCGATTTGGCAAAAGTGCCGCTTCGCGAGGCTTGCTCGTTTCGAGTAATTCGAATTAATCATAGGAGTATGAATATCTATACATAGTTATATTATTATTTTTTTATAATTCATTTATTTACTGCATAAAAATGCATACTGTTAGCCTGTAATTGTTCATATCTTCTTTCATAACATCAATATATTCTATATATAAAATCTTAAACAAAAGATCATAAATAAAAGCTTAGCAGTATTTCAAAAACTATATATTACCTCCTCCGCAGAGGCTTGATTTTTATTAGAAAAGCGCGGGCGAGGCAGGCGTGCGGGAAGAAAATCGGAAGCGCGCGGGGAGTGGATCGAGGAAAATCGGAGGCGCGCGCCTTCCTCGCCCGCGCCAGGGCGCTATAAAACACGGGCGTGGAAACGGCCTATAAGCGCGTGATCCATGTGTGATGCGGAGGACTGGCGCGAGCGTGCTGTAGAACAAAAAAAATTATAAACAATGGCCGAAAAATATATATACGAGTGCCCGAAAAATATGGCAATACTAAGGTAGTGTGTTAACAAAATCAATGTTTTCTTGAAGTTAACAATACGAAGCTTTCTTCAACTTTAGATTTACCTCGTTACCTTTTCAATAAATCTACTTGGAAAGCTAAAATTTCAATGGTTGATCGCTGTTCTTTTCAAAATTCAGGACGTTTTATCAAGCATTGACGCTTTGAATTGACGATTACTACTCCACTAGGTAACCAAAAGTTAATTTGACCACATCAAACGCTTGGTAATTTTATAAGCTTTACAATGTATACTGTGAGGAGACCGGCTTTTACCGGCTTTTTTATATTTTGTGTTTTCGTTGATCCGAGATCGATCTAACTCACTAGTGTGAACGGCCCCGTAGTCAGAAACACTGGAACCGCGGAAAAATTATATTTTCTTTCTTTTCTTCTTCCCTAGTACTTAAATGGTGTTTTGAATACACCAATCTCTTTCCCAAGTTATCAGCTTCGAAAGGATGCTGTGAGAAAACCGACTTTTTTAACATTTTCTATTTTTAAAGCCTTGTTTTGGACCCGTTCGTAGACAAAAACAATGCCATATTAGCAACCGCGGAAAAATTAGGTTTTTCTTGTTTTTTTCTGCACTAGGTACTTAAAGTTTATTTTGAATACACCAATCTCTTGCCCAAGTGATCAGCTTTCGAGTCGATACTATGAAAAAACCGGCTTTTTTGATATTTTCTATTTTTAAAGCCTTGTTTTCGACCAGTTCGTAGACAAAATCTTGTGCAGTTGTACTGTTTTAAATGTAATAGGAACCGCGGAAAAATTAGGTTTTTCTTGTTTTTTTCTGCACTAGGTACTTAAAATCTATTTTGAATACATCAATCTCTTGCCCAAGTGATCAGCTTTCGAGTCGATACTATGAAAAAACCGGCTTTTTTGATATTTTCTATTTTTAAAACAATACCTTGTGCAGTTGTACAATCGAAAGACTCGAAATAGACAAGATTTGGAACCGTGGGTCGAAAACCACACACAAAATATCAAAAAAGCCGGTTTTCTCACAGTATCCACTCGAAAGCTGATCACTTGGGCAAGAGATTGATGTATTCAAAATAGATTTTAAGTACCTAGTGCAGAAAAAAACAAGAAAAACCTAATTTTTCCGCGGTTCCTATTACATTTAAAACAGTACAACTGCACAAGATTTTGTCTACGAACTGGTCGAAAACAAGGCTTTAAAAATAGAAAATATCAAAAAAGCCGGTTTTTTCATAGTATCGACTCGAAAGCTGATCACTTGGGCAAGAGATTGGTGTATTCAAAATAAACTTTAAGTACCTAGTGCAGAAAAAAACAAGAAAAACCTAATTTTTCCGCGGTTGCTAATATGGCATTGTTTTTGTCTACGAACGGGTCCAAAACAAGGCTTTAAAAATAGAAAATGTTAAAAAAGTCGGTTTTCTCACAGCATCCTTTCGAAGCTGATAACTTGGGAAAGAGATTGGTGTATTCAAAACACCATTTAAGTACTAGGGAAGAAGAAAAGAAAGAAAATATAATTTTTCCGCGGTTCCAGTGTTTCTGACTACGGGGCCGTTCACACTAGTGAGTTAGATCGATCTCGGATCAACGAAAACACAAAATATAAAAAAGCCGGTAAAAGCCGGTCTCCTCACAGTATACATTGTAAAGCTTATAAAATTACCAAGCGTTTGATGTGGTCAAATTAACTTTTGGTTACCTAGTGGAGTAGTAATCGTCAATTCAAAGCGTCAATGCTTGATAAAACGTCCTGAATTTTGAAAAGAACAGCGATCAACCATTGAAATTTTAGCTTTCCAAGTAGATTTATTGAAAAGGTAACGAGGTAAATCTAAAGTTGAAGAAAGCTTCGTATTGTTAACTTCAAGAAAACATTGATTTTGTTAACACACTACCTTAGTATTGCCATATTTTTCGGGCACTCGTATATATATTTTTCGGCCATTGTTTATAATTTTTTTTGTTCTACAGCACGCTCGCGCCAGTCCTCCGCATCACACATGGATCACGCGCTTATAGGCCGTTTCCACGCCCGTGTTTTATAGCGCCCTGCCCGCGCTTATCACGCCCGCAAAACCTGGTCGACTTCAAACGTGCGTAAAGCCATATGTGTGAATTTTCCCTCTTACATGGTATATTAAGTAGGCAGTTAGTCCTAACAGTAAATTTGATTTTCCTGTATATTTTACGGTAAAAATAGTAATATAACAATGTTTATCTGACGAGATGAACACCGCAGGGGGTAATATAGAGTAGCAGTGTATTTGATGAATATTTTGAAATACTGCTAAGCTGATCTATTATAAACAAGTCATATAGAATATATTGATGTTATGAAAGAAGATATGAACAATTACAGGCTAACAGTATGCATTTTTATGCGGTAAATAAATGAATTATAAAATATATATATATATAACTATGTATATCTGATTCATACTCGAAATTTGTTATAAACGTGCCATATATGATTACCGTATAGTTTAATATTACAACTACAAGGCTATATGATCTCCTTTATACGTGATTATTATTCTACATTCTATTTATTTGATCCTCCATGCTATAGAAAATTTCTAGCATCATTCTGCTGGCATGCCTAATCCTGAACACTTCTACAGGCAACCTCCCGAGGCCTATAATGCCATAATTTTTCCAAATTCCAAAACGGTAATTTATTCAAAAAGGGTAAAGATTAATTTATCTTGATTTCTTTTAGCTGTAAAGGTTATATAGTGTCCCCTTGAATCAGGGCCTTTTTTAAGGATTTTCCCGTAGGGGGGCATTTTCCTAAAAGGGACCTTCGTAGCCAAAACATATGTTTACTGTTTCTGAGGTAGGCTTTTTCGTTTATATATATATATATATATATTTGTCTGCCATTTTATTTAAACATTTTTTTTCTACAGTTCATGATCAGTGGCGGATCCAGGGTTGTTCGAAAGGGGTAACGGTAATCTATCAGGGGGTCTGGGGGCATGCCCCCTCCGGAACATTTTTAATTTGCAAAGCCCAGAAGTGCTTTTACGGCGATTTCTGATAAGAATTTTTGCGAAATTAAGGCACCATGCCGTTGCTAAAAATGCACGATTACAAAGGGGTATCAAGATTATGAAACACAGCTTTAATATATAAACTCAGAACTAGTACGGAACCAATATATACACTTTAGCCTTTAGGCAGCTCCATAAGCTACCAAAACATTGTGCTTATAATCGGTCATATAATATTGCGTTTATCATATGGTAAAAAAACAGAAAATACTTGTTTGCGGGATTTTAAATGGGGGACGCGCGCCACGTAGGTCAACATAATAATTTCAGTAAGTCTATAAGTTGTTAATTAAGGGCTAAAACTTACTTTCCATTTGTTTAATTTTTATTCCTTGCTTATTGGTTGATTAAATTTAAGAAAAAGGGACTTTTCCTGGGGGGGCAAAAAATGATTAGTGGGGGGGCACAAGGGGGGACTGGGGGGGGGGAAATGCCCCCCAGCTTAATAGTTAAAAAAGGCCCTGCCTTGAATTAAGACGCTGTCGTTTGTTGCTGTGTTCCACTCGACAACAATCTAAACCACGTACGGTAATCATATGGCGCGTTTATAATATCAAAATTGAACGCCATACATCTAATTCGAAACATTTACTCGAAACTAGCAAGCCTTGTGAAGTTATAAATTTTCCGTTTTGCCAAATCGAACTTCACGTTTGTAATATTTCTGAATTGAACGACTTATCTGGCGGTCCGCAAGCAGTCATATTTCAACTAAATCGAACAAACGATCATGGGTTACCCTTCTAATATTAAAATAACATACGGAAATCATGCGGGACCGGTGGATGTCACCGTTGTCAAAAACATTGAGGTTATACATGCATGAGTGTCTCCTTGACGCTGTAATATATTTATTAGCTTTATTTATAGTCTCATAATTCGTTACAGCATAATTTTATGTATATAAACCAATCTTCACCATTTCTTACATAATCTTTGATTACACCTAGTAATAATAACCCAGAAGTTGGTAACGACTGGGCTTCTACAGATTGTGCTACGAAAATGCTGAAATTGTGCTCTAAAAATACTCGGCAAAAGTTGCACAAAAATTGCTCGAAAATTGAAAAAGTTGCTCCTAAAATGTGAAAAGTTGCTCACAAAAGAAAGAGTAAAAGGCAAGATATAACCATAAACACTCTCTAGAGTCTAGTCTCTAACAAAATTTAAATTGTATAACAGTTGCTTATGTATAGCCGGATAAACACCGAGAACGAGGGATGTATGCTATATACAACACCGAGGACGTACAGCGTCCGAGGGCTGTATATTGCATATACATCCCGACGTTCGAGGTGTTTATCTGACTTATTACATGATTAAGGAGGTTTTCTAACGAAGTTTTGTCCATTTTTCCACCTTGGACAAAGATTTTCCTATTTTTTTCTTCGTTTCTTATCTAATTAGTATTCTGGAATGGTGGTGGCTGGCTCAGACGGGAGTCTCGGGGGTAATCGGGATTCGTCCCGAATCATTCGGGGGAAAAAACAAGAAAAACACGTTCTTCACTTCTTCTCTAGTTTTTACTAGAAATTTCCTAAAATTATGCTTTTGCCTGAGAAAATTGCTTGAAGTTGCTGGTCCCATAAAAAGTTGCTCCAAACGCAAAAAGTTGCCGAGCACAATCTGTAGAAGCCTAGTAACGACTGTCCGTGCCTTCCAAAGTTCCAATCCAGATGTACTTATACTGCCAAATAATAATAATAATAGTACATGATATATACAATAGTATTAGTACATGATATATATATATATAATGTGTATTATTATGTATTCTCTACTCTATCTCGAGGCGCTTTCTCGAACAAACCGAAATTCAAATAATCGCTATCCTAACCCTAATCCTAAGTAACCCTAACCCTAATCCTAACCCAAATCCTAACCCTAAAACTGACTTTGGTTGATGTTATAATAATTTTAAATTTCGGTTGCTCATATATCGAGAAAGGGCCCGTAAAGGCAAGTGTATGTTCAAAAGCTAGCTTTCTGTTACGGCGTATTGCTTTATAGCACTTCTTATGCATAACAAAATACTGATTATTGGATTCGGTTTTCGTATATATTTTATAGAGTTCTATTATATATAGATCAACTCACGACTCGCTCTAATTGCTCAGTCCTTGGGAAAAAATTTCCACATTTAAGGTGGCTCCCTACTGTTTCTTGAAAGGTGGCGAAAATGCAAATTTCAATCTCGAAAAGGGCCCATGGATATTTCGGAAAAGATTGAAACTAAAGCTATGCATAGAATAACTTTCAGGGCATCAAATACTATTAATGGCTAAAGTGATTCATCTGTTGCTATGACAACAGTGACGTTTCAAAATGGCCGAAAATGAACATTTAATCTAATTTATTTCGCAAACGAGTCGGTGACCCCCGATTTTTTTTGCATTTAAACATTTCTTTTAGTTTAATTAATGAATAGGCAAATTAAAAAAAATTCTGTGGATCCAATTTTTTTAAAAACTAAAAAAACATGATTTTTTTTGTGTAAAATAATTGGATCAACAGAATTTTTTTTTAATTTAAATTTTTTTGCCTATTTATTAATTAAACTAAAAGAAATGTTTAAATGCAAAAAAAATCGGGTGTCACCGACTCGTTTGCGAAATAAATTAGACTAAATGTTCATTTTCGGCCATTTTGAAACGTCACTGTTGTCATAGCAACAGATGAAACACTTTAGCCATTAATAGTATTTGATGCCCTGAAAGTTATTCTATGCATAGCTTTAGTTTCAATCTTTTCCGAAATATCCATGGGCCCTTTTCGAGTTTTGCCACCTTTCAAGAAACAGTAGGGAGCCACCTTAAATTATTCTCCGATTATGTCCCGATTTCCGAGAGTAGGTTCCGAAGAAGGTCCGAAGACATTCGATGTTGCGTAGCAACTGACTCCAAACATGGCGGGTGATTGAAAAGTTCGCGTCGAATTTTCGGTCATTGCAAAAATGTTTCCCTTTTTATAACCTCTCAAAACATTATGGCTCAAAAGGAAACTGTAAAGATAAAGACCATTTCTAGGCAAAAGGGTAAGAGAGACCTCTCTTTCATTTTTACGTCCCCAATGTACTCGAAGTCGAAGCAATTAATTGTTGCTAAAGTTTAAGCTTTAGTACTATAGCCTATGAAGCAATCACAATCAGCAATTCATAACACCTCGCGTTCTCTTAGTGGAACGAATGAGATGGACGGCTGGTTTTCAGGCTATCTATTGGCTATGAAATCAGAGAATAACACAATCACAATGCCAATACTCTCACCCTGATTGTACAAACTGTTGTCAAACTCACACGCTGTCAATTTTGGTAGCACTGTACAAAATTTATACAGAATCACTAAAATGCATAAATATTTACAGCATCTTTTTCAAATACCAGACAAACAAAAGCTTTGGGATTCAGAAGCTTTTCAGGAACACAAACTTCTGTGTCTAGTACACAATGACAAATGCACACAATTCTCGTTTATTAATACCTTTTTCTAGGTTCACTAGTCATGAAAAAGCATGGTGCAGAATTCTTTGCTGTTGCACCTGGGGTGCAGATACCTTATGTTGGGCAAGATGATTCAATCAACATCACTGCTAAAAGTCTGATGCAATCTCTCCCACAATCTTGTACAAACACTTCTGTTCCTTGCAAAGCAATCAATAAAAAGAACAAACCAAAAACGTTAAGGCTACTAGGTGATGTCCAGGATCCTTTTCCAGATGAAACTGCAAAACAATTAGACAGCCAACTTACCCAGACATGCTTATATCTGCCAGTCATTGAGGCAAGACAAGAACGACAGCAAAGCAAGCAACGTATGAAAGAAATTAGTAGGAGTCTTCATTTTACCAATGATGTGGTAGCATTACATTGTTCCCATGAATTGGAATACAACAAGGATGAACTATGTAAGACTGTATATAAAGGAAGTACAAAAGACAAAGCTAAAATGATAGGTGTTGCACGACATCATGATACACACAGGCTACCTCTAAACCACATGCCTTGTTATTTAAATGCATCAGGTTTAAACCTGTTGCCGAAACCCAATGCTTTTCTCAAAATTGACGAGGAAATGAAACACGAAATGGAAGATATTTTATGTTCTGTTGCCAAGACTACCAGACCATACAGGTATAGTATTGTGAAAATAGATAGACATGATGTTCCTAAATCTGCTGAATCTAAATCAGAATGGGACGAATATGTTTTGTCGTTGCTGAGTGAATCTACAGCCAAGTGGATAACAAGTGAATTCTTAAGTGGTGCTCAGCACGTAAGGTTGGCGGGTTTCCTGAAGGAGCGGTACAAAGAGGAAGAAAATGGAAAGGAGACACTTAAATTTGAGAAACGGAAGGAATTAGCTACAACGAAAAGAAACAGCAAGGCTGGAACCGAGCTTGAAAAGATCTTAACTGAAACAATCTTCGATGCACATTTTTCACCTTCCTTTACTTTGCCGTCAGCAGTTGGTGATAAAAAGTTGATCACAGATAATGCTTTTCAGCAAGAGATGTTGGCTGGTGCATTTCCCGTAAAGGGGAAAAAGATTCCCAGAAAAAGCATTGTGCTCAGTACAAATTCCAAGGTGACCTTTGAAAAGAGACTTCAAGCAAATTATCCGGAAGATCCTCGTAAATGGTCTGACAGAAGAAGGAATTCCAAGGCTGCGAGAATACCAGGCAACAGTAAAGTTGTCAAAGGCTTGCAAAGATGGAATCAGCTTCCAGCTCTTTTGCAGGTGTGTGCTGTTGTAAATTCCAACTGTTGTATAGAAATATTAAGGTCTGAGTCAGAGCATAATTAATCTGATAAAGGCCTGATCAGTCAGAGTATTAAAGCTGATGAAGCCTGAGTCAGCTAGAGCATAATCTGATACAATATTGTCCTTCTACCTAGAATTACCAATAATTGGTAATTGTAGGAGTGCAAGAATCCTGCATGCATTTGACAGTCAATTAATTACTAATCCCACAAGTCTCTCTTATTAGTCTATATTACTATCCCCCACCCTCGTCTCCCATACTTGGCGTCCTTAATAATCAAGGACACCAAGGGAGACGAGGGTGGGGATAGGTAGGCATGTGTCTTTAAAGATGAGTGTTAGGGTTAGAAAACTCGTTAGGTGGGGGGTTAGGGTTAGGATTGGTGTTGTGTTGGTGTTGAGTTCTAACCATACAATTGCCAATTATTGGTAATTCAAGGCCATTGCACAATTACTGATTATTGGTAATTCTAGGTAGGAGGAT
The DNA here is from genome assembly GCA_035772405.1 of Chrysogorgia sp. JL179-B06. Lineage (NCBI taxonomy): Eukaryota > Metazoa > Cnidaria > Anthozoa > Scleralcyonacea > Chrysogorgiidae > Chrysogorgia > Chrysogorgia sp. JL179-B06. Next base: position 1,980,026 of record JAYKKM010000096.1, on the reverse strand, counting down.
ATGCTGTCTGATAAAGGCCTGAGTCAGAGCATATAATCTGATAAAGGTCAGAGTATTAAATTCTGATAAAGGCTCGATCAGTCAGAGGATAATCTGATAAAGGCCTGAATCAGAGCATAATCTGATAAAGGCCTGAGTCAGAGCATAATCTGATGAAGGCCTGAGTCAGAGGAATTAAGGTCCGAATTAGCGCTCCGAAACAGCTTCGCATTTCTCTTTAGTTTCACAACGTAGCATAACATCTCCCAACGTTGTGTAGCATCTTACAACGTAGTGTATGTAACGTCTTACAACGTTGCGTAACCTCTTAAAACGTAGTGTAACGTCTTACAACTTAGTGTAGCGTCTTACAACGTAGTGTAACGTCTTACAACGTAGTGTAACGTCTTGCAACGTAGCGTAACGTCTTACAACGTAGTGTAACGTCTTACAACTTAGTGTAGCGTCTTACAACGTAGCGTAACGTCTTACAACTTAGTGTAACGTCTTACAACTTAGTGTAACGTCTTACAACGTAGCGTAACGTCTTACAACTTAGTGTAGCGTCTTACAACGTAACGTAACGTCTTACAACGTTGCGTAGCGTCTTACAACGTTGCGTAGCGTCTTACAACGTTGCGTAGCGTCTTACAACGTTACGTGCGTGCAGTAATTAACTTGGAATGAAACTCATCGAACTGTACTCGCTGTAGACACACGCGCCATGATTTTGCTCCGAACAATCCACGTTATCCTTTTTGTTTGGTTAGCTCTTCGCGGGATTCGTCATACTGAGGAGAACCTAGTATAGGCCTTCTTTCGTACCGCAACGGATCAACTTCGACCACTTTATTTTTCTCAAACACGTCGTTTGATATTTGAGCATTGAGCAGTTAAGACTTTTCTTTTTTTAAATTAATAGTTTTTTGTTCATAGTGGTAATATATGATAGTAGACTTTATCTTATAATGAAACTGTAATTGGTCATATAAGTAACATTAAGAATATATTGCTGTAAGAGCATTGAGACTATTGTATAATGCTCCTAATACGTCTTTATTATTATTATTATTATTACAACTTAGCGTAACGTCTTTCAACGTAGTGTAACGTCTTACAACGTAGCGTAACGTCTTGCAACGTAGCGTAACGTCTTGCAACGTAGCGTAACGTCTTCCAACGTAGCGTAGCGTCTTACAACTTAGCGTAACGTCTTTCCACGTAGCGTAACGTCTTTCCACGTAGCGTAACGTCTTTCCACGTAGCGTAACGTCTTACAACGTAGCGTAACGTCTTACAACGTAGCGTAACGTCTTACAACGTAGCGTAACGTCTTACAACGTATTGTAACCTCTTACAACGTAGTGTAACGTCTCACAACGTAGTGTAACGTCTTACAACGTAGTGTAACGTCTTACAACGTAGTGTAACGTCTTTCAACGTAGTGTAACGTCTTACAACGTATAGTGTAACGTCTTTCAACGTAATGTAACGTCTTTCAACGTAGTGTAACGTCTCACAACGTAGTGTAACGTCTTACAACGTAGTGTAATGTCTTTCAACGCAGTGTAACGTCTTACAACGTAGTGTAACGTCTTTCAACGTAGTGTAACGTCTTACAACGTAGTGTAACGTCTTACAACGTAGTGTAACTGTAATGTCTTTCAACGCAGTGTAACGTCTTACAACGTAGTGTAACGTCTTTCAACGTAGTGTAACGTCTTACAACGTAGTGTAACGTATTACAACGTAACGTAACGTCTTTCAACGTATACTTACAACGTAGTGTAACGTCTTACAACGTAGTGTAACGTCTTACAACGTAGTGTAACGTCTTACAACGTAACGTAACATCTTATAACGTAGCGTATATATAACGTCTTAGAACGTAGCGTAACATCGTTAATTTCTGTGATTGACGTTTATATCTCGTGTCGCGTCCACGGTGAACTTGGTTACTTAAAATCAGCTTCGCAATTCTCAAAAAAATCACTTCGCAGATTTACGAAATTTTCAAAATCGCTTCGCAATTTGCGATTTGCGAAGCGCTAATTCGAACCTTGAGAGTATTAAATCTGATGAAGCCTCGGCCAGAGCATAATCTGATGAAGGCCTGAGTCAGAGCATAATCTGATGAAAGCCTGGTCAAAGCATATAATCTGATAAAGGCCTGAGTTTACATAATCTGATTAAATGCCTGAGATCATAGGATGATCTGATGAAGGCCTGAGTCAAATGATAATTTGATGAAGGCAACAGGTCAAAAGCTCAGTTCAGTATATACATAACATCATATAATGCCACCCATGTACTAGTATATGTGTATGGAAAACCTTACTGATATTTTCTTCCACTGCAGGATGATTTCTATGTGCCTTCCTTTAAGTCATTTGGTGATGAACCTTTGAAAACATTAGGAAAAGACGAGCTTCTCTCCATTCATCAAGCAAGCGAGAATAACAATGTTTTCCGTATAAGTAAGTTTGGTCAAAAGAAATCCCAGAGCTTAGCCAGCTGCAGGTCGCATTGTCAACCTGAATCTCTAAACATGCCCACTGGCATCATAGACGGATTTTCTGGGGGGGGGGGGGGGGGGGGGGGTGGAGGCGGGGGTGCACCCCTCCAAATATTTGTTTTCACCCCCCCCCAAACGAAACGTTCACCCCTCTAAAAAATTTTAACACAGTAATTTGATAGAACCCTATTTCGGGTTTACAGGGTCATTTAACTCTCTCAATGGACCTGCCAAATTCATTGACTTGACAACTTCAAAAACCTTAGTTTTTCAAAATTTTCCGAGGGTGCTTTGCTTTCTAGCCTACCACCAGCGGCTCCACCCCTGGACCTCACTGGGGGCTGAGACCTGAAGCACAACGTTTGGTGACGCCTTGTGTTACCTCACCAGCTCACCCCCCTAAAATTTCTGGCACCCCCCTAGTAATAAATATGAAAATCCGTTTCTGACTGGCATATATCCAAGCAATGGTGCACCTCTTGAATAATCTATTTACTGGTAACCTGCAGATCAGTATGTAACCTCTCCTAATAATATAAATAGTTATAACCAAGCATAGACTGAGGTAAATATGAGAATCAAGGAAGTAATCACCAAAAGTAGACTACATGTTTTTAAAACAACTTCTCCCAACTAGTACTATGAGAAATATATTGTGTTAATATACACACTGCTGTAATGAATGTGGGAGAGCTTGGAGTAGACAAACGATACATGGACGATCGTGGTTAGAGCGTCTCACCAGCAATCAGAAGGTTACAGGTTCGATTCCTGTCTGGGACTCAGAATCATTTTTCTGAGGATACGAGCTTGACGATCGCCCATGTGAGAATTTGTATGTTGACACTGTGGCTTAAAATACCTATCTCACGTTTGGGAAATTCGCATATCCGTAATATTTGGGTCTTTCTGAGCGAAATCATAATATTATATATTTTGTCAGCCGAAAATTTCATCTTCATGGAGTTTTTCGCTGTCAAAACACGGTTCAAAGTTACCGGATGTGATGTCACAAGAATGCCTCTTGTGACATCACATCCAATAACTTTAGGCCACACCAATTTAATTGTTCGGGGCACGTATCCGACCGACCCGATTTTTGTGAAACCAAAATAAAATAAAATTTGTACCTGTTATTTACTTTGATCAAAAATTGGTTATTTTTGTGCTTTTTCAACCTCGTATACCCAGGCTTTTCACCGGCGAGGCGGGTGAAAAGACTGGGTACTAGCTTGTACTTTTTTTTATTTCCATTTTTCCCGACCGATCGATCCTAAAAATTCGTGCCCCGAAGTATCAAATTGGTGTGGCCTTAACAGCAAAAAGTCCATGAAGATGAAATTTTCGGCTGACAGATATATTATGATTTTGCTCAGAAAGACCCAAATATTACGAATAGTACTGTATGTAAAATCCCCAAACGAGGGTCAAACCTGCACCAACTGATTATTTGTCTCTTCCTTCTTTCTGGTTTTCTCAACATGATCTCCAATTCCTCCTCATCTTGTGACCATATACCACCATAATCTTCTCTCCTTCCACTTCTCCACTCCAACCCATTTTCCCGCTCCTCCGACTCCGTATATAGTATCCGTGGAAATACCAACATTTAGATTGTTCGTTTCTCATCGTGCTGGCCTGCGTAATGTCTTTAATGTCTGTCCTAGCCTTGTTTTCATTCCAAGATCCGTGTGCGCGCATGGTCGCGTGCTCTACTAAGGATTGCGACTATTTTATAGGTGAAGAGTGGAGAAATAAATGGTTTTTAGAAAAGCGCTGGCAAAATGTCTCAACAGATGAGCTCATCCAGGGCATGAACGACATTCATGACCATGTTAGATTGGCAGCGGTCGCTGCTTGTGGCAAAGCATCTGAATTTAGGCAGCGTAAGAGAGCTGAACAGAGTTTCGGTAAGTAGTAAGTGGAGTAAGTAGTAAGTAGTAAGTGGAGTAAGTAGCGTAAGAGAGTTGAACAGAGTTTCGATAAGTAGTAATTAGTGGAGTATGTAGTAAGTGGAGTTAGTATTAAGTGGAGTAAGTAGCGTAAGAGAGCTCTGAACATAGTTTCGGTAAGTAGTAAGTGGGGTACTGCAGCAAGTAGTTCATCGTACTTAAATGTGAATAGGAGAAACAAATTCCTACAACTTGTCTCGCAAAAATCTTGTGTTTGAAGTGCCTATCTCATGTTTGGGGATTTTACATATTCGTAATATTTGGGTCTTCCTGAGCAAAATCATAATATATCTTGTCAGCCGAAAACTTCATCTTCATGGACGTTTTTGCTATTAAGGTTATCGGATGTGATGTCACAAGAGGCATTTTTGTGGCAAGTAACAAAAGAAAACTGGTTTGGAATGCCTCTTATGACATCACATCCGGTAACTTTGACAGCGAAAAACTCCATGAAGATGAAATTTTCGGCTGATAATATATAATAATTATGATTTTGCTAAGGAAGACCCAAATATTACGGATATGTAAAATCCCCAAACGTGAGATCTGTAGGCACTTTAAAGTTACTCGTAATGTATTACCACGTGCAACTCGTCTCTCAACAATCTTGTGTTTAAAAGTTGCTCGCAATGTTCCCGTAGCCGGGATATATGTCAATGCATATATGTCGTTTTCCAGGGCCACCCTTGGATGATAAAGAGTTGTTGGACGTAGAGAAAATGAAAAGTGAACTTGAGCCGGCATTACTAGATTGCATAATAAAATTACTGGAAGATGGTTGCAAGCAAGTGAGAATTACAGCTGCAGTCGCCTTATGTAGTTTGAGTGTCGCGGAGTTAAAGGTGAGATTTTTCACGTGATGACGTCATGCAACATTACTTTATTATACATTCAAACGTCATTCTCGTTCCTTATAGCTTTAGATGAGTGACGCGTTTAGATGAAAAGAGATACTGATGTTTCAGCGCATTTTATTGCTCTCTGTATTTGCAATGAAGATCAGCTATAGTTGCTCTCTTTTATTTTTAGTCAATTCAGTAATTCTCCCGCCAAAACCTACGGAAAAAGCGTACGGGCCATAGGACGTGTTTTAAAAAAACTCGTCTATAGCCCGGTTTACACGATTGTGTAAATACGAATTAGACTGGTACGCGTACCAGTTGGGGTGCTCGGCCCGCTCAAAATAGGTAGTCTCGGCCCGCCTGACAGCCGTGCCGTGCCTCTTTTCCGCAAGTAATTTGTTTTACAAAATGGCATCGAGAAGAAAGAGAGCACGAGATGAGTATGCTTCAAATGCTTATGGGCCATCACATGTCTCATATGTCTACGTTTCTTTATGAAATAATACCACAGAATTGCACATCGGCCATCTTGGACTGTACACATCGCGCGGCGTACATGTAAAGTACTAAAAGCGGCTCGACCGCTGGCAATACGCACGGTCGTCGACACACATTAGGGGTGCCGTTTCTAATCTTAGGAGTGCCCATCAGAAACTAGGCGTGCCGTTTAACAGTGAAATTTGCCGTGTAAATTAAACATTGGCGGGCCAAAAATCTTGTCACGAGTGCTTTAATCAGGCGTGCCGTGCCCAAAACGCTTGTCGTGTAAACCGGGTTTATACGTATCGTTTTTTCAACACACTTCTCGCTCTTTGCATATGTGATGAATCAGTCTTCCTTGTACTTGATATATTGTTTAAAACACGAGCAACAGTGTTTTATCAGAAGCCGAGTGTTTTAGATCTGATAAAACACTGCTGCGAGTGTTTTAAACGGCTTAAAAAACGACCAGCATTTGGTAAGTTCGTTGGCGTAGTAATTTTGAAAAATAACGTTGTCTAAGCCGAGAAAATCAAAGCTAAAGTTTATGTAAATTAGGATGAAATTTTATCACATTTAACATTCATGCAAGAGTCTGCGGTAGCACCCCCGATAGCCCCGCGATTCCTGACCATACGCTGTATGGAACCGCACCTAATTGGGCACAGTGTCCTGAACCAATGCAACCTTTGGAGGGTGTAGCTCTGTCGGAGAGGGTTTTACGCTAATAGCTGAGGAACAGTTTACAGGACCCAGAGATCCACAAAGACGGGAGCGGTCTCATAGGTAGAGCAGCCCCAGGCGAGCCTAAACTCCCCAACTAACTTGTTACAATGTTGCCGAGAATTACCCTCTCCTGACCAGAACTACTGTCACACATAAAGTGGAGAAAAAAACAACTTACCGTATAATAACAAATTAACCCTACTACAGCCTACCGCCTGCACAATGCCTGCAGGGAACCAAACAAGGCCCGACCTTGAAGTTTGATCCCAAACCAGAGCCACATCAAGCTAGAGGATGGAGATGACTGGGACATTTCCTATGCAGGATTGCCTAGGAGCATTGCTGTGAAGAGAATATAGCTGCGAACATGCACAAGAACAGACGACATTTAAGTTGATGGGACAACAAAAGAGATTGCACACAGTAAACACATGCAGCAGAACAGGAGACAAAAAAGCATTTTAGTTATCACCCAGGATAGCTGGGGAGCAGACCAGTTCTACTGGCGCGATTATACACACTAACAGTAAAATATCACCCGGAGTAGCCGAGCAGCAATATTACTTTATACACAGTAAACACATGCGCAACAAAACAGGAGACAAACATATATTAAATTAAGTCACCCAGAATAGCCGGGGAACAAACCAGATGTACTGGCGCGATTGTACACACACTAACATTAAAATAGTAGCCAAAACAGCGGACCAGAAGCACTGGCGCGACGGTACACTAATGTTAATGGATACATAGACAACACAAACAGCAGAACAGGAGACAAACACAAAGGAAGTCACCCAGAATAGCCGGGGAATAAACCAGATGTACTGGCGCGATTGTACACACACTAACATTAAAATAGTAGCTAAGCAGCGAACCAAATTTACTGGTGCAATGGAGCAAACACATGCAGCAGAACAGGAGACAAACATAAAATAAGTTAGCCCGCAGATGAAAGCAAATACTGGCAGCTGCCGATAATATGCAAGCAAAGACATAGCGCAAATACAGTCCCCCAACCGCTGAACGATAAGCAACGTTGCAGAATATACGTACCCGCACAAGCGCTAGCAGCAGTTGAACCGGATGACCCCCCACACGACTGAGCAACAGCAGGGAGCACAAATAGAGTCCCCCAACGACTGTACGGCGGTGTTGCCCAGTACGGACCCGGATGACCCCCCACACGACTGAGCAACAGCAGGGAGCACAAATAGAGTCCCCCAACGACTGTACGGCGGTGTTGCCCAGTACGGAACCGGATGACCCCCCACACGACTGAGCAACAGCAGGGAGCACAAATAGAGTCCCCCAACGACTGTACGGCGGTGTTGCCCAGTACGGACCCAGAGGACCCCCCACACGACTGAGCAACAGCAGGGAGCACAAATACAGTCCCCCAACGACTGTATGGCGACGTTGCCCAGTAGCCAGCAAGCAACAGCTGAATGAAAGCAAAGTAGCACAGTCCGAAGCACGGGAGCACAATAATGAGCTATGTAAGATGAGGGTTGGGTGGGCGGGAACGAAGGATCGTGTTCGACGGACAGCGCACGAATAAGCCCTGAAGTGGATGACCGTCAGATGCCACGAGTTTTGCATTGACGTAAGGCATTCAGTGCACACAACCTGAATACCTATAGGGTCCCAAGGGACCACAAGACCGGCAGCACACTTACTTTGCATGATGTTAATTATTTTTATTGCATAAAGCCATTTAAAACCACGGACATGGTACTGATTTCCTTTGTGTTTTCCTTATGAATTATTAATGAGTTTTTGAAATATTATTTCATTACTGCCTGCGCAGCACAAAACGTTTCTTCCCAAAGTAATTCTTCACGCTGAGTTCTACTCTGTTCTTTTATAGGCGACTGAAATTCTTCAGGAAACTGTACAAAATGGCAGTGCAATTGAACGATGGATAGCTGCTCAATGTTTGGCGTCGGCAGGACATTGTACGGATAGTGTAATATCGGAACTTGTGTCAAAAACCTCGTGTAATGATCTTCTTCGTCAGGAACAGGCGGCCATCTTGCTTCTGAAATTAAGTCCCCAAACGGTATGTCCAAATGGTATGTCGATTTTAGTGAGGGAGGAAAACCGTAGACCCCGGAGGAAAACCCTCGAAACACGAGAGTGAGATCAACTCACATGAGTTCCAAGCTCACGAGAATCAACACGATGTTATTCCCAGATGGTCACCCATCCAAGTATACTAACCCCATCCGACCGGACTTGACGGTGAGAGGAAGCGCCCTAACAGCCACAGGACACGCTGCACCCGTGCCGTCCAAGCAGAGTCCGCAATCTATGCCTCCTATATCTCAACCTCGTTCTTAGGGCATTTTGCCTCCACGGTAGAAGGTCGGCGAAAATGGCCCTGATTCTATAATGCGATTGGCTTGTCATAAAACTCAATTAATTCAGCCGAGTATAATTTATTCATCTAAATCTGAATGCTGTCTTCAAATTTTACAGTGAATTAGAAGTGATAGCTTTCGCTAAATTGGATATATGCTTCTTCGTACCTTTTGTAAGAGATAACCATGGATGTATGGTGGATTATTAAGCTTGTTAGCTGCTTTTATGCCGACGAATGCGGACATGAACAACTCTGAAGAGCGTTGAATATTTCTCACAATTATTCAGGTCAACAAAGTAGACAAAGGCAAAAGACCACAGAAATTATATCTAAACACCCAGAAATTCTGGGTGTCATGTGACCAGCCGATCCCATTTTCGCCGACCTTCCACCAGGCAAATGCCCTAGGAACGAGGTTGTCCTATATCTATGGTTACACATGATAAAATGTTTTGTTAACCGATAGTTTGATATAGTCACGAATAAGAAAATACTAAAACTAAGGTTGGTGCTAAAATTGAGTACAGGAAAACTTTCATGCTAAAGCACTTAATCACGAGAGACTGAAACTTCACTTTAAGTTTCACTTTCTAACGAAGGACCTTTGCTCTAAACGTTAGATTTTCTGTAACCCATTTTGGCGGCAGTCCACCGACATTTTTATTCGTATTGTTAACATTGCCTACGCAGCACTTATGTCCTTATTGAACATCTCTTCTCTATCCCAATCAGTCTTTGGTGCATGCCATAGTAGCAGAGCAGCTAAATAGCAGCAGTTGCCAAGATAGACTTGTCGCTTGTCGTCTTCTTCCACGTCTCAAGGGAACCTTGAATAAGGTAGGCAAAATAATAGTAAAACGTGCGAACTGTATTGAAAGAATATACATATAACAATATACGCCAAATACTGCTACATCGAGAATATGATCGTTGATGTCTCAATTGCGATATTAAGATACAACACTATTATATTTTTTCCAGTGAACCACGTCGTTAACCACAGGGATATTTTATCGTTGTAGGATGTCGCGCAAAAGCTCTCGTACATGATGTGGAATGACTGGCAAAAAAGTGTGAGAACAGCGGCATCGCAAGCGCTAGGGAGAACCGGAAATGGAAAGGTAAGTACTACTTACTTATAATTATCATATCATCATCATTATTATCATAATATAAGCAGCATTATCATCACCATTATTATCATCATCGTCATCACCATTATTATCATCATCGTCATCACCATCACTATTATAATCACCATTATTATAACCATTATCATAACCATTTAATTATCATAACCATTATCATCACCATTATCATCACCATCATAATCACCATCATAATCACCAATATCACCATCATAATCACCAATATATCATCATCATTATCATCACCATTATCGTCATCATCAGCATTATAATCGCTATTTTTATCATAACCATTATTATCATAACCATTATCATCATAACCATTATCATCACCATTATCATCACCATTATAATTACCATCATAATCACCAGTATTATCATCACCATTATAATCACTATTTTTATCATTACCATTATTATTATAACCATTATCATTACCATCATGATCACCATCATAATCACCAATATCATCATCACCATTATAATCACTATTTTTATCAACCATTATTATCATAACCATTATCATCACCATCATAATCACCAATATTATCATCACCATTATAATCACTATTTTTATCATAACCATTATTATCATAACCATTATCATCACCGTTATCATCACCAACATAATCACCATCATAATCACCAATATTATCATCACCATTATAATCACTATTTTTATCATAACCATTATTATCATAACCATTATCATCACCGTTATCATCACCAACATAATCACCATCATAATCACCAATGTTATCATCACCATTACTTATTGGTAAACAATTGTTTTACCATTCCAAGCTTGTTCATGATGCTCTGTTGAAAAGATTATTGGATGATAACGAAAGATTAAAAGTGGACGCTCTTCGAAAGGTGAACTTGAAAATTTTCACTTCTTCCTGATATTCTGCCACATGTCAGCTCAGTTGCAACAACTCTCTGATTTTTCCTCTTTTTTTTTCTCCAACTAGCTGGCAAATCTTGGTATTATGACGGCGCATTTACTTCCTGCTTTTCTCTCTTGTTTTACCAGCGAGTTTGTGTCAGTGAGGATCGAGGCAGCGCTGGTACGTTTAACATTATCTGAAATACTTCTTGAAAAACGACAATTCGCAATCATAGTTCTCGTAAGGGACCGGTCATTATTTATGGCCGGGGTTGGGGCCGAAGAGAAAATGGTTGGGTAGCTGAAAATTCTAAGACCTAAATCGTAAAAAAAATCACTTCTCTGAAGGGTTGGGTAGCAACATTTTCATGACTATTCACATAAAAAAATTAAGAGTTTAAAATTGGAATCTCGTCATCCGTTCTCCTTAGTCATCATTTCACGTTAGCTTTTGTTATTATATTCCTCTGCTTGTTTTCGTTGGATTGCTCCTCTGTGTAGGGAGATAATCTGAAAGTTACAGTAGCATCTGTCTGTATATCTATCTATTTGTATCGAGCTACTTGTATCGACGATATGCTGGGAATTGGGCTTTATCTAACCTTTTTATCTAACCTTGGGTTGGGTAAAAAATTTTCTTTATCCATAAATGGTTGGCAAATCTATTTCTCAAATCAGCAACAAATCTATTTCTCTTCGGCCTCCACCCCGACCATAAATATTGACCGATCCCTAAACGTAATCTGCTTCTTCCTAAACGTTCGATCTGCTCATTCTGGCTTTCATCCGTATGGAACTTGCTCTTCCTAATGTTTTATAAACAAGCAACATTATTTTATCAGGTTTAAAGTACGAGGTGATAGCCCGCAGGCTTCAATAAAGTGCACGAGCGCGCGAGCGCCGTATTTAAAATACGAGGTGATAGCCCGCAGGCCTCAATAAAGCGCGCGAGCGCCGTATTTAAAATATGAGAGGATAGCCCGCAGGCCTCAATAAAGCGCATGAGCGCCGTATTTAAAATACGAGGTGTAGCCCGCAGGCCTCAATAAAATGCACGAGCGCGCGAGCGCCGTATTTAAAATACGAGGTGATAGCCCGCAGGCCTCAATAAAGCGCGCGAGCGCCGTATTTAAAATATGAGAGGATAGCCCGCTGGCCTCAATAAAGCGCATGAGCGCCGTATTTAAAATACGAGGTGATAGCCTGGTATAGCGATAAATACGAGGTGATAGCCAGGTGTTTTCGACCTAATAATACACGAACCATGACGTAGTAATTTTGTAAACCACAAGCGAAAAATGTATCAAGAAGAGCAAGTTTTTTTCTTTTAGTCATGAATAATCAGTCTTTTAAATCAATATCATATTTTTTAATCTTTCGTTATTTCCTTGGTGATAGGCCGCTGGAGTTATCAACACGCCGGATGATGACATCATCGCTGCCCTAGTTAAATTAGCCAATGAAGATCACAGTTGGAAAGTGAAGGCTCACGCCATCAAAGGTTATACATCACTTCCAAAACTCACTTCATGTTCAGTTCTTGTATTACAATATATTGGAGTTTACTACCAAACCATCGTAAAGCCTGGTTTCCATATGGTTGCTATTTACGGTCGCAGAAGTGAAGCAGTGAAGCGTGTTTCTTTTGTCATAACAAAAGAAATACGCTTCACGCTTCACTTCCGCGACCGTAAATAGCGACCATATGGAAACCAGGCTTTAACGTTTAGTTGTGATTTTTACAGCTTTGGGAGCCATCAAAAAAATCACCGATGACGTCGTTGATATGTTGGTGTGGAGCATGCGCTATGGCAAACTGTCCGCTGTCCGTGCGGAGGCATGTAACGCCGTCGCAGAACTTGGTTTGAAGGATAGTCGTGTCTTGAGCGTTCTTCAGGATAGACTCATAGTGGAGACGGAAGAAGTTGTACGCAGGTGCGAGATAAAGATATAAAACTGTTTTAACATGTAATCAACATTATTTTCTGCATTTCTTCTTTACTTCCCCTTGTTGTTGAAAAGTAATCAACAATACTTTCTAATTCTTTACACAGCGAAGCTCGCCGAGCGTTGCAATCCTTGAACGTTGAATTCACTGGCGATGTTGAAATGATCAACACCATTCGTTCCGAAGTGAAACGGTTATGCAACAAAACCAACGTAGTGTCATCCATCTTGGAAAAAGACAAGCAAGAAAGTTTCGACCAAGACTATCAGCGAATGATCGCTATCGATGACATCGACCGCTGTACAAAAACCACGCCGACTGAAAGATCGATAAAATCCAGCACCTGCTCACAGCTTGCAGGGTGGGACCCAATCCTTGCTGGATTTCGCGCTCGTTCTGTTATGTCAGAACCATCTACACCAATCGTATTCAAAATGGAACGATCCCTTTTGCCAATGGACCTGAACAGCGCTACCTCTGAGGGAAGTCTGGGTTCGAGGGATGACCTCGATTCGGAGTCCGGAAGGTCTGACATCACGCCTGGGGAATTGGAAACAGTTGGCAATGAGGACCATTAGTTTGAGCAATGAATTATCAAATGACAGTTAATAATTATATGGGGCTGTAACAATAAACATGATTTTGTAGCAGTAACGTTGATGTGCAGATTGTCTACACTACTTTATTACACATTAGCAATATTAACATTAGCGATACTAACATGTCATTCGCGATACTAACATTAGAGATACTAACATTAGAGATACTAACATTACAGATACTAACATTACAGATACTAACATTACAGATACTAACATCGAAAAATAAAATCTTAAGTGCTCTACTTAAAACTACTTAAATCAGGGCTTCTAATTTTCCTATGGTAATGATTCCGGCGTTTTGCAGCGGCGCCAACCGAGAAAGTTCTGTCTCCAGGATAACTGTTCTCTACTAAACAATGCTATAGAAGCATCTCTATACTGGTGGTTTCTTTGTTGTTCTAATGAATGCACTGATAATGTATTGTTCATCGGTTCTTTATATGGTTTTGAAAGAACAGAATCTTATAATTACTTCTTTATTTTTTGTTTAATACATCTTACTCTGATGAAGTGCGCCGCTCGAAACTTCAGTATTTCGTTTCTAAAATCTCGGTAGTTCACCAAATCATATAGAGTTCTGCTTCTAGGCAATTGCAATACGTTTAATTTTGGCCTCTAAATCATCAGCTTGTTTAATTATTTCATATCGTTATTTATATAACACGTACAGTACTCAGATGAACAAAGAACAAAGCCGCCAAGATTATACCGACCCTTCATTTGTCAGCAACCTTGACTGAACTAAAAAATAAACAAAGTTTTATTAGTCATCACATGACTTATCATTAATTGAAAAGAAAGATATGCACCAACTTAACACACGCAATAAGTATAATGTAAGACTTCCTATATAGTAAAAATAAGTGAAAATGAATTATTATTTTAGATTATTATTTTTTAAATTATTATTAGCCGGTTAGCCGGGCTGATTCGCTTAAAAAGTTCTTATCACGGCTACATAGACACCCAAAATTATATTTCAAAGCAGAACTGAATTAGTTTGGTTGTAAGAAGAGCACAAAGTTCAATAAAATTATCTTTTCGGGTCGAGGAAATATTTTCGTGACACAACTCAGCCCCGTTTGGTTTATACCAACGAGATATTATTTGAAATTCATTGCGAACGGATGGTGGATGGATGGACGGATGGACGGACGGATGGATGAGATAATTAACATTAGAATATATAAACTCAAAATAAACTAAAAACGTCCATTCAACGTTTCGGGAACTCGCCCCTTTATCTGCAAGACACATGTTCACAGGCAATGAAAGTCCTTATGCACGTAAAAGCTTCTTAAATATTCAAATATTTTACAAAAAACCATTGAGGATTTTTGACATATAAAATATTTGAATAACCCTTGTCACAGACACAAAGAGAGTCAAGTTGCATGAAACGTTGCCTGGTGTAACACCCCCTTTCATACAACTGTAACGTAGCAGATTAAGCCGTTGCGAGATAAGTCGCATGAAACATTGGCTCGATTTCCATATAAATATCCCTAAATTTAAAACATAGTGGCTAACCCAAACCTTACCCTAACCCTAACCCTCCACCTAATATATACTAACCCTAACTCTTACGATAATGTTTTATTTTTGAAATAACAGCTGATTTTAATTTCGACTTTTACTACGTCATTTCGGGATTTTATATGGAAATTCAACCGAAACATTGCACAATATAACAGCGCCTTTAGCTTTATTAGGCAAAACTACTTTACAGTCCTATCATAAGTAGATCAAAACACGACAAATGAAAGAGTCCTTTATCCGATATCGAAACACGAAGAAGTGGGTTGAAAAGTGGTTTTATTAAACGACTTCAATTTTGTCCTATTTAAATACACTCCGAAAATTATTAGGAATGGTTTCTAAATTTAGAGTTCTTTCATCACAGTTCTTTCATATCAGTTCTTTCTGATTGGTCTACAGAAAATCTTTTCCAGCTTAACCCTATCAAATGCAAAGAACTTCGGGCAAATTTCAGTAGGCAACCACATAATATGAAGCCAGTGACCGTAAATGGAAAAGCTTTCGAAGTTGTCCAGACGATAAAAGTTCTTGGATCCACCATTAGTCCATTTCACACGTAGAAAATACGACAGTTACAGCTGCCAAACGTCTATACCTTTTAAAACAACTGAAACGTGCAGATGTAGATTCCAACTCACTATTGCAGTTTTATTGCTCGTGTATTAGATCGGTCCTAGAATATGTATACCAGGTATTCCACACTTGCCTCCCAGTATATCTTGCAGAACAGATAGAAAGAATACAGAAGCGGGCACTGAAGATTATTTACCCTGAACTTGATTATACAGAAGCTATTAACATGGCAGGCCTAACAACCTTAGTAGATAGAAGGGACATGCTTAGTATAGAAAGCTTTTCTTGTCGATTGAGAGAACTGAACAGCATATACTTTCTAAGATATTACCTGTTGCCCATTCTAGTCAATATAATCTTAGGTCTAGTCGAAAATACCAGCTACCGACTATAAAAACGAGTAGATTTAAGGAATCCTTTATATATGCATCATGCTGGACGGGCAAAACTATGAATTATTTATACCTTTAAATTGCAGAGTTTTTAAAATTTCTAGTTATTACTTAAATTTATCTAGATAGATGACTTATCTTAGCTTTTATATTACAATATAAAAGCTAAGATAAGTCATCTATCTAATTATAATTAATTTTATAATTAATTATATAATTAATTATAATTAATTATATATTTATTAATTATATAATTATTTATAAATTTATAAATTTATAAATTTATAAATTTATAAATTATAAAATATATTTATTAATTATATAATTAATTATAATTAATTATATAATTAATTTTATAATTAATTATAATTAATTTCTAATTAATATCTATCTAATATCATAATTGTAAATTATTTTTTAGAACGTAATTCAGTTTACGGACTGCGATGTGTTTTCTTTATTAAACGCTTTATCTATATCTATCTATCTCGCGTCGTTCTTGAGATATTTAAACTTTTGTGATATCAGCAAATGATAACCTATGACGTCCACATCTTTCTACATTTATAGAAAATCAAGTATATCATTGAGATTATTAAACGAGATCACTTGAAACTTTGCACAGCATCATTACATCGGAATAGCGATCCAAAATTAATTTACTATTTCTAATTTCTTGATTTTCTAAAAATGTAGAAACACCTTAACGTCGTATGCAAATGATTTCCCTATCACACAAGTTTAAAAAGAACGACATGAGATCAAAGAGCTATCTATACGTTACTATTTATAATCATTTTCGGAGTTCAAGACAAACTTAATTTTTATTTCATAGGCACTTTCAACAAGGTCACCGAAATCTTCGTGATCCTATTGAGATTGTCACCATCATGACAAAATGAATATTGGCCGTCTACGGACGACTGATGATGATGATTATAACATGTTAACCATACCTGTACACTTACATGGCAACAGCCAATGATACCTGCACTAGTGGGTGTAATAATAAAGACTTATTAACCGAGTGCGAGGTCTGTACGGTAAAGTATTTGCCTGAGGTTTTCGTACAGACCGAGCGACGAAGGAGCGAGGTCTGTGCGAAAAAACCGAAGGCAAATACTTTACCATACAGACCAAGCAAACGAGGTCAATAAGACATTTATTATATGGCTTTTGGTTCATTTTGTTCTCTGTTTTTAATGTTATGTTTGTCTTCAGATGTTGCCGTTTACCTTACCTCTGAGCTTGTTAATTTCGCTTCATGTTTACACGCGTTACTGGTCCTTAGGCATTCATTTTCTTCACTTATTAATAGATAAACAGCTTTCAAGAAAAGCAGCACTAATGTTCCAGGACGTGTTATTGTTCGAAACTTTTTCAACGAACATACTCAAATCCTCTTTTATTTTCATCTAAATCAACTCAGAAATGTTCCCGCCAAAACTTACCGGTCCGGAAAAAGTCGTATTGCCCTCTCACAGCGCCGGGAGAGCAATACGCTTTTTTCCGAACCTCTCACGAACCAATCAGCGTGCGCCATCTTTCTTAGCCATATAATAATTATATCTTATTAAATGGTTTGGCATATAATACGGCCGGGTATTTTACGAGTTTCTCTATTTCAGAAATTGAATAAGTTTGTATTTATTTCATTTCCTCGTTTGTTTGTGATACGTTGTCAGACGTTGTTTCTGTTAAACTGTCCATTGCTTTGAGATATTCATCGTCAAAGTCGTCAGAGTTTAACGAAAATAATAAGGCGTCGTTCATGTCTGTACTTACATTTTCAAAATTAAAAAGACAGTTCGCATCCGCCATTTTAGACTTTGGTTTAAAGCCGCAAAAAAATCCGTATTTTTGTTCTGTTCAGAAGAGGAGAAATACGGATTTTACCATGCAATACGGCCTGGTATTTGTTCTGTTCTCGTGCCCTTATATGGAAGAATTACGTCATTGTCATATAATAATAAATCATAACAGCTATTCAATTTTACTATGGATATATGAATAGTTTCTATTTCCCGGTTATTCGTAGAGCTGTATTGTTTCATAAAGCAAGCATTGGTGAACCACACTGACTACATATATGGTCATGTTTTCCTATTTCTTCCTAATTTTCATATTTTTGTCTCAAGCGTTTCATTCCAAAGCAGCTTCCTGTAAAGACAAGGAAGATTGTGTGTCTTGTGTCGCTCACAGAAGTTGGATAGGGTCGAACTGTCGTTGGTGTCCCAATAATAACAATTGTCACACATTTGGTAGTATTTTCAACCCTTGTTCGAGATCTCAGAATATAGTGACCAAAGAATCAAAGATGGCTGTGCTAATATCGTAGTTGTAGAGTACGACCCAGGTTTGACTTACAAGATGGTGTTTCTTTCTGCTCTAGCTTACGCTGATAATATCGCGACTTACATCCCAAAAGCTACTGAGGTGAACACATTTCGTTTAGTAAAACAAGTCACTAAAGATTGTTCAGGTGACGCAAAGTGTTCTGGTTACACAGCAATATCACACACTGAGCGTGCCATTGTGGTTGCTTTTCGAGGAACTCAACATTCCAAACAACTAATACAGGAAGCACTTCGAGTCCTCATAGAACCCAAAGTTTCATTTCAAGCCGGTGGTAAAGTCCAGGGTTATTTCAACGACGTATTTTTCGTTGTATGGCAGAACCTGAAGAACGAGCTTTATCAACTTATTTCGCAGTATCCATCTTACAAAGTTTGCGTCACTGGGCATTCCCTCGGTGGAGCAATAGCGTCACTTGCTAGTACACTTATCTCGTACGATGGCAAAACAACAAAGAAAAATTTGATTCTGTATACGTTTGGTCAACGAAGAGTTGGAAATTATGATTACGCCTTAACTCATGATAAACTGGTGCCAATAAGTTTCAGGGTGACTCATTGCCGTGATCCGGTTGTTCATCTTCCAACCTGTAACACAGTTGTACCAGGAAAACCTTGTCTGTCTTTCAAAGGAGGGCCTTACCATCACGGCAATGAAATATTTTACGGCAGTGAAATCATGACAAAGGATTCCTCGTTCAAGAAATGCCAAGGGTTACCTCATAATGAGGACCTTGGTTGCAGCAATAGCGTGCTATATTAAATTTGGCACAGTGTTTCTCACCGACAGAGATCAAGGAATGCATTGGGGAACATCTGTCGTATTTTGGTATTTCAGTTGGAAAATGGTGGCAAAGTATACTGCACTAGTAAACATTGTAATGCAATCATCTCATGTTGCTTTGTTATAGTTTGGTGTGTTAGCTTAAGTTCTTTCATTTAATCAGTTCTCATAGCCTCATTATAATACGGATTATAACCAGTGTAATGTAATATTATACCATTTATTATAACATAAATTTGAGATTTAATGTAGCGCCACTCTGATTGGGTGCGTGCTAGCTCTATGGAGAAGCGACCAATCAGAAATCACGTTCCATATTTTCGCCTTAAGGCTATTTTTAATTGGTGAAATAAATCTTGTTGTTCATTATATTTTGTTTTACTCTATGTTAGAAAAGAAATGATTCATGATTTCACATGCTCTTACGCTGGTTTCCTAACTTCTCTGCGTTTCTTTGTTTGTATATTTTTGAAGATTTTGGTTCAAGTGACTCATGCAGGTATAATAATAGTCATAATAAAACAGTCCTATTATAAGTAGATCAAAACACGACAAATGAAAGAGTTTTTTTATCCGATTTCCATGAAGAAGTGGGTTGAAAGTGGTTTTAAACGACTTCAATTTTGTCTTATTTAAATACACTAGGATTGTTTTCTAAATTTAGAGTTCATTCATATCGGGGAAGGCTAAAAGGGATGACTCAAAAGGACCTTTCTGTTTTTTTCTGTTTTTTATTTTTCTTTAGGTTATGGATATAGCTACGGTTAGGGCTAGGTTTAAGGTTAGGATCAAGGTTAGGATCAATGGTAGGGTTAGGATTAGGATTGAGATTAGGGTTAGGATTAGTAGTTCTAAAAAATGTGAATTAAGGTCCTTTTGAGTCATCCCTTTTAGTCTTCACCATTCATATATCTCGCGTCGTTTTTGAGATATTTATGAGTTTTGTGATATGCCAATGATAACCTATGACGTCAACATGTTTCTACATTTATAGAAAATCAAGTATGTCTGAGATTATTCAACAAAATCACTGGAAACATTGCACGCACATGGTACGACACTTCGTGACACCTAACATCATTATATCGCAATAGCGGTGCGAAATTAATTTACTATTTCTAATTTCTTAATTTTATAAAAATGTAGAAACACCTTAACGTCGTATCCAAATGATTGCCCTATCATATACAAGTCTAAAAAGAACGACATGAGACTAATAATTTTCTGTGATCAAGACAAACTTAATTTTCATTTGAAGAACACCGAAATCTTGCAGGTGATCCTATTGAGATTGTCACCATCATGACAATATGAATATTCCGTGTACGGACGACTGATGATTATGATTATAAAATATGTTAACCGTACTTGTACATATACACAGAAACGGGTTGTAATAAATAGTTTCGGCCTCCCGCTTATTCGTAGAGTTGTATTGTTACATAAAGCAAGCATTGGTGAACCACACTGACTACATCTGCATGATCATGTTTTCCTCTTTCTTCCTAATTTTCATATTTTTGTCTCAAGCGTTCCATTCTAAAGCAGCTTCCTGTAAGGACGAGAAAGATTGTGTGTCTTGTGTCGCTCACAGAAGTTGGTCAGGGTCGAACTGTTGTTGGTGTCCCAATAATAACAATTGTCACGCATTTGGTAGTATTTTCAACCCTTGTTCGAGATCTCAGAATATAGTGACCAAAGATGGCTGTGCTAATATCGTAGTTGTAGAGTACGACCCAGGTTTGGCTTACAAGATGGTGTTTCTTTCTGCTCTAGCTTACGCTGATAATATCGCGACTTACATCCCCAAAGCTACTGAGGTGAACACATTTCGTTTAGTAAAACAAGTCACTAAAGATTGTTCAGGTGATGCAAAGTGTTCTGGTTACACAGCAATATCACACACTGAGCGTGCCATTGTGGTTGCTTTTCGAGGAACTCAACATCCCAAACAACTAATAAAGCAAGCACTTCGAGTCCTCATAGAAGCCAAAGTTTCATTTCAAGCCGGTGGTAAAGTCCAGGGTTATTTCAACGACGCATTTTTTGTTGTATGGCAGGACCTGAAGAACGAGCTTTATCAACTTATTTCGCAGTATCCATCTTACAAAGTTTGGGTCACTGGGCATTCCCTCGGTGCAGCAATAGCGTCGCTTGCTAGTACACTTATCGCGTACGATGGCAAAACAACAAAGAAAAATTTGATTCTGTATACGTTTGGTCAACCAAGAGTTGGAAATTATGATTACGCCTTAACTCATGATAAACTGGTGCCAATAAGTTTCAGGGTGACTCATTACCGTGATCCGGTAGTTCATCTTCCAACCTGTAAACACAGTTGTACCAGGAACACCTTGTCTGTCTTTCAAAGGAGGGCCTTACCATCACGGCAATGAAATATTTTACGGCAGTGAAATCATGACAAAGGATTCCTCGTTCAAGAAATGCCAAGGGTTACCTCATAATGAGGACGTTAGTTGCAGCAATAGCGTGCTAAATTTGGCACAGTGTTTCTCACCGACAGAGATCAAGGAATGCATTGGGGAACATCTGTCGTATTTTGGTATTTCAGTTGGAAAATGGTGGCAAAGTATACTGCACTAGTAAACATTGTAATGCAATCATCTCATGTTGCTTTGTTATAGTTTGGTGTGTTAGCTTAAGTTCTTTCATTTAATCAGTTCTCATATCCTCATTATAATACGGATTATAACCAGTGTGATGTAATATTATACCATTTATTATAACATAAATTTGAGATTTAATGTAGCGCCACTCTGATTGGGTGCGTGCTAGCTCTATGGAGAAGCGACCAATCAGAAATCACGTTCCATATTTTCGCCTTAAGGCTATTTTTAATCGGTGAAATAAATCTTGTTGTTCATTATATTTTGTTTTACTCTATGTTAGAAAAGAAATTATTCATGATTTCATATGCTCTTCCGCTGGTTTCCTATAGCTTCTCTGCGTTTCTTAGTTTGTATTTTTGACGATTTTGGTTCAAGCGACTCATCCAGGTATAATAATAGTCATATAGTCATAATAAACAGTCCTATAATAAGAAGATCAAAACACGACAAATGAAAGAGTTTTTTTATCCGATTTCCATGAAGAAGTGGGTTGAAAGTGGTTTTAAACGACTTCAATGTTGTCTTATTTAAATACACTAGGATTGGTTTCTAAATTTAGAGTTCATTCATATCGGGGAAGGCTAAAAGGGATGACTCAAAAGGACCTTTCTGTTTTTTCTGTTTTTTATTTTTCTTTAGGTTATGGATATAGCTACGGTTATGGCTGGTAATGTAAATGCTGTATTCTAATATTGACTGCGCTACTCGCTATCAAATGGCCAATACGGTGACATCGAGTAGCAGCGAGTGGTGTGAATAAATCCGAGTTTTTAGGAAAAAATAATGCTCATGTCGCCTTGTTTTGAAATTATTTGAATAAATAACGAACATAAGTTAGTTTCTACTAACTCTAAGTTAGTATATTTTATCCTACTCGGGCTTTCTCACAGAAATTGAGAGCAAGTAATCTGGAATACGTATCCTGCTATTGAACTTTCCCCAATATTACCCAGATATACATCATGTGATGTGCGCGGTCAAACATTATTGGCCGAGAAGTCATGATCAATATTTTATAATGAGTTTGTGAACCTTAAGGCCAACTTTAGACGTCGCACTTCACTCGAATCTAATGTACCGATTAAAGTCGCATAATGCGACTCAAGTGCGAGTTGGCTTTATACGTCGCACTTTTGTTGACTCGAATCAAATAGGTTTATTCCAATCCCCGCGCATTTACTTACTTGACGCATGCGTAATTGCACGTATTTATTTGGCACGAGCGATAAGGGGCGATAACTAACTGCGAACAAGTTCGAAGATGGCAAATAATTTCGTTTGCGAATTAGAATCAGAACATGCTTGGGAACAGGCAGTACATGATATTGATAAGATAGACGATGCTGCATTCGAGTCGACTGAAGAGCGACGTATAAAGCCGTTGACGAATCCTACTCGCACTTAATTCGAATCTATTCATTAGATTCACGGTGGTCAGATTTGCCTGATTTTCTCCCAGATGGGATTAATGAGGTGTCTTATGGCTGATTTCTGTAATGGCCGCCATGCAAAACGTCACGCAAGAGTGCGCAATGATTTATATAAATTATACACACACTGTCAGACTTAGTCCCCCATAAATATGTAGATATACCCTTCCTCTCTACAAAAAAGAGTGGGGTAGTACCCCACGGGCCATATTTTGCGCCTAACGAAGATTTTGTTTACCCCCACAAATCACTTCTCTGAAGGGTTGGGTAGCAACATTTTCATGACTATTCACATAAAAAAATTAAGAGTTTAAAATTGGAATCTCGTCATCCGTTCTCCTTAGTCATCATTTCACGTTAGCTTTTGTTATTATATTCCTCTGCTTGTTTTCGTTGGATTGCTCCTCTGTGTAGGGAGATAATCTGAAAGTTACAGTAGCATCTGTCTGTATATCTATCTATTTGTATCGAGCTACTTGTATCGACGATATGCTGGGAATTGGGCTTTATCTAACCTTTTTATCTAACCTTGGGTTGGGTAAAAAATTTTCTTTATCCATAAATGGTTGGCAAATCTATTTCTCAAATCAGCAACAAATCTATTTCTCTTCGGCCTCCACCCCGACCATAAATATTGACCGATCCCTAAACGTAATCTGCTTCTTCCTAAACGTTCGATCTGCTCATTCTGGCTTTCATCCGTATGGAACTTGCTCTTCCTAATGTTTTATAAACAAGCAACATTATTTTATCAGGTTTAAAGTACGAGGTGATAGCCCGCAGGCTTCAATAAAGTGCACGAGCGCGCGAGCGCCGTATTTAAAATACGAGGTGATAGCCCGCAGGCCTCAATAAAGCGCGCGAGCGCCGTATTTAAAATATGAGAGGATAGCCCGCAGGCCTCAATAAAGCGCATGAGCGCCGTATTTAAAATACGAGGTGTAGCCCGCAGGCCTCAATAAAATGCACGAGCGCGCGAGCGCCGTATTTAAAATACGAGGTGATAGCCCGCAGGCCTCAATAAAGCGCGCGAGCGCCGTATTTAAAATATGAGAGGATAGCCCGCTGGCCTCAATAAAGCGCATGAGCGCCGTATTTAAAATACGAGGTGATAGCCTGGTATAGCGATAAATACGAGGTGATAGCCAGGTGTTTTCGACCTAATAATACACGAACCATGACGTAGTAATTTTGTAAACCACAAGCGAAAAATGTATCAAGAAGAGCAAGTTTTTTTCTTTTAGTCATGAATAATCAGTCTTTTAAATCAATATCATATTTTTTAATCTTTCGTTATTTCCTTGGTGATAGGCCGCTGGAGTTATCAACACGCCGGATGATGACATCATCGCTGCCCTAGTTAAATTAGCCAATGAAGATCACAGTTGGAAAGTGAAGGCTCACGCCATCAAAGGTTATACATCACTTCCAAAACTCACTTCATGTTCAGTTCTTGTATTACAATATATTGGAGTTTACTACCAAACCATCGTAAAGCCTGGTTTCCATATGGTTGCTATTTACGGTCGCAGAAGTGAAGCAGTGAAGCGTGTTTCTTTTGTCATAACAAAAGAAATACGCTTCACGCTTCACTTCCGCGACCGTAAATAGCGACCATATGGAAACCAGGCTTTAACGTTTAGTTGTGATTTTTACAGCTTTGGGAGCCATCAAAAAAATCACCGATGACGTCGTTGATATGTTGGTGTGGAGCATGCGCTATGGCAAACTGTCCGCTGTCCGTGCGGAGGCATGTAACGCCGTCGCAGAACTTGGTTTGAAGGATAGTCGTGTCTTGAGCGTTCTTCAGGATAGACTCATAGTGGAGACGGAAGAAGTTGTACGCAGGTGCGAGATAAAGATATAAAACTGTTTTAACATGTAATCAACATTATTTTCTGCATTTCTTCTTTACTTCCCCTTGTTGTTGAAAAGTAATCAACAATACTTTCTAATTCTTTACACAGCGAAGCTCGCCGAGCGTTGCAATCCTTGAACGTTGAATTCACTGGCGATGTTGAAATGATCAACACCATTCGTTCCGAAGTGAAACGGTTATGCAACAAAACCAACGTAGTGTCATCCATCTTGGAAAAAGACAAGCAAGAAAGTTTCGACCAAGACTATCAGCGAATGATCGCTATCGATGACATCGACCGCTGTACAAAAACCACGCCGACTGAAAGATCGATAAAATCCAGCACCTGCTCACAGCTTGCAGGGTGGGACCCAATCCTTGCTGGATTTCGCGCTCGTTCTGTTATGTCAGAACCATCTACACCAATCGTATTCAAAATGGAACGATCCCTTTTGCCAATGGACCTGAACAGCGCTACCTCTGAGGGAAGTCTGGGTTCGAGGGATGACCTCGATTCGGAGTCCGGAAGGTCTGACATCACGCCTGGGGAATTGGAAACAGTTGGCAATGAGGACCATTAGTTTGAGCAATGAATTATCAAATGACAGTTAATAATTATATGGGGCTGTAACAATAAACATGATTTTGTAGCAGTAACGTTGATGTGCAGATTGTCTACACTACTTTATTACACATTAGCAATATTAACATTAGCGATACTAACATGTCATTCGCGATACTAACATTAGAGATACTAACATTAGAGATACTAACATTACAGATACTAACATTACAGATACTAACATTACAGATACTAACATCGAAAAATAAAATCTTAAGTGCTCTACTTAAAACTACTTAAATCAGGGCTTCTAATTTTCCTATGGTAATGATTCCGGCGTTTTGCAGCGGCGCCAACCGAGAAAGTTCTGTCTCCAGGATAACTGTTCTCTACTAAACAATGCTATAGAAGCATCTCTATACTGGTGGTTTCTTTGTTGTTCTAATGAATGCACTGATAATGTATTGTTCATCGGTTCTTTATATGGTTTTGAAAGAACAGAATCTTATAATTACTTCTTTATTTTTTGTTTAATACATCTTACTCTGATGAAGTGCGCCGCTCGAAACTTCAGTATTTCGTTTCTAAAATCTCGGTAGTTCACCAAATCATATAGAGTTCTGCTTCTAGGCAATTGCAATACGTTTAATTTTGGCCTCTAAATCATCAGCTTGTTTAATTATTTCATATCGTTATTTATATAACACGTACAGTACTCAGATGAACAAAGAACAAAGCCGCCAAGATTATACCGACCCTTCATTTGTCAGCAACCTTGACTGAACTAAAAAATAAACAAAGTTTTATTAGTCATCACATGACTTATCATTAATTGAAAAGAAAGATATGCACCAACTTAACACACGCAATAAGTATAATGTAAGACTTCCTATATAGTAAAAATAAGTGAAAATGAATTATTATTTTAGATTATTATTTTTTAAATTATTATTAGCCGGTTAGCCGGGCTGATTCGCTTAAAAAGTTCTTATCACGGCTACATAGACACCCAAAATTATATTTCAAAGCAGAACTGAATTAGTTTGGTTGTAAGAAGAGCACAAAGTTCAATAAAATTATCTTTTCGGGTCGAGGAAATATTTTCGTGACACAACTCAGCCCCGTTTGGTTTATACCAACGAGATATTATTTGAAATTCATTGCGAACGGATGGTGGATGGATGGACGGATGGACGGACGGATGGATGAGATAATTAACATTAGAATATATAAACTCAAAATAAACTAAAAACGTCCATTCAACGTTTCGGGAACTCGCCCCTTTATCTGCAAGACACATGTTCACAGGCAATGAAAGTCCTTATGCACGTAAAAGCTTCTTAAATATTCAAATATTTTACAAAAAACCATTGAGGATTTTTGACATATAAAATATTTGAATAACCCTTGTCACAGACACAAAGAGAGTCAAGTTGCATGAAACGTTGCCTGGTGTAACACCCCCTTTCATACAACTGTAACGTAGCAGATTAAGCCGTTGCGAGATAAGTCGCATGAAACATTGGCTCGATTTCCATATAAATATCCCTAAATTTAAAACATAGTGGCTAACCCAAACCTTACCCTAACCCTAACCCTCCACCTAATATATACTAACCCTAACTCTTACGATAATGTTTTATTTTTGAAATAACAGCTGATTTTAATTTCGACTTTTACTACGTCATTTCGGGATTTTATATGGAAATTCAACCGAAACATTGCACAATATAACAGCGCCTTTAGCTTTATTAGGCAAAACTACTTTACAGTCCTATCATAAGTAGATCAAAACACGACAAATGAAAGAGTCCTTTATCCGATATCGAAACACGAAGAAGTGGGTTGAAAAGTGGTTTTATTAAACGACTTCAATTTTGTCCTATTTAAATACACTCCGAAAATTATTAGGAATGGTTTCTAAATTTAGAGTTCTTTCATCACAGTTCTTTCATATCAGTTCTTTCTGATTGGTCTACAGAAAATCTTTTCCAGCTTAACCCTATCAAATGCAAAGAACTTCGGGCAAATTTCAGTAGGCAACCACATAATATGAAGCCAGTGACCGTAAATGGAAAAGCTTTCGAAGTTGTCCAGACGATAAAAGTTCTTGGATCCACCATTAGTCCATTTCACACGTAGAAAATACGACAGTTACAGCTGCCAAACGTCTATACCTTTTAAAACAACTGAAACGTGCAGATGTAGATTCCAACTCACTATTGCAGTTTTATTGCTCGTGTATTAGATCGGTCCTAGAATATGTATACCAGGTATTCCACACTTGCCTCCCAGTATATCTTGCAGAACAGATAGAAAGAATACAGAAGCGGGCACTGAAGATTATTTACCCTGAACTTGATTATACAGAAGCTATTAACATGGCAGGCCTAACAACCTTAGTAGATAGAAGGGACATGCTTAGTATAGAAAGCTTTTCTTGTCGATTGAGAGAACTGAACAGCATATACTTTCTAAGATATTACCTGTTGCCCATTCTAGTCAATATAATCTTAGGTCTAGTCGAAAATACCAGCTACCGACTATAAAAACGAGTAGATTTAAGGAATCCTTTATATATGCATCATGCTGGACGGGCAAAACTATGAATTATTTATACCTTTAAATTGCAGAGTTTTTAAAATTTCTAGTTATTACTTAAATTTATCTAGATAGATGACTTATCTTAGCTTTTATATTACAATATAAAAGCTAAGATAAGTCATCTATCTAATTATAATTAATTTTATAATTAATTATATAATTAATTATAATTAATTATATATTTATTAATTATATAATTATTTATAAATTTATAAATTTATAAATTTATAAATTTATAAATTATAAAATATATTTATTAATTATATAATTAATTATAATTAATTATATAATTAATTTTATAATTAATTATAATTAATTTCTAATTAATATCTATCTAATATCATAATTGTAAATTATTTTTTAGAACGTAATTCAGTTTACGGACTGCGATGTGTTTTCTTTATTAAACGCTTTATCTATATCTATCTATCTCGCGTCGTTCTTGAGATATTTAAACTTTTGTGATATCAGCAAATGATAACCTATGACGTCCACATCTTTCTACATTTATAGAAAATCAAGTATATCATTGAGATTATTAAACGAGATCACTTGAAACTTTGCACAGCATCATTACATCGGAATAGCGATCCAAAATTAATTTACTATTTCTAATTTCTTGATTTTCTAAAAATGTAGAAACACCTTAACGTCGTATGCAAATGATTTCCCTATCACACAAGTTTAAAAAGAACGACATGAGATCAAAGAGCTATCTATACGTTACTATTTATAATCATTTTCGGAGTTCAAGACAAACTTAATTTTTATTTCATAGGCACTTTCAACAAGGTCACCGAAATCTTCGTGATCCTATTGAGATTGTCACCATCATGACAAAATGAATATTGGCCGTCTACGGACGACTGATGATGATGATTATAACATGTTAACCATACCTGTACACTTACATGGCAACAGCCAATGATACCTGCACTAGTGGGTGTAATAATAAAGACTTATTAACCGAGTGCGAGGTCTGTACGGTAAAGTATTTGCCTGAGGTTTTCGTACAGACCGAGCGACGAAGGAGCGAGGTCTGTGCGAAAAAACCGAAGGCAAATACTTTACCATACAGACCAAGCAAACGAGGTCAATAAGACATTTATTATATGGCTTTTGGTTCATTTTGTTCTCTGTTTTTAATGTTATGTTTGTCTTCAGATGTTGCCGTTTACCTTACCTCTGAGCTTGTTAATTTCGCTTCATGTTTACACGCGTTACTGGTCCTTAGGCATTCATTTTCTTCACTTATTAATAGATAAACAGCTTTCAAGAAAAGCAGCACTAATGTTCCAGGACGTGTTATTGTTCGAACTTTTTCAACGAACATACTCAAATCCTCTTTTATTTTCATCTAAATCAACTCAGAAATGTTCCCGCCAAAACTTACCGGTCCGGAAAAAGTCGTATTGCCCTCTCACAGCGCCGGGAGAGCAATACGCTTTTTTCCGAACCTCTCACGAACCAATCAGCGTGCGCCATCTTTCTTAGCCATATAATAATTATATCTTATTAAATGGTTTGGCATATAATACGGCCGGGTATTTTACGAGTTTCTCTATTTCAGAAATTGAATAAGTTTGTATTTATTTCATTTCCTCGTTTGTTTGTGATACGTTGTCAGACGTTGTTTCTGTTAAACTGTCCATTGCTTTGAGATATTCATCGTCAAAGTCGTCAGAGTTTAACGAAAATAATAAGGCGTCGTTCATGTCTGTACTTACATTTTCAAAATTAAAAAGACAGTTCGCATCCGCCATTTTAGACTTTGGTTTAAAGCCGCAAAAAAATCCGTATTTTTGTTCTGTTCAGAAGAGGAGAAATACGGATTTTACCATGCAATACGGCCTGGTATTTGTTCTGTTCTCGTGCCCTTATATGGAAGAATTACGTCATTGTCATATAATAATAAATCATAACAGCTATTCAATTTTACTATGGATATATGAATAGTTTCTATTTCCCGGTTATTCGTAGAGCTGTATTGTTTCATAAAGCAAGCATTGGTGAACCACACTGACTACATATATGGTCATGTTTTCCTATTTCTTCCTAATTTTCATATTTTTGTCTCAAGCGTTTCATTCCAAAGCAGCTTCCTGTAAAGACAAGGAAGATTGTGTGTCTTGTGTCGCTCACAGAAGTTGGATAGGGTCGAACTGTCGTTGGTGTCCCAATAATAACAATTGTCACACATTTGGTAGTATTTTCAACCCTTGTTCGAGATCTCAGAATATAGTGACCAAAGAATCAAAGATGGCTGTGCTAATATCGTAGTTGTAGAGTACGACCCAGGTTTGACTTACAAGATGGTGTTTCTTTCTGCTCTAGCTTACGCTGATAATATCGCGACTTACATCCCAAAAGCTACTGAGGTGAACACATTTCGTTTAGTAAAACAAGTCACTAAAGATTGTTCAGGTGACGCAAAGTGTTCTGGTTACACAGCAATATCACACACTGAGCGTGCCATTGTGGTTGCTTTTCGAGGAACTCAACATTCCAAACAACTAATACAGGAAGCACTTCGAGTCCTCATAGAACCCAAAGTTTCATTTCAAGCCGGTGGTAAAGTCCAGGGTTATTTCAACGACGTATTTTTCGTTGTATGGCAGAACCTGAAGAACGAGCTTTATCAACTTATTTCGCAGTATCCATCTTACAAAGTTTGCGTCACTGGGCATTCCCTCGGTGGAGCAATAGCGTCACTTGCTAGTACACTTATCTCGTACGATGGCAAAACAACAAAGAAAAATTTGATTCTGTATACGTTTGGTCAACGAAGAGTTGGAAATTATGATTACGCCTTAACTCATGATAAACTGGTGCCAATAAGTTTCAGGGTGACTCATTGCCGTGATCCGGTTGTTCATCTTCCAACCTGTAACACAGTTGTACCAGGAAAACCTTGTCTGTCTTTCAAAGGAGGGCCTTACCATCACGGCAATGAAATATTTTACGGCAGTGAAATCATGACAAAGGATTCCTCGTTCAAGAAATGCCAAGGGTTACCTCATAATGAGGACCTTGGTTGCAGCAATAGCGTGCTATATTAAATTTGGCACAGTGTTTCTCACCGACAGAGATCAAGGAATGCATTGGGGAACATCTGTCGTATTTTGGTATTTCAGTTGGAAAATGGTGGCAAAGTATACTGCACTAGTAAACATTGTAATGCAATCATCTCATGTTGCTTTGTTATAGTTTGGTGTGTTAGCTTAAGTTCTTTCATTTAATCAGTTCTCATAGCCTCATTATAATACGGATTATAACCAGTGTAATGTAATATTATACCATTTATTATAACATAAATTTGAGATTTAATGTAGCGCCACTCTGATTGGGTGCGTGCTAGCTCTATGGAGAAGCGACCAATCAGAAATCACGTTCCATATTTTCGCCTTAAGGCTATTTTTAATTGGTGAAATAAATCTTGTTGTTCATTATATTTTGTTTTACTCTATGTTAGAAAAGAAATGATTCATGATTTCACATGCTCTTACGCTGGTTTCCTAACTTCTCTGCGTTTCTTTGTTTGTATATTTTTGAAGATTTTGGTTCAAGTGACTCATGCAGGTATAATAATAGTCATAATAAACAGTCCTATTATAAGTAGATCAAAACACGACAAATGAAAGAGTTTTTTTATCCGATTTCCATGAAGAAGTGGGTTGAAAGTGGTTTTAAACGACTTCAATTTTGTCTTATTTAAATACACTAGGATTGTTTTCTAAATTTAGAGTTCATTCATATCGGGGAAGGCTAAAAGGGATGACTCAAAAGGACCTTTCTGTTTTTTCTGTTTTTTATTTTTCTTTAGGTTATGGATATAGCTACGGTTAGGGCTAGGTTTAAGGTTAGGATCAAGGTTAGGATCAATGGTAGGGTTAGGATTAGGATTGAGATTAGGGTTAGGATTAGTAGTTCTAAAAAATGTGAATTAAGGTCCTTTTGAGTCATCCCTTTTAGTCTTCACCATTCATATATCTCGCGTCGTTTTTGAGATATTTATGAGTTTTGTGATATGCCAATGATAACCTATGACGTCAACATGTTTCTACATTTATAGAAAATCAAGTATGTCTGAGATTATTCAACAAAATCACTGGAAACATTGCACGCACATGGTACGACACTTCGTGACACCTAACATCATTATATCGCAATAGCGGTGCGAAATTAATTTACTATTTCTAATTTCTTAATTTTATAAAAATGTAGAAACACCTTAACGTCGTATCCAAATGATTGCCCTATCATATACAAGTCTAAAAAGAACGACATGAGACTAATAATTTTCTGTGATCAAGACAAACTTAATTTTCATTTGAAGAACACCGAAATCTTGCAGGTGATCCTATTGAGATTGTCACCATCATGACAATATGAATATTCCGTGTACGGACGACTGATGATTATGATTATAAAATATGTTAACCGTACTTGTACATATACACAGAAACGGGTTGTAATAAATAGTTTCGGCCTCCCGCTTATTCGTAGAGTTGTATTGTTACATAAAGCAAGCATTGGTGAACCACACTGACTACATCTGCATGATCATGTTTTCCTCTTTCTTCCTAATTTTCATATTTTTGTCTCAAGCGTTCCATTCTAAAGCAGCTTCCTGTAAGGACGAGAAAGATTGTGTGTCTTGTGTCGCTCACAGAAGTTGGTCAGGGTCGAACTGTTGTTGGTGTCCCAATAATAACAATTGTCACGCATTTGGTAGTATTTTCAACCCTTGTTCGAGATCTCAGAATATAGTGACCAAAGATGGCTGTGCTAATATCGTAGTTGTAGAGTACGACCCAGGTTTGGCTTACAAGATGGTGTTTCTTTCTGCTCTAGCTTACGCTGATAATATCGCGACTTACATCCCCAAAGCTACTGAGGTGAACACATTTCGTTTAGTAAAACAAGTCACTAAAGATTGTTCAGGTGATGCAAAGTGTTCTGGTTACACAGCAATATCACACACTGAGCGTGCCATTGTGGTTGCTTTTCGAGGAACTCAACATCCCAAACAACTAATAAAGCAAGCACTTCGAGTCCTCATAGAAGCCAAAGTTTCATTTCAAGCCGGTGGTAAAGTCCAGGGTTATTTCAACGACGCATTTTTTGTTGTATGGCAGGACCTGAAGAACGAGCTTTATCAACTTATTTCGCAGTATCCATCTTACAAAGTTTGGGTCACTGGGCATTCCCTCGGTGCAGCAATAGCGTCGCTTGCTAGTACACTTATCGCGTACGATGGCAAAACAACAAAGAAAAATTTGATTCTGTATACGTTTGGTCAACCAAGAGTTGGAAATTATGATTACGCCTTAACTCATGATAAACTGGTGCCAATAAGTTTCAGGGTGACTCATTACCGTGATCCGGTAGTTCATCTTCCAACCTGTAACACAGTTGT
Source organism: Chrysogorgia sp. JL179-B06 (assembly GCA_035772405.1). Classification (NCBI taxonomy): domain Eukaryota; kingdom Metazoa; phylum Cnidaria; class Anthozoa; order Scleralcyonacea; family Chrysogorgiidae; genus Chrysogorgia; species Chrysogorgia sp. JL179-B06. The sequence continues at coordinate 1,946,435 of JAYKKM010000096.1, read as the reverse complement.
ACCAGGAACACCTTGTCTGTCTTTCAAAGGAGGGCCTTACCATCACGGCAATGAAATATTTTACGGCAGTGAAATCATGACAAAGGATTCCTCGTTCAAGAAATGCCAAGGGTTACCTCATAATGAGGACGTTAGTTGCAGCAATAGCGTGCTAAATTTGGCACAGTGTTTCTCACCGACAGAGATCAAGGAATGCATTGGGGAACATCTGTCGTATTTTGGTATTTCAGTTGGAAAATGGTGGCAAAGTATACTGCACTAGTAAACATTGTAATGCAATCATCTCATGTTGCTTTGTTATAGTTTGGTGTGTTAGCTTAAGTTCTTTCATTTAATCAGTTCTCATATCCTCATTATAATACGGATTATAACCAGTGTGATGTAATATTATACCATTTATTATAACATAAATTTGAGATTTAATGTAGCGCCACTCTGATTGGGTGCGTGCTAGCTCTATGGAGAAGCGACCAATCAGAAATCACGTTCCATATTTTCGCCTTAAGGCTATTTTTAATCGGTGAAATAAATCTTGTTGTTCATTATATTTTGTTTTACTCTATGTTAGAAAAGAAATTATTCATGATTTCATATGCTCTTCCGCTGGTTTCCTATAGCTTCTCTGCGTTTCTTAGTTTGTATTTTTGACGATTTTGGTTCAAGCGACTCATCCAGGTATAATAATAGTCATATAGTCATAATAAACAGTCCTATAATAAGAAGATCAAAACACGACAAATGAAAGAGTTTTTTTATCCGATTTCCATGAAGAAGTGGGTTGAAAGTGGTTTTAAACGACTTCAATGTTGTCTTATTTAAATACACTAGGATTGGTTTCTAAATTTAGAGTTCATTCATATCGGGGAAGGCTAAAAGGGATGACTCAAAAGGACCTTTCTGTTTTTTCTGTTTTTTATTTTTCTTTAGGTTATGGATATAGCTACGGTTATGGCTGGTAATGTAAATGCTGTATTCTAATATTGACTGCGCTACTCGCTATCAAATGGCCAATACGGTGACATCGAGTAGCAGCGAGTGGTGTGAATAAATCCGAGTTTTTAGGAAAAAATAATGCTCATGTCGCCTTGTTTTGAAATTATTTGAATAAATAACGAACATAAGTTAGTTTCTACTAACTCTAAGTTAGTATATTTTATCCTACTCGGGCTTTCTCACAGAAATTGAGAGCAAGTAATCTGGAATACGTATCCTGCTATTGAACTTTCCCCAATATTACCCAGATATACATCATGTGATGTGCGCGGTCAAACATTATTGGCCGAGAAGTCATGATCAATATTTTATAATGAGTTTGTGAACCTTAAGGCCAACTTTAGACGTCGCACTTCACTCGAATCTAATGTACCGATTAAAGTCGCATAATGCGACTCAAGTGCGAGTTGGCTTTATACGTCGCACTTTTGTTGACTCGAATCAAATAGGTTTATTCCAATCCCCGCGCATTTACTTACTTGACGCATGCGTAATTGCACGTATTTATTTGGCACGAGCGATAAGGGGCGATAACTAACTGCGAACAAGTTCGAAGATGGCAAATAATTTCGTTTGCGAATTAGAATCAGAACATGCTTGGGAACAGGCAGTACATGATATTGATAAGATAGACGATGCTGCATTCGAGTCGACTGAAGAGCGACGTATAAAGCCGTTGACGAATCCTACTCGCACTTAATTCGAATCTATTCATTAGATTCACGGTGGTCAGATTTGCCTGATTTTCTCCCAGATGGGATTAATGAGGTGTCTTATGGCTGATTTCTGTAATGGCCGCCATGCAAAACGTCACGCAAGAGTGCGCAATGATTTATATAAATTATACACACACTGTCAGACTTAGTCCCCCATAAATATGTAGATATACCCTTCCTCTCTACAAAAAAGAGTGGGGTAGTACCCCACGGGCCATATTTTGCGCCTAACGAAGATTTTGTTTACCCCCACAAATCACTTCTCTGAAGGGTTGGGTAGCAACATTTTCATGACTATTCACATAAAAAAATTAAGAGTTTAAAATTGGAATCTCGTCATCCGTTCTCCTTAGTCATCATTTCACGTTAGCTTTTGTTATTATATTCCTCTGCTTGTTTTCGTTGGATTGCTCCTCTGTGTAGGGAGATAATCTGAAAGTTACAGTAGCATCTGTCTGTATATCTATCTATTTGTATCGAGCTACTTGTATCGACGATATGCTGGGAATTGGGCTTTATCTAACCTTTTTATCTAACCTTGGGTTGGGTAAAAAATTTTCTTTATCCATAAATGGTTGGCAAATCTATTTCTCAAATCAGCAACAAATCTATTTCTCTTCGGCCTCCACCCCGACCATAAATATTGACCGATCCCTAAACGTAATCTGCTTCTTCCTAAACGTTCGATCTGCTCATTCTGGCTTTCATCCGTATGGAACTTGCTCTTCCTAATGTTTTATAAACAAGCAACATTATTTTATCAGGTTTAAAGTACGAGGTGATAGCCCGCAGGCTTCAATAAAGTGCACGAGCGCGCGAGCGCCGTATTTAAAATACGAGGTGATAGCCCGCAGGCCTCAATAAAGCGCGCGAGCGCCGTATTTAAAATATGAGAGGATAGCCCGCAGGCCTCAATAAAGCGCATGAGCGCCGTATTTAAAATACGAGGTGTAGCCCGCAGGCCTCAATAAAATGCACGAGCGCGCGAGCGCCGTATTTAAAATACGAGGTGATAGCCCGCAGGCCTCAATAAAGCGCGCGAGCGCCGTATTTAAAATATGAGAGGATAGCCCGCTGGCCTCAATAAAGCGCATGAGCGCCGTATTTAAAATACGAGGTGATAGCCTGGTATAGCGATAAATACGAGGTGATAGCCAGGTGTTTTCGACCTAATAATACACGAACCATGACGTAGTAATTTTGTAAACCACAAGCGAAAAATGTATCAAGAAGAGCAAGTTTTTTTCTTTTAGTCATGAATAATCAGTCTTTTAAATCAATATCATATTTTTTAATCTTTCGTTATTTCCTTGGTGATAGGCCGCTGGAGTTATCAACACGCCGGATGATGACATCATCGCTGCCCTAGTTAAATTAGCCAATGAAGATCACAGTTGGAAAGTGAAGGCTCACGCCATCAAAGGTTATACATCACTTCCAAAACTCACTTCATGTTCAGTTCTTGTATTACAATATATTGGAGTTTACTACCAAACCATCGTAAAGCCTGGTTTCCATATGGTTGCTATTTACGGTCGCAGAAGTGAAGCAGTGAAGCGTGTTTCTTTTGTCATAACAAAAGAAATACGCTTCACGCTTCACTTCCGCGACCGTAAATAGCGACCATATGGAAACCAGGCTTTAACGTTTAGTTGTGATTTTTACAGCTTTGGGAGCCATCAAAAAAATCACCGATGACGTCGTTGATATGTTGGTGTGGAGCATGCGCTATGGCAAACTGTCCGCTGTCCGTGCGGAGGCATGTAACGCCGTCGCAGAACTTGGTTTGAAGGATAGTCGTGTCTTGAGCGTTCTTCAGGATAGACTCATAGTGGAGACGGAAGAAGTTGTACGCAGGTGCGAGATAAAGATATAAAACTGTTTTAACATGTAATCAACATTATTTTCTGCATTTCTTCTTTACTTCCCCTTGTTGTTGAAAAGTAATCAACAATACTTTCTAATTCTTTACACAGCGAAGCTCGCCGAGCGTTGCAATCCTTGAACGTTGAATTCACTGGCGATGTTGAAATGATCAACACCATTCGTTCCGAAGTGAAACGGTTATGCAACAAAACCAACGTAGTGTCATCCATCTTGGAAAAAGACAAGCAAGAAAGTTTCGACCAAGACTATCAGCGAATGATCGCTATCGATGACATCGACCGCTGTACAAAAACCACGCCGACTGAAAGATCGATAAAATCCAGCACCTGCTCACAGCTTGCAGGGTGGGACCCAATCCTTGCTGGATTTCGCGCTCGTTCTGTTATGTCAGAACCATCTACACCAATCGTATTCAAAATGGAACGATCCCTTTTGCCAATGGACCTGAACAGCGCTACCTCTGAGGGAAGTCTGGGTTCGAGGGATGACCTCGATTCGGAGTCCGGAAGGTCTGACATCACGCCTGGGGAATTGGAAACAGTTGGCAATGAGGACCATTAGTTTGAGCAATGAATTATCAAATGACAGTTAATAATTATATGGGGCTGTAACAATAAACATGATTTTGTAGCAGTAACGTTGATGTGCAGATTGTCTACACTACTTTATTACACATTAGCAATATTAACATTAGCGATACTAACATGTCATTCGCGATACTAACATTAGAGATACTAACATTAGAGATACTAACATTACAGATACTAACATTACAGATACTAACATTACAGATACTAACATCGAAAAATAAAATCTTAAGTGCTCTACTTAAAACTACTTAAATCAGGGCTTCTAATTTTCCTATGGTAATGATTCCGGCGTTTTGCAGCGGCGCCAACCGAGAAAGTTCTGTCTCCAGGATAACTGTTCTCTACTAAACAATGCTATAGAAGCATCTCTATACTGGTGGTTTCTTTGTTGTTCTAATGAATGCACTGATAATGTATTGTTCATCGGTTCTTTATATGGTTTTGAAAGAACAGAATCTTATAATTACTTCTTTATTTTTTGTTTAATACATCTTACTCTGATGAAGTGCGCCGCTCGAAACTTCAGTATTTCGTTTCTAAAATCTCGGTAGTTCACCAAATCATATAGAGTTCTGCTTCTAGGCAATTGCAATACGTTTAATTTTGGCCTCTAAATCATCAGCTTGTTTAATTATTTCATATCGTTATTTATATAACACGTACAGTACTCAGATGAACAAAGAACAAAGCCGCCAAGATTATACCGACCCTTCATTTGTCAGCAACCTTGACTGAACTAAAAAATAAACAAAGTTTTATTAGTCATCACATGACTTATCATTAATTGAAAAGAAAGATATGCACCAACTTAACACACGCAATAAGTATAATGTAAGACTTCCTATATAGTAAAAATAAGTGAAAATGAATTATTATTTTAGATTATTATTTTTTAAATTATTATTAGCCGGTTAGCCGGGCTGATTCGCTTAAAAAGTTCTTATCACGGCTACATAGACACCCAAAATTATATTTCAAAGCAGAACTGAATTAGTTTGGTTGTAAGAAGAGCACAAAGTTCAATAAAATTATCTTTTCGGGTCGAGGAAATATTTTCGTGACACAACTCAGCCCCGTTTGGTTTATACCAACGAGATATTATTTGAAATTCATTGCGAACGGATGGTGGATGGATGGACGGATGGACGGACGGATGGATGAGATAATTAACATTAGAATATATAAACTCAAAATAAACTAAAAACGTCCATTCAACGTTTCGGGAACTCGCCCCTTTATCTGCAAGACACATGTTCACAGGCAATGAAAGTCCTTATGCACGTAAAAGCTTCTTAAATATTCAAATATTTTACAAAAAACCATTGAGGATTTTTGACATATAAAATATTTGAATAACCCTTGTCACAGACACAAAGAGAGTCAAGTTGCATGAAACGTTGCCTGGTGTAACACCCCCTTTCATACAACTGTAACGTAGCAGATTAAGCCGTTGCGAGATAAGTCGCATGAAACATTGGCTCGATTTCCATATAAATATCCCTAAATTTAAAACATAGTGGCTAACCCAAACCTTACCCTAACCCTAACCCTCCACCTAATATATACTAACCCTAACTCTTACGATAATGTTTTATTTTTGAAATAACAGCTGATTTTAATTTCGACTTTTACTACGTCATTTCGGGATTTTATATGGAAATTCAACCGAAACATTGCACAATATAACAGCGCCTTTAGCTTTATTAGGCAAAACTACTTTACAGTCCTATCATAAGTAGATCAAAACACGACAAATGAAAGAGTCCTTTATCCGATATCGAAACACGAAGAAGTGGGTTGAAAAGTGGTTTTATTAAACGACTTCAATTTTGTCCTATTTAAATACACTCCGAAAATTATTAGGAATGGTTTCTAAATTTAGAGTTCTTTCATCACAGTTCTTTCATATCAGTTCTTTCTGATTGGTCTACAGAAAATCTTTTCCAGCTTAACCCTATCAAATGCAAAGAACTTCGGGCAAATTTCAGTAGGCAACCACATAATATGAAGCCAGTGACCGTAAATGGAAAAGCTTTCGAAGTTGTCCAGACGATAAAAGTTCTTGGATCCACCATTAGTCCATTTCACACGTAGAAAATACGACAGTTACAGCTGCCAAACGTCTATACCTTTTAAAACAACTGAAACGTGCAGATGTAGATTCCAACTCACTATTGCAGTTTTATTGCTCGTGTATTAGATCGGTCCTAGAATATGTATACCAGGTATTCCACACTTGCCTCCCAGTATATCTTGCAGAACAGATAGAAAGAATACAGAAGCGGGCACTGAAGATTATTTACCCTGAACTTGATTATACAGAAGCTATTAACATGGCAGGCCTAACAACCTTAGTAGATAGAAGGGACATGCTTAGTATAGAAAGCTTTTCTTGTCGATTGAGAGAACTGAACAGCATATACTTTCTAAGATATTACCTGTTGCCCATTCTAGTCAATATAATCTTAGGTCTAGTCGAAAATACCAGCTACCGACTATAAAAACGAGTAGATTTAAGGAATCCTTTATATATGCATCATGCTGGACGGGCAAAACTATGAATTATTTATACCTTTAAATTGCAGAGTTTTTAAAATTTCTAGTTATTACTTAAATTTATCTAGATAGATGACTTATCTTAGCTTTTATATTACAATATAAAAGCTAAGATAAGTCATCTATCTAATTATAATTAATTTTATAATTAATTATATAATTAATTATAATTAATTATATATTTATTAATTATATAATTATTTATAAATTTATAAATTTATAAATTTATAAATTTATAAATTATAAAATATATTTATTAATTATATAATTAATTATAATTAATTATATAATTAATTTTATAATTAATTATAATTAATTTCTAATTAATATCTATCTAATATCATAATTGTAAATTATTTTTTAGAACGTAATTCAGTTTACGGACTGCGATGTGTTTTCTTTATTAAACGCTTTATCTATATCTATCTATCTCGCGTCGTTCTTGAGATATTTAAACTTTTGTGATATCAGCAAATGATAACCTATGACGTCCACATCTTTCTACATTTATAGAAAATCAAGTATATCATTGAGATTATTAAACGAGATCACTTGAAACTTTGCACAGCATCATTACATCGGAATAGCGATCCAAAATTAATTTACTATTTCTAATTTCTTGATTTTCTAAAAATGTAGAAACACCTTAACGTCGTATGCAAATGATTTCCCTATCACACAAGTTTAAAAAGAACGACATGAGATCAAAGAGCTATCTATACGTTACTATTTATAATCATTTTCGGAGTTCAAGACAAACTTAATTTTTATTTCATAGGCACTTTCAACAAGGTCACCGAAATCTTCGTGATCCTATTGAGATTGTCACCATCATGACAAAATGAATATTGGCCGTCTACGGACGACTGATGATGATGATTATAACATGTTAACCATACCTGTACACTTACATGGCAACAGCCAATGATACCTGCACTAGTGGGTGTAATAATAAAGACTTATTAACCGAGTGCGAGGTCTGTACGGTAAAGTATTTGCCTGAGGTTTTCGTACAGACCGAGCGACGAAGGAGCGAGGTCTGTGCGAAAAAACCGAAGGCAAATACTTTACCATACAGACCAAGCAAACGAGGTCAATAAGACATTTATTATATGGCTTTTGGTTCATTTTGTTCTCTGTTTTTAATGTTATGTTTGTCTTCAGATGTTGCCGTTTACCTTACCTCTGAGCTTGTTAATTTCGCTTCATGTTTACACGCGTTACTGGTCCTTAGGCATTCATTTTCTTCACTTATTAATAGATAAACAGCTTTCAAGAAAAGCAGCACTAATGTTCCAGGACGTGTTATTGTTCGAACTTTTTCAACGAACATACTCAAATCCTCTTTTATTTTCATCTAAATCAACTCAGAAATGTTCCCGCCAAAACTTACCGGTCCGGAAAAAGTCGTATTGCCCTCTCACAGCGCCGGGAGAGCAATACGCTTTTTTCCGAACCTCTCACGAACCAATCAGCGTGCGCCATCTTTCTTAGCCATATAATAATTATATCTTATTAAATGGTTTGGCATATAATACGGCCGGGTATTTTACGAGTTTCTCTATTTCAGAAATTGAATAAGTTTGTATTTATTTCATTTCCTCGTTTGTTTGTGATACGTTGTCAGACGTTGTTTCTGTTAAACTGTCCATTGCTTTGAGATATTCATCGTCAAAGTCGTCAGAGTTTAACGAAAATAATAAGGCGTCGTTCATGTCTGTACTTACATTTTCAAAATTAAAAAGACAGTTCGCATCCGCCATTTTAGACTTTGGTTTAAAGCCGCAAAAAAATCCGTATTTTTGTTCTGTTCAGAAGAGGAGAAATACGGATTTTACCATGCAATACGGCCTGGTATTTGTTCTGTTCTCGTGCCCTTATATGGAAGAATTACGTCATTGTCATATAATAATAAATCATAACAGCTATTCAATTTTACTATGGATATATGAATAGTTTCTATTTCCCGGTTATTCGTAGAGCTGTATTGTTTCATAAAGCAAGCATTGGTGAACCACACTGACTACATATATGGTCATGTTTTCCTATTTCTTCCTAATTTTCATATTTTTGTCTCAAGCGTTTCATTCCAAAGCAGCTTCCTGTAAAGACAAGGAAGATTGTGTGTCTTGTGTCGCTCACAGAAGTTGGATAGGGTCGAACTGTCGTTGGTGTCCCAATAATAACAATTGTCACACATTTGGTAGTATTTTCAACCCTTGTTCGAGATCTCAGAATATAGTGACCAAAGAATCAAAGATGGCTGTGCTAATATCGTAGTTGTAGAGTACGACCCAGGTTTGACTTACAAGATGGTGTTTCTTTCTGCTCTAGCTTACGCTGATAATATCGCGACTTACATCCCAAAAGCTACTGAGGTGAACACATTTCGTTTAGTAAAACAAGTCACTAAAGATTGTTCAGGTGACGCAAAGTGTTCTGGTTACACAGCAATATCACACACTGAGCGTGCCATTGTGGTTGCTTTTCGAGGAACTCAACATTCCAAACAACTAATACAGGAAGCACTTCGAGTCCTCATAGAACCCAAAGTTTCATTTCAAGCCGGTGGTAAAGTCCAGGGTTATTTCAACGACGTATTTTTCGTTGTATGGCAGAACCTGAAGAACGAGCTTTATCAACTTATTTCGCAGTATCCATCTTACAAAGTTTGCGTCACTGGGCATTCCCTCGGTGGAGCAATAGCGTCACTTGCTAGTACACTTATCTCGTACGATGGCAAAACAACAAAGAAAAATTTGATTCTGTATACGTTTGGTCAACGAAGAGTTGGAAATTATGATTACGCCTTAACTCATGATAAACTGGTGCCAATAAGTTTCAGGGTGACTCATTGCCGTGATCCGGTTGTTCATCTTCCAACCTGTAACACAGTTGTACCAGGAAAACCTTGTCTGTCTTTCAAAGGAGGGCCTTACCATCACGGCAATGAAATATTTTACGGCAGTGAAATCATGACAAAGGATTCCTCGTTCAAGAAATGCCAAGGGTTACCTCATAATGAGGACCTTGGTTGCAGCAATAGCGTGCTATATTAAATTTGGCACAGTGTTTCTCACCGACAGAGATCAAGGAATGCATTGGGGAACATCTGTCGTATTTTGGTATTTCAGTTGGAAAATGGTGGCAAAGTATACTGCACTAGTAAACATTGTAATGCAATCATCTCATGTTGCTTTGTTATAGTTTGGTGTGTTAGCTTAAGTTCTTTCATTTAATCAGTTCTCATAGCCTCATTATAATACGGATTATAACCAGTGTAATGTAATATTATACCATTTATTATAACATAAATTTGAGATTTAATGTAGCGCCACTCTGATTGGGTGCGTGCTAGCTCTATGGAGAAGCGACCAATCAGAAATCACGTTCCATATTTTCGCCTTAAGGCTATTTTTAATTGGTGAAATAAATCTTGTTGTTCATTATATTTTGTTTTACTCTATGTTAGAAAAGAAATGATTCATGATTTCACATGCTCTTACGCTGGTTTCCTAACTTCTCTGCGTTTCTTTGTTTGTATATTTTTGAAGATTTTGGTTCAAGTGACTCATGCAGGTATAATAATAGTCATAATAAACAGTCCTATTATAAGTAGATCAAAACACGACAAATGAAAGAGTTTTTTTATCCGATTTCCATGAAGAAGTGGGTTGAAAGTGGTTTTAAACGACTTCAATTTTGTCTTATTTAAATACACTAGGATTGTTTTCTAAATTTAGAGTTCATTCATATCGGGGAAGGCTAAAAGGGATGACTCAAAAGGACCTTTCTGTTTTTTCTGTTTTTTATTTTTCTTTAGGTTATGGATATAGCTACGGTTAGGGCTAGGTTTAAGGTTAGGATCAAGGTTAGGATCAATGGTAGGGTTAGGATTAGGATTGAGATTAGGGTTAGGATTAGTAGTTCTAAAAAATGTGAATTAAGGTCCTTTTGAGTCATCCCTTTTAGTCTTCACCATTCATATATCTCGCGTCGTTTTTGAGATATTTATGAGTTTTGTGATATGCCAATGATAACCTATGACGTCAACATGTTTCTACATTTATAGAAAATCAAGTATGTCTGAGATTATTCAACAAAATCACTGGAAACATTGCACGCACATGGTACGACACTTCGTGACACCTAACATCATTATATCGCAATAGCGGTGCGAAATTAATTTACTATTTCTAATTTCTTAATTTTATAAAAATGTAGAAACACCTTAACGTCGTATCCAAATGATTGCCCTATCATATACAAGTCTAAAAAGAACGACATGAGACTAATAATTTTCTGTGATCAAGACAAACTTAATTTTCATTTGAAGAACACCGAAATCTTGCAGGTGATCCTATTGAGATTGTCACCATCATGACAATATGAATATTCCGTGTACGGACGACTGATGATTATGATTATAAAATATGTTAACCGTACTTGTACATATACACAGAAACGGGTTGTAATAAATAGTTTCGGCCTCCCGCTTATTCGTAGAGTTGTATTGTTACATAAAGCAAGCATTGGTGAACCACACTGACTACATCTGCATGATCATGTTTTCCTCTTTCTTCCTAATTTTCATATTTTTGTCTCAAGCGTTCCATTCTAAAGCAGCTTCCTGTAAGGACGAGAAAGATTGTGTGTCTTGTGTCGCTCACAGAAGTTGGTCAGGGTCGAACTGTTGTTGGTGTCCCAATAATAACAATTGTCACGCATTTGGTAGTATTTTCAACCCTTGTTCGAGATCTCAGAATATAGTGACCAAAGATGGCTGTGCTAATATCGTAGTTGTAGAGTACGACCCAGGTTTGGCTTACAAGATGGTGTTTCTTTCTGCTCTAGCTTACGCTGATAATATCGCGACTTACATCCCCAAAGCTACTGAGGTGAACACATTTCGTTTAGTAAAACAAGTCACTAAAGATTGTTCAGGTGATGCAAAGTGTTCTGGTTACACAGCAATATCACACACTGAGCGTGCCATTGTGGTTGCTTTTCGAGGAACTCAACATCCCAAACAACTAATAAAGCAAGCACTTCGAGTCCTCATAGAAGCCAAAGTTTCATTTCAAGCCGGTGGTAAAGTCCAGGGTTATTTCAACGACGCATTTTTTGTTGTATGGCAGGACCTGAAGAACGAGCTTTATCAACTTATTTCGCAGTATCCATCTTACAAAGTTTGGGTCACTGGGCATTCCCTCGGTGCAGCAATAGCGTCGCTTGCTAGTACACTTATCGCGTACGATGGCAAAACAACAAAGAAAAATTTGATTCTGTATACGTTTGGTCAACCAAGAGTTGGAAATTATGATTACGCCTTAACTCATGATAAACTGGTGCCAATAAGTTTCAGGGTGACTCATTACCGTGATCCGGTAGTTCATCTTCCAACCTGTAACACAGTTGTACCAGGAACACCTTGTCTGTCTTTCAAAGGAGGGCCTTACCATCACGGCAATGAAATATTTTACGGCAGTGAAATCATGACAAAGGATTCCTCGTTCAAGAAATGCCAAGGGTTACCTCATAATGAGGACGTTAGTTGCAGCAATAGCGTGCTAAATTTGGCACAGTGTTTCTCACCGACAGAGATCAAGGAATGCATTGGGGAACATCTGTCGTATTTTGGTATTTCAGTTGGAAAATGGTGGCAAAGTATACTGCACTAGTAAACATTGTAATGCAATCATCTCATGTTGCTTTGTTATAGTTTGGTGTGTTAGCTTAAGTTCTTTCATTTAATCAGTTCTCATATCCTCATTATAATACGGATTATAACCAGTGTGATGTAATATTATACCATTTATTATAACATAAATTTGAGATTTAATGTAGCGCCACTCTGATTGGGTGCGTGCTAGCTCTATGGAGAAGCGACCAATCAGAAATCACGTTCCATATTTTCGCCTTAAGGCTATTTTTAATCGGTGAAATAAATCTTGTTGTTCATTATATTTTGTTTTACTCTATGTTAGAAAAGAAATTATTCATGATTTCATATGCTCTTCCGCTGGTTTCCTATAGCTTCTCTGCGTTTCTTAGTTTGTATTTTTGACGATTTTGGTTCAAGCGACTCATCCAGGTATAATAATAGTCATATAGTCATAATAAACAGTCCTATAATAAGAAGATCAAAACACGACAAATGAAAGAGTTTTTTTATCCGATTTCCATGAAGAAGTGGGTTGAAAGTGGTTTTAAACGACTTCAATGTTGTCTTATTTAAATACACTAGGATTGGTTTCTAAATTTAGAGTTCATTCATATCGGGGAAGGCTAAAAGGGATGACTCAAAAGGACCTTTCTGTTTTTTCTGTTTTTTATTTTTCTTTAGGTTATGGATATAGCTACGGTTATGGCTGGTAATGTAAATGCTGTATTCTAATATTGACTGCGCTACTCGCTATCAAATGGCCAATACGGTGACATCGAGTAGCAGCGAGTGGTGTGAATAAATCCGAGTTTTTAGGAAAAAATAATGCTCATGTCGCCTTGTTTTGAAATTATTTGAATAAATAACGAACATAAGTTAGTTTCTACTAACTCTAAGTTAGTATATTTTATCCTACTCGGGCTTTCTCACAGAAATTGAGAGCAAGTAATCTGGAATACGTATCCTGCTATTGAACTTTCCCCAATATTACCCAGATATACATCATGTGATGTGCGCGGTCAAACATTATTGGCCGAGAAGTCATGATCAATATTTTATAATGAGTTTGTGAACCTTAAGGCCAACTTTAGACGTCGCACTTCACTCGAATCTAATGTACCGATTAAAGTCGCATAATGCGACTCAAGTGCGAGTTGGCTTTATACGTCGCACTTTTGTTGACTCGAATCAAATAGGTTTATTCCAATCCCCGCGCATTTACTTACTTGACGCATGCGTAATTGCACGTATTTATTTGGCACGAGCGATAAGGGGCGATAACTAACTGCGAACAAGTTCGAAGATGGCAAATAATTTCGTTTGCGAATTAGAATCAGAACATGCTTGGGAACAGGCAGTACATGATATTGATAAGATAGACGATGCTGCATTCGAGTCGACTGAAGAGCGACGTATAAAGCCGTTGACGAATCCTACTCGCACTTAATTCGAATCTATTCATTAGATTCACGGTGGTCAGATTTGCCTGATTTTCTCCCAGATGGGATTAATGAGGTGTCTTATGGCTGATTTCTGTAATGGCCGCCATGCAAAACGTCACGCAAGAGTGCGCAATGATTTATATAAATTATACACACACTGTCAGACTTAGTCCCCCATAAATATGTAGATATACCCTTCCTCTCTACAAAAAAGAGTGGGGTAGTACCCCACGGGCCATATTTTGCGCCTAACGAAGATTTTGTTTACCCCCACAAATCACTTCTCTGAAGGGTTGGGTAGCAACATTTTCATGACTATTCACATAAAAAAATTAAGAGTTTAAAATTGGAATCTCGTCATCCGTTCTCCTTAGTCATCATTTCACGTTAGCTTTTGTTATTATATTCCTCTGCTTGTTTTCGTTGGATTGCTCCTCTGTGTAGGGAGATAATCTGAAAGTTACAGTAGCATCTGTCTGTATATCTATCTATTTGTATCGAGCTACTTGTATCGACGATATGCTGGGAATTGGGCTTTATCTAACCTTTTTATCTAACCTTGGGTTGGGTAAAAAATTTTCTTTATCCATAAATGGTTGGCAAATCTATTTCTCAAATCAGCAACAAATCTATTTCTCTTCGGCCTCCACCCCGACCATAAATATTGACCGATCCCTAAACGTAATCTGCTTCTTCCTAAACGTTCGATCTGCTCATTCTGGCTTTCATCCGTATGGAACTTGCTCTTCCTAATGTTTTATAAACAAGCAACATTATTTTATCAGGTTTAAAGTACGAGGTGATAGCCCGCAGGCTTCAATAAAGTGCACGAGCGCGCGAGCGCCGTATTTAAAATACGAGGTGATAGCCCGCAGGCCTCAATAAAGCGCGCGAGCGCCGTATTTAAAATATGAGAGGATAGCCCGCAGGCCTCAATAAAGCGCATGAGCGCCGTATTTAAAATACGAGGTGTAGCCCGCAGGCCTCAATAAAATGCACGAGCGCGCGAGCGCCGTATTTAAAATACGAGGTGATAGCCCGCAGGCCTCAATAAAGCGCGCGAGCGCCGTATTTAAAATATGAGAGGATAGCCCGCTGGCCTCAATAAAGCGCATGAGCGCCGTATTTAAAATACGAGGTGATAGCCTGGTATAGCGATAAATACGAGGTGATAGCCAGGTGTTTTCGACCTAATAATACACGAACCATGACGTAGTAATTTTGTAAACCACAAGCGAAAAATGTATCAAGAAGAGCAAGTTTTTTTCTTTTAGTCATGAATAATCAGTCTTTTAAATCAATATCATATTTTTTAATCTTTCGTTATTTCCTTGGTGATAGGCCGCTGGAGTTATCAACACGCCGGATGATGACATCATCGCTGCCCTAGTTAAATTAGCCAATGAAGATCACAGTTGGAAAGTGAAGGCTCACGCCATCAAAGGTTATACATCACTTCCAAAACTCACTTCATGTTCAGTTCTTGTATTACAATATATTGGAGTTTACTACCAAACCATCGTAAAGCCTGGTTTCCATATGGTTGCTATTTACGGTCGCAGAAGTGAAGCAGTGAAGCGTGTTTCTTTTGTCATAACAAAAGAAATACGCTTCACGCTTCACTTCCGCGACCGTAAATAGCGACCATATGGAAACCAGGCTTTAACGTTTAGTTGTGATTTTTACAGCTTTGGGAGCCATCAAAAAAATCACCGATGACGTCGTTGATATGTTGGTGTGGAGCATGCGCTATGGCAAACTGTCCGCTGTCCGTGCGGAGGCATGTAACGCCGTCGCAGAACTTGGTTTGAAGGATAGTCGTGTCTTGAGCGTTCTTCAGGATAGACTCATAGTGGAGACGGAAGAAGTTGTACGCAGGTGCGAGATAAAGATATAAAACTGTTTTAACATGTAATCAACATTATTTTCTGCATTTCTTCTTTACTTCCCCTTGTTGTTGAAAAGTAATCAACAATACTTTCTAATTCTTTACACAGCGAAGCTCGCCGAGCGTTGCAATCCTTGAACGTTGAATTCACTGGCGATGTTGAAATGATCAACACCATTCGTTCCGAAGTGAAACGGTTATGCAACAAAACCAACGTAGTGTCATCCATCTTGGAAAAAGACAAGCAAGAAAGTTTCGACCAAGACTATCAGCGAATGATCGCTATCGATGACATCGACCGCTGTACAAAAACCACGCCGACTGAAAGATCGATAAAATCCAGCACCTGCTCACAGCTTGCAGGGTGGGACCCAATCCTTGCTGGATTTCGCGCTCGTTCTGTTATGTCAGAACCATCTACACCAATCGTATTCAAAATGGAACGATCCCTTTTGCCAATGGACCTGAACAGCGCTACCTCTGAGGGAAGTCTGGGTTCGAGGGATGACCTCGATTCGGAGTCCGGAAGGTCTGACATCACGCCTGGGGAATTGGAAACAGTTGGCAATGAGGACCATTAGTTTGAGCAATGAATTATCAAATGACAGTTAATAATTATATGGGGCTGTAACAATAAACATGATTTTGTAGCAGTAACGTTGATGTGCAGATTGTCTACACTACTTTATTACACATTAGCAATATTAACATTAGCGATACTAACATGTCATTCGCGATACTAACATTAGAGATACTAACATTAGAGATACTAACATTACAGATACTAACATTACAGATACTAACATTACAGATACTAACATCGAAAAATAAAATCTTAAGTGCTCTACTTAAAACTACTTAAATCAGGGCTTCTAATTTTCCTATGGTAATGATTCCGGCGTTTTGCAGCGGCGCCAACCGAGAAAGTTCTGTCTCCAGGATAACTGTTCTCTACTAAACAATGCTATAGAAGCATCTCTATACTGGTGGTTTCTTTGTTGTTCTAATGAATGCACTGATAATGTATTGTTCATCGGTTCTTTATATGGTTTTGAAAGAACAGAATCTTATAATTACTTCTTTATTTTTTGTTTAATACATCTTACTCTGATGAAGTGCGCCGCTCGAAACTTCAGTATTTCGTTTCTAAAATCTCGGTAGTTCACCAAATCATATAGAGTTCTGCTTCTAGGCAATTGCAATACGTTTAATTTTGGCCTCTAAATCATCAGCTTGTTTAATTATTTCATATCGTTATTTATATAACACGTACAGTACTCAGATGAACAAAGAACAAAGCCGCCAAGATTATACCGACCCTTCATTTGTCAGCAACCTTGACTGAACTAAAAAATAAACAAAGTTTTATTAGTCATCACATGACTTATCATTAATTGAAAAGAAAGATATGCACCAACTTAACACACGCAATAAGTATAATGTAAGACTTCCTATATAGTAAAAATAAGTGAAAATGAATTATTATTTTAGATTATTATTTTTTAAATTATTATTAGCCGGTTAGCCGGGCTGATTCGCTTAAAAAGTTCTTATCACGGCTACATAGACACCCAAAATTATATTTCAAAGCAGAACTGAATTAGTTTGGTTGTAAGAAGAGCACAAAGTTCAATAAAATTATCTTTTCGGGTCGAGGAAATATTTTCGTGACACAACTCAGCCCCGTTTGGTTTATACCAACGAGATATTATTTGAAATTCATTGCGAACGGATGGTGGATGGATGGACGGATGGACGGACGGATGGATGAGATAATTAACATTAGAATATATAAACTCAAAATAAACTAAAAACGTCCATTCAACGTTTCGGGAACTCGCCCCTTTATCTGCAAGACACATGTTCACAGGCAATGAAAGTCCTTATGCACGTAAAAGCTTCTTAAATATTCAAATATTTTACAAAAAACCATTGAGGATTTTTGACATATAAAATATTTGAATAACCCTTGTCACAGACACAAAGAGAGTCAAGTTGCATGAAACGTTGCCTGGTGTAACACCCCCTTTCATACAACTGTAACGTAGCAGATTAAGCCGTTGCGAGATAAGTCGCATGAAACATTGGCTCGATTTCCATATAAATATCCCTAAATTTAAAACATAGTGGCTAACCCAAACCTTACCCTAACCCTAACCCTCCACCTAATATATACTAACCCTAACTCTTACGATAATGTTTTATTTTTGAAATAACAGCTGATTTTAATTTCGACTTTTACTACGTCATTTCGGGATTTTATATGGAAATTCAACCGAAACATTGCACAATATAACAGCGCCTTTAGCTTTATTAGGCAAAACTACTTTACAGTCCTATCATAAGTAGATCAAAACACGACAAATGAAAGAGTCCTTTATCCGATATCGAAACACGAAGAAGTGGGTTGAAAAGTGGTTTTATTAAACGACTTCAATTTTGTCCTATTTAAATACACTCCGAAAATTATTAGGAATGGTTTCTAAATTTAGAGTTCTTTCATCACAGTTCTTTCATATCAGTTCTTTCTGATTGGTCTACAGAAAATCTTTTCCAGCTTAACCCTATCAAATGCAAAGAACTTCGGGCAAATTTCAGTAGGCAACCACATAATATGAAGCCAGTGACCGTAAATGGAAAAGCTTTCGAAGTTGTCCAGACGATAAAAGTTCTTGGATCCACCATTAGTCCATTTCACACGTAGAAAATACGACAGTTACAGCTGCCAAACGTCTATACCTTTTAAAACAACTGAAACGTGCAGATGTAGATTCCAACTCACTATTGCAGTTTTATTGCTCGTGTATTAGATCGGTCCTAGAATATGTATACCAGGTATTCCACACTTGCCTCCCAGTATATCTTGCAGAACAGATAGAAAGAATACAGAAGCGGGCACTGAAGATTATTTACCCTGAACTTGATTATACAGAAGCTATTAACATGGCAGGCCTAACAACCTTAGTAGATAGAAGGGACATGCTTAGTATAGAAAGCTTTTCTTGTCGATTGAGAGAACTGAACAGCATATACTTTCTAAGATATTACCTGTTGCCCATTCTAGTCAATATAATCTTAGGTCTAGTCGAAAATACCAGCTACCGACTATAAAAACGAGTAGATTTAAGGAATCCTTTATATATGCATCATGCTGGACGGGCAAAACTATGAATTATTTATACCTTTAAATTGCAGAGTTTTTAAAATTTCTAGTTATTACTTAAATTTATCTAGATAGATGACTTATCTTAGCTTTTATATTACAATATAAAAGCTAAGATAAGTCATCTATCTAATTATAATTAATTTTATAATTAATTATATAATTAATTATAATTAATTATATATTTATTAATTATATAATTATTTATAAATTTATAAATTTATAAATTTATAAATTTATAAATTATAAAATATATTTATTAATTATATAATTAATTATAATTAATTATATAATTAATTTTATAATTAATTATAATTAATTTCTAATTAATATCTATCTAATATCATAATTGTAAATTATTTTTTAGAACGTAATTCAGTTTACGGACTGCGATGTGTTTTCTTTATTAAACGCTTTATCTATATCTATCTATCTCGCGTCGTTCTTGAGATATTTAAACTTTTGTGATATCAGCAAATGATAACCTATGACGTCCACATCTTTCTACATTTATAGAAAATCAAGTATATCATTGAGATTATTAAACGAGATCACTTGAAACTTTGCACAGCATCATTACATCGGAATAGCGATCCAAAATTAATTTACTATTTCTAATTTCTTGATTTTCTAAAAATGTAGAAACACCTTAACGTCGTATGCAAATGATTTCCCTATCACACAAGTTTAAAAAGAACGACATGAGATCAAAGAGCTATCTATACGTTACTATTTATAATCATTTTCGGAGTTCAAGACAAACTTAATTTTTATTTCATAGGCACTTTCAACAAGGTCACCGAAATCTTCGTGATCCTATTGAGATTGTCACCATCATGACAAAATGAATATTGGCCGTCTACGGACGACTGATGATGATGATTATAACATGTTAACCATACCTGTACACTTACATGGCAACAGCCAATGATACCTGCACTAGTGGGTGTAATAATAAAGACTTATTAACCGAGTGCGAGGTCTGTACGGTAAAGTATTTGCCTGAGGTTTTCGTACAGACCGAGCGACGAAGGAGCGAGGTCTGTGCGAAAAAACCGAAGGCAAATACTTTACCATACAGACCAAGCAAACGAGGTCAATAAGACATTTATTATATGGCTTTTGGTTCATTTTGTTCTCTGTTTTTAATGTTATGTTTGTCTTCAGATGTTGCCGTTTACCTTACCTCTGAGCTTGTTAATTTCGCTTCATGTTTACACGCGTTACTGGTCCTTAGGCATTCATTTTCTTCACTTATTAATAGATAAACAGCTTTCAAGAAAAGCAGCACTAATGTTCCAGGACGTGTTATTGTTCGAACTTTTTCAACGAACATACTCAAATCCTCTTTTATTTTCATCTAAATCAACTCAGAAATGTTCCCGCCAAAACTTACCGGTCCGGAAAAAGTCGTATTGCCCTCTCACAGCGCCGGGAGAGCAATACGCTTTTTTCCGAACCTCTCACGAACCAATCAGCGTGCGCCATCTTTCTTAGCCATATAATAATTATATCTTATTAAATGGTTTGGCATATAATACGGCCGGGTATTTTACGAGTTTCTCTATTTCAGAAATTGAATAAGTTTGTATTTATTTCATTTCCTCGTTTGTTTGTGATACGTTGTCAGACGTTGTTTCTGTTAAACTGTCCATTGCTTTGAGATATTCATCGTCAAAGTCGTCAGAGTTTAACGAAAATAATAAGGCGTCGTTCATGTCTGTACTTACATTTTCAAAATTAAAAAGACAGTTCGCATCCGCCATTTTAGACTTTGGTTTAAAGCCGCAAAAAAATCCGTATTTTTGTTCTGTTCAGAAGAGGAGAAATACGGATTTTACCATGCAATACGGCCTGGTATTTGTTCTGTTCTCGTGCCCTTATATGGAAGAATTACGTCATTGTCATATAATAATAAATCATAACAGCTATTCAATTTTACTATGGATATATGAATAGTTTCTATTTCCCGGTTATTCGTAGAGCTGTATTGTTTCATAAAGCAAGCATTGGTGAACCACACTGACTACATATATGGTCATGTTTTCCTATTTCTTCCTAATTTTCATATTTTTGTCTCAAGCGTTTCATTCCAAAGCAGCTTCCTGTAAAGACAAGGAAGATTGTGTGTCTTGTGTCGCTCACAGAAGTTGGATAGGGTCGAACTGTCGTTGGTGTCCCAATAATAACAATTGTCACACATTTGGTAGTATTTTCAACCCTTGTTCGAGATCTCAGAATATAGTGACCAAAGAATCAAAGATGGCTGTGCTAATATCGTAGTTGTAGAGTACGACCCAGGTTTGACTTACAAGATGGTGTTTCTTTCTGCTCTAGCTTACGCTGATAATATCGCGACTTACATCCCAAAAGCTACTGAGGTGAACACATTTCGTTTAGTAAAACAAGTCACTAAAGATTGTTCAGGTGACGCAAAGTGTTCTGGTTACACAGCAATATCACACACTGAGCGTGCCATTGTGGTTGCTTTTCGAGGAACTCAACATTCCAAACAACTAATACAGGAAGCACTTCGAGTCCTCATAGAACCCAAAGTTTCATTTCAAGCCGGTGGTAAAGTCCAGGGTTATTTCAACGACGTATTTTTCGTTGTATGGCAGAACCTGAAGAACGAGCTTTATCAACTTATTTCGCAGTATCCATCTTACAAAGTTTGCGTCACTGGGCATTCCCTCGGTGGAGCAATAGCGTCACTTGCTAGTACACTTATCTCGTACGATGGCAAAACAACAAAGAAAAATTTGATTCTGTATACGTTTGGTCAACGAAGAGTTGGAAATTATGATTACGCCTTAACTCATGATAAACTGGTGCCAATAAGTTTCAGGGTGACTCATTGCCGTGATCCGGTTGTTCATCTTCCAACCTGTAACACAGTTGTACCAGGAAAACCTTGTCTGTCTTTCAAAGGAGGGCCTTACCATCACGGCAATGAAATATTTTACGGCAGTGAAATCATGACAAAGGATTCCTCGTTCAAGAAATGCCAAGGGTTACCTCATAATGAGGACCTTGGTTGCAGCAATAGCGTGCTATATTAAATTTGGCACAGTGTTTCTCACCGACAGAGATCAAGGAATGCATTGGGGAACATCTGTCGTATTTTGGTATTTCAGTTGGAAAATGGTGGCAAAGTATACTGCACTAGTAAACATTGTAATGCAATCATCTCATGTTGCTTTGTTATAGTTTGGTGTGTTAGCTTAAGTTCTTTCATTTAATCAGTTCTCATAGCCTCATTATAATACGGATTATAACCAGTGTAATGTAATATTATACCATTTATTATAACATAAATTTGAGATTTAATGTAGCGCCACTCTGATTGGGTGCGTGCTAGCTCTATGGAGAAGCGACCAATCAGAAATCACGTTCCATATTTTCGCCTTAAGGCTATTTTTAATTGGTGAAATAAATCTTGTTGTTCATTATATTTTGTTTTACTCTATGTTAGAAAAGAAATGATTCATGATTTCACATGCTCTTACGCTGGTTTCCTAACTTCTCTGCGTTTCTTTGTTTGTATATTTTTGAAGATTTTGGTTCAAGTGACTCATGCAGGTATAATAATAGTCATAATAAACAGTCCTATTATAAGTAGATCAAAACACGACAAATGAAAGAGTTTTTTTATCCGATTTCCATGAAGAAGTGGGTTGAAAGTGGTTTTAAACGACTTCAATTTTGTCTTATTTAAATACACTAGGATTGTTTTCTAAATTTAGAGTTCATTCATATCGGGGAAGGCTAAAAGGGATGACTCAAAAGGACCTTTCTGTTTTTTCTGTTTTTTATTTTTCTTTAGGTTATGGATATAGCTACGGTTAGGGCTAGGTTTAAGGTTAGGATCAAGGTTAGGATCAATGGTAGGGTTAGGATTAGGATTGAGATTAGGGTTAGGATTAGTAGTTCTAAAAAATGTGAATTAAGGTCCTTTTGAGTCATCCCTTTTAGTCTTCACCATTCATATATCTCGCGTCGTTTTTGAGATATTTATGAGTTTTGTGATATGCCAATGATAACCTATGACGTCAACATGTTTCTACATTTATAGAAAATCAAGTATGTCTGAGATTATTCAACAAAATCACTGGAAACATTGCACGCACATGGTACGACACTTCGTGACACCTAACATCATTATATCGCAATAGCGGTGCGAAATTAATTTACTATTTCTAATTTCTTAATTTTATAAAAATGTAGAAACACCTTAACGTCGTATCCAAATGATTGCCCTATCATATACAAGTCTAAAAAGAACGACATGAGACTAATAATTTTCTGTGATCAAGACAAACTTAATTTTCATTTGAAGAACACCGAAATCTTGCAGGTGATCCTATTGAGATTGTCACCATCATGACAATATGAATATTCCGTGTACGGACGACTGATGATTATGATTATAAAATATGTTAACCGTACTTGTACATATACACAGAAACGGGTTGTAATAAATAGTTTCGGCCTCCCGCTTATTCGTAGAGTTGTATTGTTACATAAAGCAAGCATTGGTGAACCACACTGACTACATCTGCATGATCATGTTTTCCTCTTTCTTCCTAATTTTCATATTTTTGTCTCAAGCGTTCCATTCTAAAGCAGCTTCCTGTAAGGACGAGAAAGATTGTGTGTCTTGTGTCGCTCACAGAAGTTGGTCAGGGTCGAACTGTTGTTGGTGTCCCAATAATAACAATTGTCACGCATTTGGTAGTATTTTCAACCCTTGTTCGAGATCTCAGAATATAGTGACCAAAGATGGCTGTGCTAATATCGTAGTTGTAGAGTACGACCCAGGTTTGGCTTACAAGATGGTGTTTCTTTCTGCTCTAGCTTACGCTGATAATATCGCGACTTACATCCCCAAAGCTACTGAGGTGAACACATTTCGTTTAGTAAAACAAGTCACTAAAGATTGTTCAGGTGATGCAAAGTGTTCTGGTTACACAGCAATATCACACACTGAGCGTGCCATTGTGGTTGCTTTTCGAGGAACTCAACATCCCAAACAACTAATAAAGCAAGCACTTCGAGTCCTCATAGAAGCCAAAGTTTCATTTCAAGCCGGTGGTAAAGTCCAGGGTTATTTCAACGACGCATTTTTTGTTGTATGGCAGGACCTGAAGAACGAGCTTTATCAACTTATTTCGCAGTATCCATCTTACAAAGTTTGGGTCACTGGGCATTCCCTCGGTGCAGCAATAGCGTCGCTTGCTAGTACACTTATCGCGTACGATGGCAAAACAACAAAGAAAAATTTGATTCTGTATACGTTTGGTCAACCAAGAGTTGGAAATTATGATTACGCCTTAACTCATGATAAACTGGTGCCAATAAGTTTCAGGGTGACTCATTACCGTGATCCGGTAGTTCATCTTCCAACCTGTAACACAGTTGTACCAGGAACACCTTGTCTGTCTTTCAAAGGAGGGCCTTACCATCACGGCAATGAAATATTTTACGGCAGTGAAATCATGACAAAGGATTCCTCGTTCAAGAAATGCCAAGGGTTACCTCATAATGAGGACGTTAGTTGCAGCAATAGCGTGCTAAATTTGGCACAGTGTTTCTCACCGACAGAGATCAAGGAATGCATTGGGGAACATCTGTCGTATTTTGGTATTTCAGTTGGAAAATGGTGGCAAAGTATACTGCACTAGTAAACATTGTAATGCAATCATCTCATGTTGCTTTGTTATAGTTTGGTGTGTTAGCTTAAGTTCTTTCATTTAATCAGTTCTCATATCCTCATTATAATACGGATTATAACCAGTGTGATGTAATATTATACCATTTATTATAACATAAATTTGAGATTTAATGTAGCGCCACTCTGATTGGGTGCGTGCTAGCTCTATGGAGAAGCGACCAATCAGAAATCACGTTCCATATTTTCGCCTTAAGGCTATTTTTAATCGGTGAAATAAATCTTGTTGTTCATTATATTTTGTTTTACTCTATGTTAGAAAAGAAATTATTCATGATTTCATATGCTCTTCCGCTGGTTTCCTATAGCTTCTCTGCGTTTCTTAGTTTGTATTTTTGACGATTTTGGTTCAAGCGACTCATCCAGGTATAATAATAGTCATATAGTCATAATAAACAGTCCTATAATAAGAAGATCAAAACACGACAAATGAAAGAGTTTTTTTATCCGATTTCCATGAAGAAGTGGGTTGAAAGTGGTTTTAAACGACTTCAATGTTGTCTTATTTAAATACACTAGGATTGGTTTCTAAATTTAGAGTTCATTCATATCGGGGAAGGCTAAAAGGGATGACTCAAAAGGACCTTTCTGTTTTTTCTGTTTTTTATTTTTCTTTAGGTTATGGATATAGCTACGGTTATGGCTGGTAATGTAAATGCTGTGTTCTAATATTGACTGCGCTACTCGCTATCAAATGGCCAATACGGTGACATCGAGTAGCAGCGAGTGGTGTGAATAAATCCGAGTTTTTAGGAAAAAATAATGCTCATGTCGCCTTGTTTTGAAATTATTTGAATAAATAACGAACATAAGTTAGTTTCTACTAACTCTAAGTTAGTATATTTTATCCTACTCGGGCTTTCTCACAGAAATTGAGAGCAAGTAATCTGGAATACGTATCCTGCTATTGAACTTTCCCCAATATTACCCAGATATACATCATGTGATGTGCGCGGTCAAACATTATTGGCCGAGAAGTCATGATCAATATTTTATAATGAGTTTGTGAACCTTAAGGCCAACTTTAGACGTCGCACTTCACTCGAATCTAATGTACCGATTAAAGTCGCATAATGCGACTCAAGTGCGAGTTGGCTTTATACGTCGCACTTTTGTTGACTCGAATCAAATAGGTTTATTCCAATCCCCGCGCATTTACTTACTTGACGCATGCGTAATTGCACGTATTTATTTGGCACGAGCGATAAGGGGCGATAACTAACTGCGAACAAGTTCGAAGATGGCAAATAATTTCGTTTGCGAATTAGAATCAGAACATGCTTGGGAACAGGCAGTACATGATATTGATAAGATAGACGATGCTGCATTCGAGTCGACTGAAGAGCGACGTATAAAGCCGTTGACGAATCCTACTCGCACTTAATTCGAATCTATTCATTAGATTCACGGTGGTCAGATTTGCCTGATTTTCTCCCAGATGGGATTAATGAGGTGTCTTATGGCTGATTTCTGTAATGGCCGCCATGCAAAACGTCACGCAAGAGTGCGCAATGATTTATATAAATTATACACACACTGTCAGACTTAGTCCCCCATAAATATGTAGATATACCCTTCCTCTCTACAAAAAAGAGTGGGGTAGTACCCCACGGGCCATATTTTGCGCCTAACGAAGATTTTGTTTACCCCCACAAATCACTTCTCTGAAGGGTTGGGTAGCAACATTTTCATGACTATTCACATAAAAAAATTAAGAGTTTAAAATTGGAATCTCGTCATCCGTTCTCCTTAGTCATCATTTCACGTTAGCTTTTGTTATTATATTCCTCTGCTTGTTTTCGTTGGATTGCTCCTCTGTGTAGGGAGATAATCTGAAAGTTACAGTAGCATCTGTCTGTATATCTATCTATTTGTATCGAGCTACTTGTATCGACGATATGCTGGGAATTGGGCTTTATCTAACCTTTTTATCTAACCTTGGGTTGGGTAAAAAATTTTCTTTATCCATAAATGGTTGGCAAATCTATTTCTCAAATCAGCAACAAATCTATTTCTCTTCGGCCTCCACCCCGACCATAAATATTGACCGATCCCTAAACGTAATCTGCTTCTTCCTAAACGTTCGATCTGCTCATTCTGGCTTTCATCCGTATGGAACTTGCTCTTCCTAATGTTTTATAAACAAGCAACATTATTTTATCAGGTTTAAAGTACGAGGTGATAGCCCGCAGGCTTCAATAAAGTGCACGAGCGCGCGAGCGCCGTATTTAAAATACGAGGTGATAGCCCGCAGGCCTCAATAAAGCGCGCGAGCGCCGTATTTAAAATATGAGAGGATAGCCCGCAGGCCTCAATAAAGCGCATGAGCGCCGTATTTAAAATACGAGGTGTAGCCCGCAGGCCTCAATAAAATGCACGAGCGCGCGAGCGCCGTATTTAAAATACGAGGTGATAGCCCGCAGGCCTCAATAAAGCGCGCGAGCGCCGTATTTAAAATATGAGAGGATAGCCCGCTGGCCTCAATAAAGCGCATGAGCGCCGTATTTAAAATACGAGGTGATAGCCTGGTATAGCGATAAATACGAGGTGATAGCCAGGTGTTTTCGACCTAATAATACACGAACCATGACGTAGTAATTTTGTAAACCACAAGCGAAAAATGTATCAAGAAGAGCAAGTTTTTTTCTTTTAGTCATGAATAATCAGTCTTTTAAATCAATATCATATTTTTTAATCTTTCGTTATTTCCTTGGTGATAGGCCGCTGGAGTTATCAACACGCCGGATGATGACATCATCGCTGCCCTAGTTAAATTAGCCAATGAAGATCACAGTTGGAAAGTGAAGGCTCACGCCATCAAAGGTTATACATCACTTCCAAAACTCACTTCATGTTCAGTTCTTGTATTACAATATATTGGAGTTTACTACCAAACCATCGTAAAGCCTGGTTTCCATATGGTTGCTATTTACGGTCGCAGAAGTGAAGCAGTGAAGCGTGTTTCTTTTGTCATAACAAAAGAAATACGCTTCACGCTTCACTTCCGCGACCGTAAATAGCGACCATATGGAAACCAGGCTTTAACGTTTAGTTGTGATTTTTACAGCTTTGGGAGCCATCAAAAAAATCACCGATGACGTCGTTGATATGTTGGTGTGGAGCATGCGCTATGGCAAACTGTCCGCTGTCCGTGCGGAGGCATGTAACGCCGTCGCAGAACTTGGTTTGAAGGATAGTCGTGTCTTGAGCGTTCTTCAGGATAGACTCATAGTGGAGACGGAAGAAGTTGTACGCAGGTGCGAGATAAAGATATAAAACTGTTTTAACATGTAATCAACATTATTTTCTGCATTTCTTCTTTACTTCCCCTTGTTGTTGAAAAGTAATCAACAATACTTTCTAATTCTTTACACAGCGAAGCTCGCCGAGCGTTGCAATCCTTGAACGTTGAATTCACTGGCGATGTTGAAATGATCAACACCATTCGTTCCGAAGTGAAACGGTTATGCAACAAAACCAACGTAGTGTCATCCATCTTGGAAAAAGACAAGCAAGAAAGTTTCGACCAAGACTATCAGCGAATGATCGCTATCGATGACATCGACCGCTGTACAAAAACCACGCCGACTGAAAGATCGATAAAATCCAGCACCTGCTCACAGCTTGCAGGGTGGGACCCAATCCTTGCTGGATTTCGCGCTCGTTCTGTTATGTCAGAACCATCTACACCAATCGTATTCAAAATGGAACGATCCCTTTTGCCAATGGACCTGAACAGCGCTACCTCTGAGGGAAGTCTGGGTTCGAGGGATGACCTCGATTCGGAGTCCGGAAGGTCTGACATCACGCCTGGGGAATTGGAAACAGTTGGCAATGAGGACCATTAGTTTGAGCAATGAATTATCAAATGACAGTTAATAATTATATGGGGCTGTAACAATAAACATGATTTTGTAGCAGTAACGTTGATGTGCAGATTGTCTACACTACTTTATTACACATTAGCAATATTAACATTAGCGATACTAACATGTCATTCGCGATACTAACATTAGAGATACTAACATTAGAGATACTAACATTACAGATACTAACATTACAGATACTAACATTACAGATACTAACATCGAAAAATAAAATCTTAAGTGCTCTACTTAAAACTACTTAAATCAGGGCTTCTAATTTTCCTATGGTAATGATTCCGGCGTTTTGCAGCGGCGCCAACCGAGAAAGTTCTGTCTCCAGGATAACTGTTCTCTACTAAACAATGCTATAGAAGCATCTCTATACTGGTGGTTTCTTTGTTGTTCTAATGAATGCACTGATAATGTATTGTTCATCGGTTCTTTATATGGTTTTGAAAGAACAGAATCTTATAATTACTTCTTTATTTTTTGTTTAATACATCTTACTCTGATGAAGTGCGCCGCTCGAAACTTCAGTATTTCGTTTCTAAAATCTCGGTAGTTCACCAAATCATATAGAGTTCTGCTTCTAGGCAATTGCAATACGTTTAATTTTGGCCTCTAAATCATCAGCTTGTTTAATTATTTCATATCGTTATTTATATAACACGTACAGTACTCAGATGAACAAAGAACAAAGCCGCCAAGATTATACCGACCCTTCATTTGTCAGCAACCTTGACTGAACTAAAAAATAAACAAAGTTTTATTAGTCATCACATGACTTATCATTAATTGAAAAGAAAGATATGCACCAACTTAACACACGCAATAAGTATAATGTAAGACTTCCTATATAGTAAAAATAAGTGAAAATGAATTATTATTTTAGATTATTATTTTTTAAATTATTATTAGCCGGTTAGCCGGGCTGATTCGCTTAAAAAGTTCTTATCACGGCTACATAGACACCCAAAATTATATTTCAAAGCAGAACTGAATTAGTTTGGTTGTAAGAAGAGCACAAAGTTCAATAAAATTATCTTTTCGGGTCGAGGAAATATTTTCGTGACACAACTCAGCCCCGTTTGGTTTATACCAACGAGATATTATTTGAAATTCATTGCGAACGGATGGTGGATGGATGGACGGATGGACGGACGGATGGATGAGATAATTAACATTAGAATATATAAACTCAAAATAAACTAAAAACGTCCATTCAACGTTTCGGGAACTCGCCCCTTTATCTGCAAGACACATGTTCACAGGCAATGAAAGTCCTTATGCACGTAAAAGCTTCTTAAATATTCAAATATTTTACAAAAAACCATTGAGGATTTTTGACATATAAAATATTTGAATAACCCTTGTCACAGACACAAAGAGAGTCAAGTTGCATGAAACGTTGCCTGGTGTAACACCCCCTTTCATACAACTGTAACGTAGCAGATTAAGCCGTTGCGAGATAAGTCGCATGAAACATTGGCTCGATTTCCATATAAATATCCCTAAATTTAAAACATAGTGGCTAACCCAAACCTTACCCTAACCCTAACCCTCCACCTAATATATACTAACCCTAACTCTTACGATAATGTTTTATTTTTGAAATAACAGCTGATTTTAATTTCGACTTTTACTACGTCATTTCGGGATTTTATATGGAAATTCAACCGAAACATTGCACAATATAACAGCGCCTTTAGCTTTATTAGGCAAAACTACTTTACAGTCCTATCATAAGTAGATCAAAACACGACAAATGAAAGAGTCCTTTATCCGATATCGAAACACGAAGAAGTGGGTTGAAAAGTGGTTTTATTAAACGACTTCAATTTTGTCCTATTTAAATACACTCCGAAAATTATTAGGAATGGTTTCTAAATTTAGAGTTCTTTCATCACAGTTCTTTCATATCAGTTCTTTCTGATTGGTCTACAGAAAATCTTTTCCAGCTTAACCCTATCAAATGCAAAGAACTTCGGGCAAATTTCAGTAGGCAACCACATAATATGAAGCCAGTGACCGTAAATGGAAAAGCTTTCGAAGTTGTCCAGACGATAAAAGTTCTTGGATCCACCATTAGTCCATTTCACACGTAGAAAATACGACAGTTACAGCTGCCAAACGTCTATACCTTTTAAAACAACTGAAACGTGCAGATGTAGATTCCAACTCACTATTGCAGTTTTATTGCTCGTGTATTAGATCGGTCCTAGAATATGTATACCAGGTATTCCACACTTGCCTCCCAGTATATCTTGCAGAACAGATAGAAAGAATACAGAAGCGGGCACTGAAGATTATTTACCCTGAACTTGATTATACAGAAGCTATTAACATGGCAGGCCTAACAACCTTAGTAGATAGAAGGGACATGCTTAGTATAGAAAGCTTTTCTTGTCGATTGAGAGAACTGAACAGCATATACTTTCTAAGATATTACCTGTTGCCCATTCTAGTCAATATAATCTTAGGTCTAGTCGAAAATACCAGCTACCGACTATAAAAACGAGTAGATTTAAGGAATCCTTTATATATGCATCATGCTGGACGGGCAAAACTATGAATTATTTATACCTTTAAATTGCAGAGTTTTTAAAATTTCTAGTTATTACTTAAATTTATCTAGATAGATGACTTATCTTAGCTTTTATATTACAATATAAAAGCTAAGATAAGTCATCTATCTAATTATAATTAATTTTATAATTAATTATATAATTAATTATAATTAATTATATATTTATTAATTATATAATTATTTATAAATTTATAAATTTATAAATTTATAAATTTATAAATTATAAAATATATTTATTAATTATATAATTAATTATAATTAATTATATAATTAATTTTATAATTAATTATAATTAATTTCTAATTAATATCTATCTAATATCATAATTGTAAATTATTTTTTAGAACGTAATTCAGTTTACGGACTGCGATGTGTTTTCTTTATTAAACGCTTTATCTATATCTATCTATCTCGCGTCGTTCTTGAGATATTTAAACTTTTGTGATATCAGCAAATGATAACCTATGACGTCCACATCTTTCTACATTTATAGAAAATCAAGTATATCATTGAGATTATTAAACGAGATCACTTGAAACTTTGCACAGCATCATTACATCGGAATAGCGATCCAAAATTAATTTACTATTTCTAATTTCTTGATTTTCTAAAAATGTAGAAACACCTTAACGTCGTATGCAAATGATTTCCCTATCACACAAGTTTAAAAAGAACGACATGAGATCAAAGAGCTATCTATACGTTACTATTTATAATCATTTTCGGAGTTCAAGACAAACTTAATTTTTATTTCATAGGCACTTTCAACAAGGTCACCGAAATCTTCGTGATCCTATTGAGATTGTCACCATCATGACAAAATGAATATTGGCCGTCTACGGACGACTGATGATGATGATTATAACATGTTAACCATACCTGTACACTTACATGGCAACAGCCAATGATACCTGCACTAGTGGGTGTAATAATAAAGACTTATTAACCGAGTGCGAGGTCTGTACGGTAAAGTATTTGCCTGAGGTTTTCGTACAGACCGAGCGACGAAGGAGCGAGGTCTGTGCGAAAAAACCGAAGGCAAATACTTTACCATACAGACCAAGCAAACGAGGTCAATAAGACATTTATTATATGGCTTTTGGTTCATTTTGTTCTCTGTTTTTAATGTTATGTTTGTCTTCAGATGTTGCCGTTTACCTTACCTCTGAGCTTGTTAATTTCGCTTCATGTTTACACGCGTTACTGGTCCTTAGGCATTCATTTTCTTCACTTATTAATAGATAAACAGCTTTCAAGAAAAGCAGCACTAATGTTCCAGGACGTGTTATTGTTCGAACTTTTTCAACGAACATACTCAAATCCTCTTTTATTTTCATCTAAATCAACTCAGAAATGTTCCCGCCAAAACTTACCGGTCCGGAAAAAGTCGTATTGCCCTCTCACAGCGCCGGGAGAGCAATACGCTTTTTTCCGAACCTCTCACGAACCAATCAGCGTGCGCCATCTTTCTTAGCCATATAATAATTATATCTTATTAAATGGTTTGGCATATAATACGGCCGGGTATTTTACGAGTTTCTCTATTTCAGAAATTGAATAAGTTTGTATTTATTTCATTTCCTCGTTTGTTTGTGATACGTTGTCAGACGTTGTTTCTGTTAAACTGTCCATTGCTTTGAGATATTCATCGTCAAAGTCGTCAGAGTTTAACGAAAATAATAAGGCGTCGTTCATGTCTGTACTTACATTTTCAAAATTAAAAAGACAGTTCGCATCCGCCATTTTAGACTTTGGTTTAAAGCCGCAAAAAAATCCGTATTTTTGTTCTGTTCAGAAGAGGAGAAATACGGATTTTACCATGCAATACGGCCTGGTATTTGTTCTGTTCTCGTGCCCTTATATGGAAGAATTACGTCATTGTCATATAATAATAAATCATAACAGCTATTCAATTTTACTATGGATATATGAATAGTTTCTATTTCCCGGTTATTCGTAGAGCTGTATTGTTTCATAAAGCAAGCATTGGTGAACCACACTGACTACATATATGGTCATGTTTTCCTATTTCTTCCTAATTTTCATATTTTTGTCTCAAGCGTTTCATTCCAAAGCAGCTTCCTGTAAAGACAAGGAAGATTGTGTGTCTTGTGTCGCTCACAGAAGTTGGATAGGGTCGAACTGTCGTTGGTGTCCCAATAATAACAATTGTCACACATTTGGTAGTATTTTCAACCCTTGTTCGAGATCTCAGAATATAGTGACCAAAGAATCAAAGATGGCTGTGCTAATATCGTAGTTGTAGAGTACGACCCAGGTTTGACTTACAAGATGGTGTTTCTTTCTGCTCTAGCTTACGCTGATAATATCGCGACTTACATCCCAAAAGCTACTGAGGTGAACACATTTCGTTTAGTAAAACAAGTCACTAAAGATTGTTCAGGTGACGCAAAGTGTTCTGGTTACACAGCAATATCACACACTGAGCGTGCCATTGTGGTTGCTTTTCGAGGAACTCAACATTCCAAACAACTAATACAGGAAGCACTTCGAGTCCTCATAGAACCCAAAGTTTCATTTCAAGCCGGTGGTAAAGTCCAGGGTTATTTCAACGACGTATTTTTCGTTGTATGGCAGAACCTGAAGAACGAGCTTTATCAACTTATTTCGCAGTATCCATCTTACAAAGTTTGCGTCACTGGGCATTCCCTCGGTGGAGCAATAGCGTCACTTGCTAGTACACTTATCTCGTACGATGGCAAAACAACAAAGAAAAATTTGATTCTGTATACGTTTGGTCAACGAAGAGTTGGAAATTATGATTACGCCTTAACTCATGATAAACTGGTGCCAATAAGTTTCAGGGTGACTCATTGCCGTGATCCGGTTGTTCATCTTCCAACCTGTAACACAGTTGTACCAGGAAAACCTTGTCTGTCTTTCAAAGGAGGGCCTTACCATCACGGCAATGAAATATTTTACGGCAGTGAAATCATGACAAAGGATTCCTCGTTCAAGAAATGCCAAGGGTTACCTCATAATGAGGACCTTGGTTGCAGCAATAGCGTGCTATATTAAATTTGGCACAGTGTTTCTCACCGACAGAGATCAAGGAATGCATTGGGGAACATCTGTCGTATTTTGGTATTTCAGTTGGAAAATGGTGGCAAAGTATACTGCACTAGTAAACATTGTAATGCAATCATCTCATGTTGCTTTGTTATAGTTTGGTGTGTTAGCTTAAGTTCTTTCATTTAATCAGTTCTCATAGCCTCATTATAATACGGATTATAACCAGTGTAATGTAATATTATACCATTTATTATAACATAAATTTGAGATTTAATGTAGCGCCACTCTGATTGGGTGCGTGCTAGCTCTATGGAGAAGCGACCAATCAGAAATCACGTTCCATATTTTCGCCTTAAGGCTATTTTTAATTGGTGAAATAAATCTTGTTGTTCATTATATTTTGTTTTACTCTATGTTAGAAAAGAAATGATTCATGATTTCACATGCTCTTACGCTGGTTTCCTAACTTCTCTGCGTTTCTTTGTTTGTATATTTTTGAAGATTTTGGTTCAAGTGACTCATGCAGGTATAATAATAGTCATAATAAACAGTCCTATTATAAGTAGATCAAAACACGACAAATGAAAGAGTTTTTTTATCCGATTTCCATGAAGAAGTGGGTTGAAAGTGGTTTTAAACGACTTCAATTTTGTCTTATTTAAATACACTAGGATTGTTTTCTAAATTTAGAGTTCATTCATATCGGGGAAGGCTAAAAGGGATGACTCAAAAGGACCTTTCTGTTTTTTCTGTTTTTTATTTTTCTTTAGGTTATGGATATAGCTACGGTTAGGGCTAGGTTTAAGGTTAGGATCAAGGTTAGGATCAATGGTAGGGTTAGGATTAGGATTGAGATTAGGGTTAGGATTAGTAGTTCTAAAAAATGTGAATTAAGGTCCTTTTGAGTCATCCCTTTTAGTCTTCACCATTCATATATCTCGCGTCGTTTTTGAGATATTTATGAGTTTTGTGATATGCCAATGATAACCTATGACGTCAACATGTTTCTACATTTATAGAAAATCAAGTATGTCTGAGATTATTCAACAAAATCACTGGAAACATTGCACGCACATGGTACGACACTTCGTGACACCTAACATCATTATATCGCAATAGCGGTGCGAAATTAATTTACTATTTCTAATTTCTTAATTTTATAAAAATGTAGAAACACCTTAACGTCGTATCCAAATGATTGCCCTATCATATACAAGTCTAAAAAGAACGACATGAGACTAATAATTTTCTGTGATCAAGACAAACTTAATTTTCATTTGAAGAACACCGAAATCTTGCAGGTGATCCTATTGAGATTGTCACCATCATGACAATATGAATATTCCGTGTACGGACGACTGATGATTATGATTATAAAATATGTTAACCGTACTTGTACATATACACAGAAACGGGTTGTAATAAATAGTTTCGGCCTCCCGCTTATTCGTAGAGTTGTATTGTTACATAAAGCAAGCATTGGTGAACCACACTGACTACATCTGCATGATCATGTTTTCCTCTTTCTTCCTAATTTTCATATTTTTGTCTCAAGCGTTCCATTCTAAAGCAGCTTCCTGTAAGGACGAGAAAGATTGTGTGTCTTGTGTCGCTCACAGAAGTTGGTCAGGGTCGAACTGTTGTTGGTGTCCCAATAATAACAATTGTCACGCATTTGGTAGTATTTTCAACCCTTGTTCGAGATCTCAGAATATAGTGACCAAAGATGGCTGTGCTAATATCGTAGTTGTAGAGTACGACCCAGGTTTGGCTTACAAGATGGTGTTTCTTTCTGCTCTAGCTTACGCTGATAATATCGCGACTTACATCCCCAAAGCTACTGAGGTGAACACATTTCGTTTAGTAAAACAAGTCACTAAAGATTGTTCAGGTGATGCAAAGTGTTCTGGTTACACAGCAATATCACACACTGAGCGTGCCATTGTGGTTGCTTTTCGAGGAACTCAACATCCCAAACAACTAATAAAGCAAGCACTTCGAGTCCTCATAGAAGCCAAAGTTTCATTTCAAGCCGGTGGTAAAGTCCAGGGTTATTTCAACGACGCATTTTTTGTTGTATGGCAGGACCTGAAGAACGAGCTTTATCAACTTATTTCGCAGTATCCATCTTACAAAGTTTGGGTCACTGGGCATTCCCTCGGTGCAGCAATAGCGTCGCTTGCTAGTACACTTATCGCGTACGATGGCAAAACAACAAAGAAAAATTTGATTCTGTATACGTTTGGTCAACCAAGAGTTGGAAATTATGATTACGCCTTAACTCATGATAAACTGGTGCCAATAAGTTTCAGGGTGACTCATTACCGTGATCCGGTAGTTCATCTTCCAACCTGTAACACAGTTGTACCAGGAACACCTTGTCTGTCTTTCAAAGGAGGGCCTTACCATCACGGCAATGAAATATTTTACGGCAGTGAAATCATGACAAAGGATTCCTCGTTCAAGAAATGCCAAGGGTTACCTCATAATGAGGACGTTAGTTGCAGCAATAGCGTGCTAAATTTGGCACAGTGTTTCTCACCGACAGAGATCAAGGAATGCATTGGGGAACATCTGTCGTATTTTGGTATTTCAGTTGGAAAATGGTGGCAAAGTATACTGCACTAGTAAACATTGTAATGCAATCATCTCATGTTGCTTTGTTATAGTTTGGTGTGTTAGCTTAAGTTCTTTCATTTAATCAGTTCTCATATCCTCATTATAATACGGATTATAACCAGTGTGATGTAATATTATACCATTTATTATAACATAAATTTGAGATTTAATGTAGCGCCACTCTGATTGGGTGCGTGCTAGCTCTATGGAGAAGCGACCAATCAGAAATCACGTTCCATATTTTCGCCTTAAGGCTATTTTTAATCGGTGAAATAAATCTTGTTGTTCATTATATTTTGTTTTACTCTATGTTAGAAAAGAAATTATTCATGATTTCATATGCTCTTCCGCTGGTTTCCTATAGCTTCTCTGCGTTTCTTAGTTTGTATTTTTGACGATTTTGGTTCAAGCGACTCATCCAGGTATAATAATAGTCATATAGTCATAATAAACAGTCCTATAATAAGAAGATCAAAACACGACAAATGAAAGAGTTTTTTTATCCGATTTCCATGAAGAAGTGGGTTGAAAGTGGTTTTAAACGACTTCAATGTTGTCTTATTTAAATACACTAGGATTGGTTTCTAAATTTAGAGTTCATTCATATCGGGGAAGGCTAAAAGGGATGACTCAAAAGGACCTTTCTGTTTTTTCTGTTTTTTATTTTTCTTTAGGTTATGGATATAGCTACGGTTATGGCTGGTAATGTAAATGCTGTATTCTAATATTGACTGCGCTACTCGCTATCAAATGGCCAATACGGTGACATCGAGTAGCAGCGAGTGGTGTGAATAAATCCGAGTTTTTAGGAAAAAATAATGCTCATGTCGCCTTGTTTTGAAATTATTTGAATAAATAACGAACATAAGTTAGTTTCTACTAACTCTAAGTTAGTATATTTTATCCTACTCGGGCTTTCTCACAGAAATTGAGAGCAAGTAATCTGGAATACGTATCCTGCTATTGAACTTTCCCCAATATTACCCAGATATACATCATGTGATGTGCGCGGTCAAACATTATTGGCCGAGAAGTCATGATCAATATTTTATAATGAGTTTGTGAACCTTAAGGCCAACTTTAGACGTCGCACTTCACTCGAATCTAATGTACCGATTAAAGTCGCATAATGCGACTCAAGTGCGAGTTGGCTTTATACGTCGCACTTTTGTTGACTCGAATCAAATAGGTTTATTCCAATCCCCGCGCATTTACTTACTTGACGCATGCGTAATTGCACGTATTTATTTGGCACGAGCGATAAGGGGCGATAACTAACTGCGAACAAGTTCGAAGATGGCAAATAATTTCGTTTGCGAATTAGAATCAGAACATGCTTGGGAACAGGCAGTACATGATATTGATAAGATAGACGATGCTGCATTCGAGTCGACTGAAGAGCGACGTATAAAGCCGTTGACGAATCCTACTCGCACTTAATTCGAATCTATTCATTAGATTCACGGTGGTCAGATTTGCCTGATTTTCTCCCAGATGGGATTAATGAGGTGTCTTATGGCTGATTTCTGTAATGGCCGCCATGCAAAACGTCACGCAAGAGTGCGCAATGATTTATATAAATTATACACACACTGTCAGACTTAGTCCCCCATAAATATGTAGATATACCCTTCCTCTCTACAAAAAAGAGTGGGGTAGTACCCCACGGGCCATATTTTGCGCCTAACGAAGATTTTGTTTACCCCCACTTTTCAAGCAAAGTGGAGTTTAAACAAGCTCTGTGTACGCTCTAATTCTTTGTTCTTGGTATTTTTGAGTACAATGTAGCAGAAACTTTATTCTAAATTCAGGACTTGTACCTTAATTTTTATTGTCTTCGCGTTTGAAGACGAAACATGCCTCAGAGTACCTCTTCTGGGGATAAATTTGTTTTTTAAAACGTCATGATTTTGGTAAACAAAATTTTGCTGAATTCAAAATAAAGTTTAGGATCATGGCTTCAACCAGTGGAGTGGAAAACGAACATAAATTGTAAATATGTTTTGATTCATACTATTGATCTGTCCGCCATCTTGAATTGCCTTCTTTGCCAAGCGATTAATGTCAGTATTCTCTTTGAAATTTTGCATCCTTAGAAAGCGGAAATTGTGTGAATTTAATCGGACGTGCAGCAAGGAAAATAAGCACAGTGGAAAGTGTGACTAAGCGAGGAAATATCATGCCTTTTGGGAATATTCGCTTGTAAAGGGTACCGCTTGTAAAAGACATGCTTTAAAGAGGAAGTCCGACAAAACTGCTGAGCAACTGAACTGTGAAAGCTGAATATGAGGAGAAATCTGAGAAGTTTGCTGTATTTAGAAAGATCGAGAGAAAGAAATTACTCAACAGGAGATTGATGCAAGTGAGTTAACCGGTTTATAGAGGTTGTTTTACGAAGGAGGAATAAAGACGGGCTGGAAGTGTTGTAGTAATGGTAATTTATATCGATATCTAATGCCAAGTGTTTCTTATGTTTCTTAAACACGCCAAGTGTTTCTTATGAAGTTAAAATATGTGTATGATATACCTTGCTTGGAATATTTTTTAAAGTTATGGAATTGTAAAATAAATACTTGTATGTGTTAATCAATATTTCATTGATAGCCCTAATTTTATTATATTTCTATGATAGGTAAACTACTGGAAGATAGCAGAGCAAGAACACTATTTGGCACAATTAAAGAAGCAGTATGTTCACTTCAAAGCAATGCTTGGTCAGACACAACAAGTATTGTTCTTCATTGTGCTACTGCAAAAGTTGACGGGTGGGTTAGGATATTAGAAACTAGGAAAGTAATAACACAGTTATTGTAAAGATGAATAGTCTATGAGTTAAATGCTAGGTGGTGTAGCATAATGCTTGATGTACGGTAGACGGGGAGTGAGTTTCATAATGTATGTATGTATGTAATACAATATTGGTATTGTTTAAACATATTTTGTATTGTGTTTACTTTACCTTATGAGCAGGCCATGCTCATCTACTGTAGGGGGTTCACAGATGTAGGTGTTGATTTTAATTAGATTTTTATAGGCCCTGTTATAGTAAACATTAAAGGAACAAACCACAACACAGGTTTCATATGAAAACTTTTATTTCTATTATAGCTTTATTAGCAAACATTTATTATGGGTACTATTATACACCAATCAATGTAAGCCCCAGAGGGGTATTGGGCATATGTGGGGCATTTGACTATCTGACTGTGGGGAATTTGATTGCCAAATTGCATGAAAAATCAAATGCCCCACATATGCCCAATACCCCCCCCCCCCCTTTTTGAGCTTAACATTGATAGGTGCATTAGTCAGACAAGAATAAAAACTGACTATAAACAAATATTCTTGCCAACACTTCCCTTTTGCTGAATAAAATTATCTAGTTTTAGCCAAAATAACATAATCAAGGAGCCAGTCTCAGTTGGTCTCTCTTGTGCTTAAAAAACAATCCAGTTTTTATAACCAAAAATAAGGGGACGAGTAACTGGCCCAGTTAACTGAGCTCATGCAATTCACAAAAATCAATACACAAAACAAAAATTGATCCCAAATTTAGTTTATACATGTTTCACAGTATAAAGCTAATAGGGCTTTCCAATCACATGGTCAGACCGGTCTGTCCAGCAATATTTTGCTAAATGGAACACGATACGTTTGAGGAGTGCGGCTGGTCTGCCAGGAAAATTTGGGCCTAATCAAGAGGAGGTACATTTTGCCGGACTAACCAGTCTGACCGTGCAAATGGAAAGCCCCCTAAGATCCTACAATCAATTGTGTCAACCCGAATAACCCTGCCAGCCCGGTTTCATGTATTCATCCATCTGGTGTTGGCCAGAGTAAAATACTAAAAGACCACCACACTTAGTGAAAGCATGAATCAGATATCCCTTTCACAACTAGATGTCTTCCTTGTTTCAGAATCTCGTTTCTGAATCATCCTCAGAGAAACATAATGACATTTTCATGATTTCTTACACTGCTAAATCAATAAAAATAATTGAACTCAAAAGGGAAACCTTTGGGAAACCAGCTCACCACTCAACCTGTTGAGATATGAGTGTTAAGTTGTCACAAGAATATCTCATGGACTAACATGGAATAAAACACGCCTCCAATCACTATGCGGTTTGATAGCTCAACAGGTAGAGAGCGAACTGGTATCTTGAAGGTGCGAGTTCAAATACCGCTCAAATCAGGCGAAATATTTTGCTTGATTTTGCAGTCAAGACAAAAGAAAAAGTATGAAATTGAGGTATCCACTCAGTGGCACTTGCCAGGGAATAATAAACCAGTAGCCTTTGAACGACACAGCTTTTGCGAAATGATTTCGCAACCTCCTTCAAACATGAATCCACCAAGGCCAGGGACCAACCATTTCGAGTTTATTCCCCACAACTTCTTCGAGTAAAGGGATCCATGACATCCATTTATTTCATGCCATAATCTGACTTATTTTCTGCTCCTCTGACTGCCTCAATCCACTCCCGCTCCCCTGAAAATTTCATCTCTGTCAGCAAAGTATTGCAAAACCTTTCGCCACGCTCCGATGACATCCAAAAGCACCTTATAGTTAATTTAGAACTTTCCTCACTGTTGTTTGCCGTGTTCGGATTGTCCGCCATCTTTGATTTTTTGCTTACTCTAATGGTACACAGCGCTGACAATACCCGCCCGCGCTAGTGGGAGAAAATATTCCCAATCTGACCACCGTGATTCGAGTCGACTAAAGTGAGACTAAAGTTGACCTAAGGACATGCGCACATGTGTCATTGTTTACATAAAACAACGCCGTGTTTCCTCATCACTCTCAGACACATCCTTTAATTAAAACTGTATATCGATGTTGGTGTGTCATGTGTGCTCATATTGGCCGGAATTATCTTATGGGATATATCCACGTTATGTAGAACTTTGATATAGCGCAAATTGTCACTGGGTGAAATAAATATACTCAATAAAGATAACTCGAGATTTGTTTTTGAGTTGTTTTGCGCGTTTCCATGGTGAAAAGAAACAAAGGCCACTTTGAATAAGAATATTTGGGCGGTGACTCAAACGAAAGAAGACAGAAGCCAGATGATCACCGAACCAAACAGAGTGTTACAAAAAGACGAGTTGTTATTTTGTCGAAAAGAAAATTGCCATTCCAGGTACGTTATATTTTCACGCGTAAGGAATAAGAGAATTTTTTGGCTACAGTAAATAATTAAGGAGAGATAAATACGTTTTGTTGCTAGGATGTTCGTTCTTTCTCCAGCTATTCTATATATTAATTATAACTTTTGGGACTGTTTTGCCCAACGCAAATATCGTATCGTAAAGTTGAAGTAGCATTTAAGCGCTGTCAGTTGTTGAACTTTAGTTGTGAACTCATAAAGAGCCACAGCAACGGCTGAAAATATGTCGTTTTTCAATGCGGCGTTAGGCTTCTCGCAGTTATTACACAGGTTATATTCAAATATCTAATACGAGGAAGAGTTTTGTACATTTGACCCGTTGTTTTAGTGCACCAAAGAGTGTTGTATGGCGACTTCCAAGGATGAGGTTTCGTCTGTTTACACAGCAACGTAGGTACGTCGGCGAGAGAATTACTTTTCAAAGACTCCTATCTATACGAGAGTGAACAGTTTCGTGGGGTTTTAGTAGTTGCCTGGACTTCATGGTTACTGCTAATACGCTTGGCTATCCTTTTTTGAAGCAAAAACAAATTTTTATCTCAATTTTTTTTTGTAAGGACGGTCGTTTATTATGCTGTTATGATATGATCATGAATTGAGGTTGTTTGTATAAGACGTGATATAAGCAGAAACAATATACAGCTGTCGTATATGTACTATAGCACCTGCAGTGAAATCTTCACAGCGGATGTCGCTCTGCTCGCAGAGTTTCTAAAATTAGCTGCGCATGCGACCAAAAAAATAAAGCCTAATTAAAGCAAGCAGAAGAATGTTGCTTGCCAGTTTCTCAAACATTTGGCTATGTTTGTTAAGACCCCTTTAAATTTCAAAAATAAATTCATGTTGAACCGCTTGAAAACTTATACTTCACAATAATATAATATTGCCATGTCGTATAATACAAACGAGGAACTCAACTAAGCTACATTTTCACAGGCAAAACACAGTGGCCTTTCGACATGATTTTGCTTTTCCTGATTGTGTTTGTTCTATAATACTGAAACGGTCAAAAGCCGACGACACGCACAGCTAGCACGCAAAGAGCTAGCCGAGCTATACAGCACGCACAACTAACTAGCATGTAATCAGAGGTTATAAGATTATGCCATAATACAACAAATTAAGAAACAGAGATATAACAGAGATATAAAATTGGGCACTCGATAATAAAAAATAACAAACTAAATAAATGATAATCGCATTTACATCACTGATAACTCATCATAATGTTGGTCGCCATCTTGAAAATTGTCATTGCGGTTTGGCGAGCAATTATATAAACTGATTAGTTATGTAAACAATCTTTGGACGAAAATGATAGTTAAATCATCCAATTGTCTGTTCCTGAATTCTCGTCAATATTTCTCAGAATAAGTTACACGATACACAAACTAAAGTCTCAATAGCACGTTGTGGCGTTCCCTTTTAAAAATATTGCAACGGAGGACCGCAGGTGTGTGCGGGCCATCAAAGAGATTAGTGCCCAAAAATTGGGTAAATACAGGATTATTAAACCTATGATTAAACTGAAGTATAATGCCGCGAGAAAGAATGAGGTGATTTGTGAAATTGTCTGGGGAAAAACATGCAAGATAGAAAGTAATTAAAAAGTGTTGTTGCGTAGACAGTGTGCATGTACTGCCGAGATAGTGTGTAGAAAGTTAAACTCGTCAGAGAGAGAAACGACGTAACAAGAAAGCCCTTCGCTCGCGAAACGTGATCTCTTATTGCACTCACACTATTTTGGCACAACACCAACCTTTTAAAGTTTTCGATTTGTAGAGATTAACAAGACGTCCGTTTGGCGTTACTTGGGCTACTTTACCTGCGTACAGACGCTTCCTCAGTGTGCACAAGCCGAATGGGAAGAGCACAGGACACAGGTGACAGGAAGCGTCTGCACGCAGGCTCAAGCTTGGGCTAGTGGCTTGTTGAAAGATATTGTAAGCAAATTCAGCGATTTGAATGCAATATACAAAAATCTATAGTTGTAGGTAATGATATAGCTCTGTCAATTACAGGGGTTGTTAAATTTTCCACTGAAATTTTCCACATCGCCAAACTGCACATCAAACAATTAACCCATCACAGAGTGGTTTGCCAACGGCTTTGATTACAGCTCAGTATCCGATCTGGCTTACTGAGAATTCTGGCCCGCCAAACGAGCCATCCTGTTTGCCGTGGAGTAATTAGTTAGATGCAAAATATTATACTGCATAATATAGTAAAGCAAGTGCTGCCGCCGAAATAAAACCAATTATAGAAGTTTCTATATAGGCAAAGCCATTTGACCTAATTACAAAACGGCATTAGTCGGCCATTTTTACCTTGGTTAGTTATCTTGAATAGTAAATCAGAATACTAAAATCTCTCTTAAATTACTTTAAATATCACGTTATCCAATTATTTTTTGTTAGATCACCGATATTAAAATAAGCGGCTAAATATATAGGTTTACACGACTCGGTAAGTAACCAATTAGTTACTACGTAGCGACGACAAAGATTTTGAAGCCAATGAGATCTTTTTTTGTTGATCAACGTGATCTACCAACCTTCTAGAACTCGCCGTTCAGAGTTCGTTCAGAGTTCGTACGATCAGTACGTATACGACGCCTTTCAGCAGGTTTGCTGAACATCTTCGTTCGTGAGGAATTATATATAATGATATTGACAAACTCGTAGCCCGCCATTTCCGCAACATGAGCTCTAACCATTGGGTTCCGAAATGAAAGTCTCCGATTGCCATCCTTCCCATCTCAGGTGGTAACGATAACCGCAAACGGCAAGAGAAACTTGACACACATCCTCTGGCCATATGGCTTTAACGAACGTTTTTTTACTTAATTTCCTATTTATTTTT
Organism: Chrysogorgia sp. JL179-B06; assembly: GCA_035772405.1. Taxonomy (NCBI): domain Eukaryota; kingdom Metazoa; phylum Cnidaria; class Anthozoa; order Scleralcyonacea; family Chrysogorgiidae; genus Chrysogorgia; species Chrysogorgia sp. JL179-B06. The sequence goes on along the minus strand of JAYKKM010000096.1, from coordinate 1,901,660 downwards.
TTAGTTTGCAACGGGAACTTTATAATTAGTTCATGCACTATAATTCCTTTTCAAGTTTTGTTTCCTACTGCTTTACTATCCTATATATAGTCCCCTTGGACATATTGGACCTGTCATTGTAGCCTTGTTCTCCCTCGCCCTCCTTAGTCTTTTTGCTGATCGACTGTAAAAATAGCAAATGATTTATCATTTTCGCATTTCATTAATTATTAGTTTATCTCCCGCGTGCATTTGATTGACGACTGTTCTACTTACATGTGTCACCCTTTTGGCACATATATAAGCCCTGTTTATGTCTTCCATCCTGTCCGGACAAACTTTAGGCTTTAATAAATACACCCCGGAGACACATGTTATTACATTTGGAATACTGAATCTTTATATAAACAGAAACAGGACGGAAGACATAAAATTCCTATTCGCGAGCAAATATTTTATTTATTTTATTTCATCCAGTGGCATAGCCAGAACTGGAGAAGTGGGGGACAAAATGATGATGTCATCGCAGACATGGCACAATTGCTTAGTTTTCAACAGAAGTGCTCTATCTAATTTAATGGTTGTTAATTTAATCCCAAGCATACCCGAAAACCTAACCCAAAGTGTTTTATGTTAATGTTAATGGTTTATGTTAATGATTTACCAGAAACAATAAATCATAGTAAAACATTACTCTTTGCTGATGATACTGTGATGTACACTACAGCTCCCACAGCTTGCAAGCTTCAAGAATTATTAAATCAAGACCTAGCTCGCGTAAAAGATTGGCTTAACAAACATAAGTTAACTCTTAACATATTAAAATCAACATTTATGATTCTTGGAGGATCAAAGCGATTAAATTCTTTTGGTAAAATATCGCTTCATATTGAAGAAGATGAGCTCTCACAAGTTCCTTCATATAAATATCTTGGAGTGATTATAAATGAAAACCTATCTTGGGTGGATCATATTGAAGTTCTTCGCAAAAAAATTACGCAGAGACTTGGTATGCTGCACCGTATAAAGCATCTCTTACCACAATTTCATAGGAAAACTATTTTTAACACTCTTATTCTCCCTTTATTCGACTATGGAGATCTAACATGGGGCGATAGAAACAATAAGACCCTAATGAATATTCTACAATTATTACAGAACAAAGGAGCAAAACTAATCCTTGATCTTCCGAAAAGATCATCCAGTTCTGAAGCCTTGAAACTATTAAACTGGAAACCACTTTATGAGCGGCGTAAATTTCATCGATGCAGTTTTGTTTTTAACTCGATGTACCAAGAAGGAAATTTACATCAATTTCAAAATTTGCGTGGATGTGATATTCATGACCATAATACACGCCAGCGGGATCAATTTAGGGTACCTGCTTGTAAAACGAACTGGGGTATGCAAAAATCCAGTTGTTTTTTTATTACCGAGTGGAACGATTGCAATTTTAACATTGATCATACTTTTAGTTATTCTAAATTCAAATATGTATATTTTAAGTAATTTTAATTTAACCTAGAATTCGTAACATTGTAATTATCTTAACTATTTTAATTTACTTGTAAGTTATATTCTATAGTTTTGAGGACCCCCATGAAAAGCACTTATTTGTGAATGGGGCTTTCCTCGTAAAAGAATAAATTTACATTACATTACAAAGTAGTATGTGGACCTAGGTAGTGTGAATACAAATTGAATATTCTGAAGGGCCTTCGCTCAAAACGTTACACCTCCTACACACTATTTCTGCAATACACCAACCTTGCAGTGTTTCTATCACTATCACAGTTGGTTGTCGAACTCTCCATTTCTTCATGAAATGTCAGTGGAAAATTCACACAATCAAGTACGAGCCCAGAATATATCAATTGAAATAAGTCTAGAACAACTGTATGAATAACGATAACAACTGTATAACAACACTGCAGTGGACAACGAGAACAACAACAACAGTAACAACGAGAACAACTAACAACGAGAACAACTAATGCAACAACAGTAACAACGAGAACAACTGTTTAACAACAGTTGACAACGAGAATAACTGTATAACAACAGAGTGGACAACGAGAACAACTAACAACGAGAACAACTAATGCAACAACAGTAACAACGAGAACAACTGTTTAACAACAGTTGACAACGAGAACAACTGTATAACAACAGAGTGGACAACGAGAACAACTAACAACGAGAACAACTAATGCAACAACAGTAACAACGAGAACAACTAATGCAACAACAGTAACAACGAGAACAACTAATGCAACAACAGTAACAACGAGAACAACTAATGCAACAACAGTAACAACGAGAACAACTAATGCAACAACAGTAACAACGAGAACAACTAATGCAACAACAGTAACAACGAGAACAACTAATGCAACAACAGTAACAACGAGAACAACTAATGCAACAACAGTAACAACGAGAACAACTGTTTAACAACAGTTGACAACGAGAATAACTATATAACAACAGAGTGGACAACGAGAACAACTAACAACGAGAACAACCATGTAACAACAGTAACAACGAGAACAACTGTTTAACAACAGTTGACAACCAGAATAACTGTATAACAACAGAGTGGACAACGAGAACAACTGTATAACGACAGTGTACAACGAGAACAACTGTTTAACAACAGTATAGACAACGAGAAAAACTGTATAACAACAGTGGACAACGAGAACAACTAACAACGAGAACAACCATGTAACAACAGTAACAACGAGAACAACTGTTTAACAACAGTTGACAACGAGAATAACTGTATAACAACAGAGTGGACAACTGTATAACGACAGTGGACAACGAGAACAACTAACAACAGTATAGACAACGAGAAAAACTGTATAACAACAGTGGACAACGAGAACAACTAACAACGAGAACAACTATGTAACAACAGTAACAACGAGACAACTGTTTAACTTGATCTTTAGGGAATCATTTTTTTGTTTAATAAGTACCAAAATAGCTTTTAACATATTTTATAATTACTAGGAATTTATATTTTGTATCTATCGTAGATTAGGACCCTAGTGAAAACCACTTTGTGATCTAGGCTTCCTGGTTAAAGATTAAATTTACTTTATACTTATTTACTAACAACAGTATATAGACAACGAGAAAAACTGTATAACAACAGTGGACAACGAAAACAACTAACAACGAGAACAACTGTATAATAGTGGTAAGTGGTAAGATATGTACATAGTTTTATAAGTAACATTAAGAATATATTGTTGTAAGAGCATTGAGACTATTGTATAATGCTCCTAATACGTCTTTATTATTATTATTATACGTAGCCACAAAGCGTCATACGAAGGACGATCATCATTTAAGAATTAAGTTAGCCAATTGCCAATTAGGTGTACTGAGTAAGGTAAAAATATCATCAAATCGAAAGTGTGAGCATATTTTCGTATATTTACTCTATAGAAAATATTTGTTTGTTACAGGGAAAAGAATAAATACGAAATATGATGATCACAAAATATATTTTCCAAGCTGTGCTAATGCTGATTGCAAGTAAGTTTTTCTCATATCCAGAAAAAAATCAGAATAAAATTAAGATAAGAATTAAGCCAATAAAATGTATATCATATGAAACTAATTCAGTTTACTGTTATATATCATATATATATAGTATACTGAAGGCTTGGCTGAAGACTTGGCTTAATACTTGGACCAGTACAATGTCATTGTAACCTTTGCTCATTGTAAACATCATTGCAACCTTTGCTCTCCATCTAAGTCTTGGTAGCTCAATATGGTGACAGAGCGTCTCATTGTCAATCAGAAGGTTACAGGTTCTATCCCTGTCTGGCATTCAAAAACATTTTACGAAACATTTGAGCTTCACGATCGTCCATATATCGTCTGCCTACTCCAAGCTCCCATATTCACCACATCAGTATATATATATATATTTATAAAATAACATTTCGCAAACGCAAGCGGTGATTGGCTAAAAGCCATGTTTATATAACTGTATGTAAACATGGATTTTTCCTGCCATTTTTATAAAATGGACTGCAAGACGAACCTTTGCTCACAAAGCCCACAAACAGCTAAAATGTCGATATTGGATGCTTTTCTTCACAGTTAAGAGCGTTTATGTTCATTTGAACAGCCGACGACGCTGTCTAGCGTGAGTAAGGAGAATGTATATTTTCATCATTTTAATAAAAGAGTCTTATTACTTATTTCCTCAGCGTTATATTATTTTATAAAAGAAATAGAAAACATCTTTCCGTGTTTACATACAGTTATAGAAACACTCGTAAAAGTTTGGGAGAACTCGAAATAGCGTGGAAACACTCGCCCTGCGCGGCTCGTGTTCCCACTAATTTCTCGTTCTCCCAAACTTCCACTCGTGTTTCTATAACTGTATGTAAACACGGAAAATGTTTTCTATTTCTTAAATATAACACATCCAAGCATTACTGATATATAGAGACTGCCACATATAGGCAGTATGCTGATGTAATATAGTCTCAAACTCATTAATGCATGAGGAAACACAAAGGAAAATCATAACCGAGACGTTGTTTGGATATGTGATCTTAATTAGCATAACATTTCGACAACTTTCACCTCCATTTTTAGATGCCAGATTTTTAGATGCTATTTTTAGATGGTTCGTTTGAGAAGTTATATTATACACTCGAAAGGCGTTTATTATTTGATTTGAAAAACAGCTCGAAGTTGGTAAAAAAACTCGGCCTACGGTCTCGTTTTTCAACACACGTCTCGGTGTTTGGAACAGGGGGGGCTAACAAGTAGTGGTAATTCCTCTAGGGGGTCCTGGGGCATGCTTCCCCGAGGAATTTTTGATTTTCTAAGCTCTGAAACGCTATTTCCTGCATTTTGGGGCAGTTTTAACAAAAAAAATTAAAATAAAAAACAAAGAAAATTATGATTTTATAGTCAGTATTTCCTTACTGTATACCAAACTAACTCTAACAATAATATTCACGCAAAAACTTTTGACAGTGAGCGCGCGAAACCCAACCTCGTTCCCAGGGCATTTTGCCTCCTCGGTGGAAGGTCGGCGAAAATGGCGACTTCTTAATCAAGCCAGTGAGCTATATATATATATATCTGGAGGGCTATCTGCCCGAGCAAAAAGTGAAGCCCAAGATGGCCGACTTTGCACGTCAGTTTCAGTCCCCTGCGCGGTTTGTACGTCAGTCTTTCTTTATATAAACCGCGTAGGGGACTGAAACTGACGTGCAAAGTCGGCCATCTTTGGCTTCACTTTTTGCCTGGCCAATGACTGGCAGATAGCCCTCCATATATATATATATATATAGAGCTCACTGAATCAAGCAGGCTCCAGCCACGCTCCAGCCCACAGTCTTCATTGCTTCCTGGGATCGGCTGGTCACATGACACCCAGAATTTCTGGGTGTTTATATGTGATAATTCTTGTGGTCTTTGTGCCATTACCTTTGTCTACTTTGTTGACCTGAATAATTGCGAAATATTCAATGCTCTTCAGAGTTGTTCATGTCAGCATTCGTCGGCATAAAAGCAGCTAACAAGCTTAATAATCCACCATACATCCATGGTTATCTCTTATAAAAGGTATGAAGAAGCATATATCCAATTTAGCGAAAGCTATCACTTCTAATTTGCTGTAACATTTGAAGACAGCATTCAGATTTAGATGAATAAATTATAATCGGCTGAATTAATTGAGTTGTATGACAAGCCAATCGCATTATAGAATGGACCAGCTCCGATCCCAGGGCCATTTTCGCCGACCTTCCGCCGTGGAGGCAAAATGCCCTGGGTACGAGGGCGAAACCGAACACAAAGGTGATAGATTTGTGCCAAAGGTAATCACCTTTGACGTAAAAACCTTTACGATTCTAAGAAAATAAAAGACGAACTTTTTTTGTTTTTTCTTCTCTTTTTCTTTTTTTCTTCCAGCTCGTTCCCCGATGAATTGTTAATTTTTCCCCGACAGGGGGGCTAAGGTTCCCCGACGCGGGGGGTGTAGCCCCCTGCCCCCCTCTGGCGCCACCCCTGGTTTAGAAATCAGATATAAACATAAGTTTATTATCTGATTTGAAACACCGAGAAGTTTGTTGAAAAACTAGGCGAGAGCCGAGTTTTTTAACCAACTTCGAGGTGTTTTCAAATCAGATAATAAACGCCTGTCGAGTGTATGATATAGCTTCTCAAACGAACCAGTATTTTAAGAGGAATTTGAGGGAAAAGTTGGCTTAATTTATAGACGTTTATTACCACATTAATATACCAACAACAACGTCTCGGTTATGATTTTCCTTTGTGTTTTCCTTATGAATTATTAATGAGTTTGAGAAATATATTTCTCAAACTCATTAACTCTTTCCTGTCCGGCCCAGTCAAAAGGGGTCATAGAAGACCCGAAGTCGTCAATCGAAAAACACGGCACACAGTAACGCAAGATTAAAAATTGAAATTCGACAAGCGCCAGGGACATGAGATCCACTCACACGCCAAATTTGATTTGATTTCATAAACAACTCTGCGATTGGTGGCATTTTGAATTTTCATGATGCAACGCGGGCGTGCAAGATGGTCTTTTTTTCTAGAAAAATGGAAGTTTTTCAACCTGATTTACGATAATTAATGCTAATTTTATATTAACATAATGTGTCTTGTTCGGAAAATTCAAAAGCATTGGTAACAGCCGGTTTATTGGGCTTTCACAAAAGGTATAGGTTTTGCAACAGTTATGGATATTTCTCAAGATATCAATAGAACAAAGAGGTAGTTCAATTTTGGATGTTTTTCAGCCGGAAGGAAAGAGTTAACGTGCTTATGACACCAAAATTAAGTTTGCCTTATTTGAAAGAACACTTAAAACGACTGAGTAACATCGTCTGTAGTTTTTCGTTTCCTTGCTTCGTTCTTGAGATATTTCAGTTTGTATTATATGCAAATGACAATGGTGTGACGTATACGTGCATAATGACTTATTTCATGGAGAAGGTTATATATCTCTTTGTTATTATCACACAAAATTACTTGAAATTGTGCAAGTTCCATGTTTTTGGAAATACTCATGCACATGTTTCATTCGAATTAAATTATTTTATAATAGCAAATTGTCATTTGCATATTATACAAACTAAAATAACTTGATAACGAAGCAAGGAAACGAAAAACCTCAAAAGATGTCCCTCTGTCATTTGAAGTGTTCTTTCAAATAAGGCAAACTTAATTTTCGTGTCATAGGCACTTTAATAATTATTAATGAATAAATATTTTATATATATATATATATATATATATATATATATATATATATATATATATATATATATATATATATATATATATATATATCGCCTAAACCCTAAACTGTATCTGTTTTTTAAGCTATGGTGCCATCAACAGTATCTGGTCAACAAAATTCGTCTGTGGCACTATCAACAATTTCTGGTGAACAAAGTTCGCCTGTGGTACAATCAATAGTATCTGGTGAACAAAGTTCGTCTGTGGTGCCATCAACAGTATCTGGTCAACAAAGTTCGTCTGTGGTACTATCAATAGCATCTGGTCAACAAAGTTCGTCTGTGGCACTATCAACAATTTCTGGTGAACAAAGTTCGCCTGTGGTACAATCAATAGTATCTGGTGAACAAAGTTCGTCTGTGGTGCCATCAACAGTATCTGGTCAACAAAGTTCGTCTGTGGTACTATCAATAGCATCTGGTCAACAAAGTTCGTCTGTGGCACTATCAACAATTTCTGGTGAACAAAGTTCGCCTGTGGTACAATCAATAGTATCTGGTGAACAAAGTTCGTCTGTGGTGCCATCAACAGTATCTGGTCAACAAAGTTCGTCTGTGGTACTATCAATAGCATCTGGTCAACAAAGTTCGTCTGCGGTACTATCAACAGTTTCTGGTGAACAAGGTTCGCCTGTGGTACAATCAACAGTATCTGGTCAACAAAGTTCGTCTGTGGTGCCATCAACAGTATCTGGTCAACAAAGTTCGTCTGTGGTACTTTCAACAGTATCTGGTCAACAAAGTTCGTCTGTGGTACTTTCAACAGTATCTGGTCAACAAAGTTCGTCTGTGGTACTTTCAACAGTATCTGGTCAACAAAGTTCGTCTGTGGTACTTTCAACAGTATCAGGTCAACAAAGTTCGTCTGTGGTACTTTCAACAGTATCTGGTCAACAAAGTTCGTCTGTGGTACTTTCAACAGTATCTGGTCAACAAAGTTCGTCTGTGGTGCCATCAACAGTTTCTGGTCAACAAAGTTTGCCTCTGGCCGTGCCAACAACATCAATGGTTTCAGGTGCGTCTAACGCAGCTTTCTCCAGTGTAGGAGTAACAACTTTTTCGAACTCAGTAAATACCATCGAGGATATATTGCAGTCTTCGAGTATTAGTCCTATAGGCGCCTCACCAGTACAGCCTCAATCCTCAGACATCACTAGTGTTGGTAATACACCAGCACTTTCTAGTTTTACAAGTGCTGCTAGTATTATGAATGTTCAAACGACAAGCGCCCCATCTGTACACCTTGAATCCTCAAGTACCGCTGATGTTACTAATGGAGCTGCTGCTGGTGCTACTGATGGAGCTGATGCACCTTCTTCTTTTACACCTTCTTCTTTTATGAGTGCCTCTGTTAATGGACCGCCGTCTATTTTTACAAGTGATCTTAGTACAAATGTTAGACCAACGTTATCACAGACGAACACTCCCACCACCAGTGGTCAATACCAGTCCAAGGCGAGCATTTCCAGTGCTAGTGGTTCAGTTACGCCCAAGTCGTCGGCCGGCTCTAGTCGCAATGCAAGTGTTGATGTACAATCTTCTGTCGTAAACATCAACTCTACAGGTATTGTTTCGCCATCTCAGACTATGGAAACAGTAAAAGATACGGAAACCAAAGCTGGTATGTTATCAAAATTGTAATATTTTATGAGTGGGTATTTAGTTAAAGTTGGTAAATCAAGAAATGTTTTGTAAAGCCATATGAGAATTATATATTAGTGTGATATTGCACCCTCTGCCTCTAAATAAAGAATAGAGCAAAATAATCAGAGTATTATAGAAATTGAACTACATATAGAATCAGACAATGAGTGAAGGTTACATACCTACTGATGACTATAGTGGTGAGATGCTATATAACCATTCATGTAGGGCTATAGTAAGATGATCTAACTATTGAGCTACTATAGACTAAGATGATGAGTAAAAGTTGATATGTATATACAATCTGTAACTTTCTGATGACCAGTAAGATGCTCTAACTATCGAGCTACATAAACTTTGTAGAGTGAAGGTTACTTTATGTTGAACACATCATTTAATTTATGAGCGGAGATGTATATAAACACATAATAACCATCAGTGAAATGCTTGTATATAGCAATTTATTTATTCATTATTATTTTAGTGGTTCCTAGTTCTGCAGTGAGTAAATCAGTATCATCTTCAGTTGTCTCTGGTGAGTTTAATAGTGACGTTATATCATCATCTTCAACCTCCACCATCCATGAAATGCGTTTCAAATTGTTTTTCGGACTTTTCAAACTATACATTTTTCGCAAAATCTGTCAAAAAAATAATCTAATATACTGATGATCGAATTGTTGTCATGCGTAGGCTGTAGTGTAAAAAATATCAATCGAATATTCTAAAAAATTGGTGTACCACGTAAGGTGAATTGTTTCAGTGGCGAATCCCGGATTTTGAAGTGGCGGGTACACAGGATGAGATGAAATACATTCTCATGGGCGTACCTGACCAGTTATTTTGGGGGGACAAAACATTTTTGCCCGAAAAAAGAGTCTAATACAGTGTGGCAGGCGCAACTTCATATGTAACCACTTTCTCAGCGGAGTACTTCATCTATTGTATGTGAAGGAAACTCTTAATGGAGAAACTACTAATATAAGTGTAAACCGGGCAACTGCAAAACAACTCTAATATATTATTATGTTAATGTTAAAACATATTACTTTAATATTAAAACAGTTCAAAATATAAATTTTTCTTGAATATTTAACAGCAATATTACCCGAATTTACCCGAAATTTATTTCAAAAAGTGCCCTAAATTTTCATTTTTAAAACGCTTTGGAGGGGGTGGGGGACAATTGCCCCCTGGCCCCGCCTGGTACGTCTATGTACATTGTCTTCGGATCGTTCTCAGTAAATTTAGCGTGCGGAGACCTTTTTCCCAGGGGATCTGGGGGCATCCCCAGAAAAGTTTCGGATTTTTTGGAACTCTATAGAATCGCATTTTCAACGATATCTGAGGAATTTTCCGAAACATTAATTTTCAATTAATGATATTTAGACTTTTTTTTAGATCAAATTCGATCTGACGCATTAAAGGGGAACTGTGCCCCCCAAAAATTACTTTTAAATAAAATGCCTTTAAGCATAATGTTTAGAGATGTTAATAGTTTTACGCTGCTCTTTTACTCGAGAAATAACGTTTTTATTCTCGTATTTTATGCTTCTGGACGCCGCCATTTTAGAGTTTGCTCTACGGCTCAGACTCGATGTACAGCGGGAATTTATTTTCAATTTTGACGTCATTGAGTACTAGGAAAAAAAGACAAGCACTCACTGACGTCAAAATTTAAAAGAAAACACCCGCTGATCATTGAGTTTCAGGGTGGAGGCTATTTCAGGTAGTCACCAGGACTTTGGTGATTGTTTATATAACATATATGCTTCGTTCTTTAAAAACCCCGCCTTAAATTTCTGTTTCGATTTAGTAATAACCCTGCTGTTAACAACCCTGCTTTTCTGAATCGAAACAGAAATTTAAAGCGGGGTTTTTAAAGAACGAAGCTGCTCTACCGTATCTGAAATAGCCTCCACCGAGTTGAAAATGGCGGCGTCCAGAAGCATAAAATACGAGAATGAAACTTAACCGTTATTTCTCGAGTACAAGAGCAGATATATCGTAAAACTATTAACATTTGTAAAGTTGTAAACATTACACTAAAAGGCTTTTCATTTAAAAGTAATTTTTTGGCGACAGTTCCCCTTTAAACACAGTTTGAACATGTATGCATGTGGTCATATAATATCATTAATAATTTACGAAGAAATTGAAGACAAAAGAAATCAGTGGCATGACGGAGATTGTATATCTCATGATACAAAATTCTGCTGATTTACAAAACTTTTCGTTCGATTTTCTCAGCCAAAATCATTTAATATGTTTAGGATTTTCGATGAATATGAACGTTTACATGCATTCGTATGACATGCTATTTACAACATTCGCGTCCGTGCTGTATATATCGGAATATAATCTCTCGCCTTCGGCTCGAGCTTGTATATCCGATACAGTAAAAACCCGCGTATAAGAACCTAGATTTTTCCAAGTTAGCCTAAAAAGGTTCTTATATAAATGGTGTTTACTGCAAAATTAGCCTATTTAGGTTCTTAAAGAAGTTCTTATTTTCTTAAGAAAAAAGCGACTTGGTTTTGTTCTAGTGTATATTATTTATATAAATATGGTCTATTATTTATATAAATTATGCATACCTTTTCTCCAAATGACTGCAATCTAAGCAAATACAAACCCCTGCACTGTATCAATGGAACAAAATAACGTATACAACTGTAGACATATATAATGCACTATTTGTCTGGTTCTGGCTCATTTTCATTACTTTGTAGAGTTTATTTTCTTTGATTTGTAAATTTTTAGTTTTGACTCTATTTGATAAAATAAGAACTTGCTTTCAAATTTTAGACTAAAACAGGTTCTTATGTAAAGGGGTCTAAATGGAAAATCTTAGCCTAACAGGTTCTTAAAATCTAGGTTCTTATACGCGGGTTTTAATTACTGTACAACATAGGCATTGCAGATGTCAACTATTTTTCCTTGTAATTCAGCACTCAAACCTTTTGTAAACCTCATAACTTCATACGGTTTTTAATTACGATAACAAGTTCAATTAGTGTATAAAAACTTACTCAAAGCACGGATGTATATAGCTGGAAGCATCAGATACGTCTTCTCTATATTGGCTAACTAAGGCCCGAACAAGAAAGTGATTCCCTTAGGACAGCTATTAAAATCCTATAAGTGAAGAATTTCTACAATTATCAAATCATGTCAAAGAATCTAACAATGTACAACATCAATGGCAGGTTGAGAAGCCAAAATCAAAGATGAACCTCGGATCTGATAGGGTTATATTAAACAGAAATATGTGAGTGACAATGTACAGATCCAAACAATTAAAAATCGTTGAATGTAAAGGTGCCGGAAAGGCGCCGGTGCTCAGGCATCCATTACACTCTCTAGATCCGCCATTGCGTTTTCAACCCTCGTCTCGGTATTTGGATGTCCGGGATGAAACACTCTTTCTTGATATATTATACTTCAAAGTCATCACATTCACTGCATTTTCCCCATTTGTAGGAACTCTCAAATGTTACCATTGCCATTGGAACACAAGTATGACTCAACAGGAACAGATTTGCAACGAATCGCTAAGCTGGTGCGCCTCTGGTGATGACCAATGTACCGATTATCATCTTAAACTTGGAAATATGACGTGGGTACATGGTAAAGGTTGCGCAAAGAAAGAAACTTGTGCGAAAGATGGGGAAGAAATTTGCAAAGACATTAAAGAGGAATTCAAACTGGGTTCCTCAATAACTGAATGTGACGGTGGTTGTTGCGGAGGTAACGGGTGCAACAAAAAAATCAGCAGTGCTTTTAAAGCTGTAAACTCAGCAAACATTTTACTCTTTTCGCTCTTTTTATCGCTTTACTCTTTACTTTGATCACTTTATATCACTTAATTACTCATTACTTTAATCACTTTACGCATTAGTTCAGTCTCTTTATATCACTTTACTTATAACTATTTCAAGATAAGTACACTGTAAAAACAGATTGATTGAAGCAACCAATTTGATAGGTTGTCTCAGACTCAATTTGAATTTAATCAATTCGAATGGTTAAACTAACTAAATATTTTGGTTAAAATGACCTTAGTTTGGTTGGGATCTGAGACAACCAAAGAAATTGGTTGTTTTAACCAATCTGTTTTTACAGTGTAAATCAGTGTAAATAGACCTCTTTACGAAACTTGCAAACATTAGAAGTAACTCCTAGTACACTATTAGTACACAACGTACGTAGCCTTTGCTCTGCCATATGTGTTCTCGAGGTAGCTCAAGTGGTTATAGAGAGTCTAACCGGCGATCAGAAAGTCGCGGTTCGATTCCCTTCTGAGGCTCAGAAACATATCTCTGAGTTTGTGTTAAAAGCTTGAGTGGCAAACAATTTACTATATTAGAAGTTCCACTTTTGAAGCTGTAGTAAGCATCAATATCAATATAGTCAGCATTGACTTCTTCTTTTAAAACTATCTGTGCCATTCTATATACTCGGCATTTAGACTAGAAATGTTTTAACCAAACGAGTTCAACTCAATAAATGCTTTAAAAGTGCAAATGTATTATGTATCCATCGTGTCCACTTTCTGTTGAAGCACTTCATGTAAAAAATAAGTTCACTAATATACAAATATTTTATTTATATTCATATTATTCCTCAACTATAAATTGTCCAATCAAAGAGCTAGATTTGTACCACGTGACCAGTCAATTTAAACTCGAGTTTGTCCGCTTTTACCCATAATTCTTGCGGCATAACAAAAGAAAATAGCCCATTTGCAATCATTTGTGAGTCAAATCTGGTTTGTTAGTCCGCATTTTGAGCTAATAATAGCAGCCAGACGCTAATATTTGAACTCGAATCACCCGCTGATGAAGAATACTAATGGGGGTACAACAAGACGTTTGAAGACGTTTCTAGGCGTTTCAAGACGTGACAGCATTCAAGATTGTTTCGGTATAATATATAATTTATAGACCCTCTGCTCGGGGATGATATATCCCTCGGGGTAATATTTCGTCGAATTCCCCTCGCTCTGGGTCTATAAATGATAAGAATCTCATTTTCATCGACGATTTTTTGCGCGTTACAATTTGCGTGCAACAATGGTACACGTAGCGAAGGTCAAGGTTGGAGTTATTTCTAGAACCTCAAGATATTTATAGTTAAATATATATATAACATCTTCTGAGGTTAAAGTAACAGTTAGCCTGCCAAGAACTCAATTTTGCTTAGGAATATTTATCTTTCAAAACCCTCAAACCAAACGTGCTTTTCTCATTATCCTTATTGATTGCGGTAAGTAATGTCATGAACTCCCTGGCTTGCATCAAAATCATTAATATTTGGTAAAAGGTCTTTGGCTAACAGCATACAGTTGTACATGAAGTAAGTATAAAGTACGTCAAGTACGTCAACAACAAAATTTTAAAATCATAAACCATGATCCGTTACTTGAACAAGTTGAAGTAGGCTCTTCGTGAAGTAATGGCTATGAAGTAAAAATGCGAAGACTCCCTGTAGTGATTGAGGGAGAAACTGCGCGTATCTATACTGACCACAGTGACCAGTGACTCGATAGTTCAGGCGTCGGTACCTTTAATAAGAGACCGATATAGATTTACAATCTGTATTTGGTAGTGGCCATAAAACGTCTCAAATATTATCTTATCTGATTTTGTTTGTCATATTATTTTATCTTCAATTGGATTTTATATGTATAGTTGCAGGTTGTACATTATCTGTGTTATCTATCACTGATTTGGGTTAGCAAAGCAGCTGTCACAAAAACAGCGGGAATTGTGGCTTTAGGTCGGTGTGATAATTACTCACTTATTAGTTATTCTCTCTGCATTACCTCTGCGTGTTCACTATTTTTTAACACCACAACACAACCACTACTGCATGAGATACACCACGCTACAAAGAGCAAAAGACCTCGTTTGCAACAGAAGAGTGTGAGTTTTGAATGTTTTAAGAAATGGAAAGAAGAAGTGTTGTTTTGATGATAGGTAAGTCCTAATTATCACGACAACTTAGCAAAGTATTTATGGATTAATTAGTTCTTATTCCATATAAATAAATGTTAGTCAATTTGCAATTACTTTTGTGTATTATCGTGAGATACTCTCTTTATTATAACTTGAACGTTTAACTCGAATATACAGGAGCAAGAAATATCAGTAATTTTCCAAATTTGTCATTGGTCCAATTCTACTGATTTTGGTGATAAATCTTACCGATGTAGATCTTGAAGAATTGCGAGGACTTTGAGCATTTTCAAATATAATAAAGATTATTTGGAAGATATTTTCATTTATATATAGAATTCATAATTGTGTAGCTTTTCGGAAATTTCGTGGGTCGGTGCTTTCAGTGCTTTTGACAAAATGATAGCAAATTTAGTAGATAAAATAATCATACAAATGTCGATAAATAAGTAAACAATTATATATATACGTATTTTATATAAAGTATAAAATTATATATATACGTATTTCCATTGACAAAGTTTCGGCCACGTCTGACGCTGAAAAAGGACACATATCGTCCGAAACGTCGTCAAACGGAAATACGCTTATAAGTACTTTTATATATTATTTACGTATTTATCGACATCTTTAAGTTCTCTTATTTCGCTTTTTATATACTATATCCAGTTCTTTTGAGAACTTAACAGCAATGGAGTGAGTATTTTTACATAAAACAAAGATAACTCCGAAAAGTGTGACAATATCTTTATGGAGAATTCTACGCTTCGACAATTTTGTCGTCATCATCAGGAATGCGGCTGCTATTATATAATGACTATATACGCTGCATGAGATCTGAGTCAAAACGTAAAATTCTGGAGATACAACCCTTTTCCTAGTGTTACAACACACGTTTTTTGTATTTTTAATAATCATATCATATTTTCTGGTAGTTTTACAGCAACCTCGTACCCAGGGTCTTCCCAGTGCCCGGCGAGGGATGCGCCCAAATGGGAAAGGCTGGTCACGTGACTCCAAGGATATTGGATTATTTTGTAACCTGGCTTATTCTCGCTTATATCATCCGGGGGGCCGGATCGCACAAACGTTTGTAATTGAAAGTACAGTATTTGGATAATTTAAAAATATTACAATTTATTGGAAAGACAGCACGGACTGCAGACAGAAGTTGAAAGATGGTGGATTACTTCGAAAAATACGTTGATTTACTGGACATTTAATTGCTGTCATATTAAAGATAAATGATGATCAACGCCAGAATAGTTCGAAATAATCAATTTGAATATATAACGTCCGAACGAGACCGAAACCACACCAGAAATGTGAAATCCCTATAAATGCTTTCAACAGTCAGACTGTAAATTCGAACTGTTCTGGCGTTGATCATCATTTATCTTTAATATGACAGCAACAAATTTTCCAGTAAATCAACGTTGTTTTCGAAGTGATCCACCATCTTTCAACTTAATTCTGTCTGCAGTCCGTACTGTCTTTCCAATAAATTGTAAATGGTATTATGGTATGTTTTCACAGCGATCCGGCCCCCAGGATGCTATAAGCGAGAATAAGCCAGGTTACAAAATAATCCAATATCTTTGGAGTCACGTGACCAGCCTTTACCAGGGTCTTCTCTTCCCTCGTTCCACTCCCTGAGAAGACCCTGGGTACGAGGTTGGTTTTACAGTATCATTCTCAGGGTATACTACCGTGACTAATACTAACTCTTTCTGGTACTTGATGGTAATTATATTGAAGTTATCAGCCACGAACTATGTGCATATTACAAGAGGCAATTGTTCTTGTAAATTGCAATGCAACGGTGTTTCAACTTGTAAGTTACAACGGAAATGTGGTCTAGCGGTTACCGCATCACTCTATGAGCTGGAAGACATTCAAATCCTGGGTCGGACCTCCACTCAGGGTCTTAAAAATAATTGAGGAGAAAGCGCTGCCTTTGAAATAATACCAGACTTTCGGGTCTTCCCAGATAACGACCTTAAATCGTAGGCCCTTGGAACCCCTATCAATTGGGCTTCTGATAGCCTGTTAGGGTATTCCGTTCACCTAAAAGAGTGATAAATAAACTAAACTAGATTAAACTATTTTCTCTCATGATTTTGCTTTTCTAGTGTTTCTTGCAGGGAGTGTGTTTTCCAAAGTAAACGCGTTTTCTGGTGAGTTTTTTTACTCGGTTAAAGATAACTAAAAAAAATAAGACCAGACGGTCCCTACGATCGTCAAGCTCAAATACTCATGAGATGGACAGTCAAATCTGTAATTACCTTCATTAAAGTCTGTCTATTCCAAGCTCCTACATGATTCACTACACTGATGCGGTATAATCTCTTTGAGTCCAACAATAAAAATAAATCGTCAAATTATGCATTTAATTGTGTTACCAGTTCTATTTTTTATCATTGAACTCTTTAATGAACTACTCTTTTAGTATACCATGTAAATATTTTAGTTAAATAGTGTCCCCAATTAGTTGACAAAGCTAAACACCTTGACACTTCAATAAAGTATTTCAATTCATTCATTCATTACCCTGGACATTAATATTGTTCAAAAAATACATTCAAATAATACACATAATATATCAAACTTTGCGCAGACAAATAGTCTTCTCGTATTTCGCGGTTTCATAATATTATAGAAAATGAATATTACAAAAACAAAAAGAGAATCACACTATAGTTACAATTGTTGCTACATCGTCCGCTTATAAGCGTATAATTATATCATAGTAAGTTGTGCAAACATCGTTTCCAGTTTCGAAATATCGTTTTGATCAAGGTAGCTTAGGCTTTTTTATTTATTTATTTATTTTAAAAATCTTTTGCCAGGAAACAACCTCACTCTCAAGTGATTTTCAGGAAGGTCCTGGATTTACAAAGTTATAAAAATACAAGATAAAATTATTTTTTTAAATAGATACTAAAAAATTAAAAAAGAAAAAAAAAAGATTGTTAAATTAAATAAGTTTTATAAAAGTTTCAATGTTAGTAGTGTTTCTTATGTTCTCAGGAAGAAGATTCCAATCTTTCACTGCATGGAAGCAAAGACGTTGTTGACCCCATAAACATCGAGAGGCAGGCTTACAAATATCATTTTTATGCCTAGTATTGTATTCATGCTTGTCACTAATAAAAGTAAAATCAAAATCCCAGTCAATTAGGCCATTTAAACACTTAAAAATAAATAAAATACGGTGCTGTCGGCGTCTCTCTGACAATGGCCACCATCTCAGTTCTTCCAGAGCCTCTGTAGCAGACGAATGCTTAGGATTGTCAAGGATGATTTTAGCCGCTCTTGTGTGCAAAATCTGAAGATTTTTCATCAGAGTTAAGTTGTTTTTGTCGCCCCAAACCACATCGCCATAATCAAAGATGGGAAAGATCATTGTTTTAACATAGAGCTCTCTAACATGCATGGGAAGTAAGTGCTTAGTTTACTCTACTTAATAGACCTAAGCGCTTTCTCACTTTACTTGTAATGTAGTCCATATGGTCGCTCCAAGTTAAGTTTTCATTAATAACTATGCCTAAATACTTATACGAACTTTCCCTGTCGATATCTTTGTCGAGTTGATCACTGAAGAAATGGTTTATGGTTTGGCGCGCTCCAACGAGTTACGGATACACTAGAGATAATAAATAAAACTAGAGGGAGCACTGCCACTGGGGCCTATTGAACGCCAAACTTCTTGGCTACAGGCCTTTCCTTCAAATCGAGAATCTCGATGAATCGTAAATTCTACTTTTTGCGTTTCTTTTTCACTACTTGTCTATTTGGCGATTTAGCATGTTGTTCTATCACTTGGGCCATTTTCTGCTGAGTAAAAGATCAAAATGATTCTTTAATATGAAATATAAATATAAAATTGCCTTCCCAATTTATCCAAGATGGCAGCCTTTAATTTGTTTTAAATTCGTCTTTAATTCGTCTTCTCCATTCTTCAGGTGTGCATCCATAGTTATATGGATGCACATGAATAATTTCATAATTATTTCATAATCATGAATAATTTCATAATTATTTCTTTAGGGTGCACGACCAATCCCATAGATATTGTGTTCCTCTTGGATGGTTCAGGAAGTGTTGGACAACAGCGGTTTAACTTGGTGAAAGATTTCGTACTGAAACTTTTACTAAGGTTGAGCGTTGGACAAAACACCACAAGGGTTGCTTTGATGCAATTTAGCGGGAAAAGAGAAACGAAATTCGAGTTTGAAATAAATGATTATGATGACCTTGACTCAATGAGTTCCGCCATTAAAAATATCAAATATCATTATGGAGGACTGCAACAGACTGGGTTGGCATTAAAGATGATTGGAGCAAAAGTATGTATATCAGGCGTACGGGATCAGGGCCCGCGCAGCGAGTTAAGTGGGGGGGGGGGCTTTTAAAGTGAGGAGAGAAACCTCTAGGTGGATCCGGGGGCATACCCCCGAAAAATGTTTGAATTCTAAGGCTTCAAAACAGCTATTCATGCAATTTAGATCATAAACGATAAGAAAATATATTTTTCAGTCCATCTCATCACTGAATTTAATATTAACCAAACCTCAAATTTAATAACTATAACTTCAAATATACATTTCATATACATTACACAGCAATCGCAATTCTACAGCATGGTTTAATAGCGTAAAAGGACAGCCCAACGTGAACAATTCAAAAGCTAAATCAACAATAGGTTTTTCTAAACAGATTCTAACTTAATGCTTTTATGTACTGCGTGCGTTTGTAGGCTGTGGATGACTTAAAAATTAAAGGCTATAGCTGTCACGAATTGATGAAAGTCAGATTATTTAACTTTCAAAAAAGTGTTGGGGGTGGAGCCCCCAACCCGTCCCCCTGCGCGGTCCGGATTCCCCTGCAGTTGTTCGAGAAATTCGTTGTATTCGGGCAAATATTGATATGTGGTTATATCACATATCAATTTAGTAATGTTAATGCTACTTATTGTAGCATTTTTATTGTAGTTGTATTATTACTCGCCAATCAACTTTAAAAAATCACTCTGATTTTTATCAGAAATCTACATAACTCCGCACAATGTCGTCGTAATAGCCAGTAACACAGACTTCGGCCTTAATTGCTAATTATCTCTGTATCATCGTTTAATTTCATTGGTTGCTTTATTTGCACTTAACAGACTCACTTACAGGTTGATACCGCATAATATATCGTTTTGCGTGAGCCCGATAATTGGAATTTTTTATAGGATTTGACGATTGTTAAAAGCTATGCAAGAGCGAAGATTTGCCATATGAAGGAACTATACCAATATCTATCAGTATGAAAATAAAATAAAGTAAAATGTATCTGGTTGTAATCGAACATTACCTAACATTGCCGACGATTTCCGAAAAGGCTGAGTTGCGCAGTTGTAATTTCGATGTCGAACCACTAGATCAAACCCCACCTCAACGCCATACCCACAAAAAGTGCTGTGCTGCGTAGGTAGTGTGGAAATACAAATCAAAAAGTCTAAAAGGTTGGTGTACTGCCGAAATAGTGTGTAGGCGGTCTAACGTTTCGACCAAAGGTTAGATAGTGAAACGTACAGGTTGTATTTTTAAACTTTTTTCACACATTGTCAGGTATTCAATGGTGACCGTTTGACTGACAGACCATGGGCAGAAAATGTTGTGGTTTTAATCACTGAAGGACCATCAACATTTCTTGGTGCAGCTTTAAAAGAGGCAGAATATTTGAAGAAAAATGGAGTTCGTTTTGTGGCTGTCGGAGTAGGCGCTCGGATTACATCTTCAGGATTTCGTAATGAGCTGGAAGGTCTGGCAAGTTCTTATGAAGATCTCTTCTTCAGCAAAGATGAAAATATAATGAAGTTAATTGAGATGTTGAGTGGAAGACTTTGTCCAAATATTTCAGTGACAGCTTCAGGTATGCTGTTTCTCAAAAACAAACAGAGACAAAGGGTACGAAGGTATGCAGGCATGCAGGTAGGCAGGCAGACGGCAGAACAATATTCTAATTGACGGTACCGAAAAAGATGGCGGCTGTACATTTTAAAGATGGTGGCTGTACATTTTACCAGAATGCTTTGCAACCTTACATCACCTGTAATAACAGCTAAACATTGTTTACCTTGTAAACAATGAATTAAATACGGAAATTTCTTCCTTTTTACTATACCAAACTTTTGAAACTCTATCTTCTGCTAATTCTACGAGATTCAATGTTTACTGCGCGCAAGGAATTATGGTTAAATGTACCAGTCGCCATCTTTTTCGGTACCTCTTTATTTAAAGTAAGGTTTTTAGAGATCCGTCAATTGGGCTCATTTTTTGAAATTTCCTGTGTAACCGGTCTTATTCAAAATGGCCGCCAGTATTAGCTAAAAGGGTAGCCGATATAAACGTCAGAATTTTGTCACTTAACCATGTAAATAACCTCTAACCCCAAATGCAACAAAGATCCTAACCCTAACCCGCCTAACGAGTTTTCTAACCCTAACACCAATATTGGTTTGGTTACCCATTACATCTCGAAAAGTGAGCCAAAAATATTATTTTGCGTGCGGACGGACAGACAGTTAAGGTGGAGACAAAGACAGACAGCTAATGTGAAGACAATTATACTAACAATCATGGAATAAAAATGTATTTTCAAATTTCAATAAAATCTGAACATTTAGTTAATTGATTTTTCTTATCCGATTAAATTTTTAACGCAGTTCGATCTACGCCAACACCAAAGATCTCTGGTCCAACTACTACATCAAGAACATCGTCAATATGGAAGAAGCCATCAACATTACTAGTTCCATCCGAAAAGGATGAACATACACCATTTACAACAATTTGTAGTACGTAAATTTATTACATATTATTATAATATATTGGTGTAGGTAAGTAGATGACAAATAGGTAGGTATGGTAACTATGTTGGTAAGAAGAGGTATATAATTAGTTTGGATAGAAAGATAAATGTTGGAAACACTGAAAAGTATATATAAATCCAGATTGCTATGCATTGCATACAAGTTCTATATATGCACAAACACCAATGCCACCAAAACAAATATGTGAGATCATGATGAAGATGGGAAAGTATCAACTACGAGATAAATACAGGTAAATACATTGCGGAAACAAATTTACTCTCGAAATCGGCAAATTATATAGATTAGCTAGCATGGAACTATCTGCCGGAAAACAATAAAAGTCTATACAATTTTACCTCTTTCAAGAGAAAACTTAAGGATTACAGAAAATATAGATTTCGATACACCACTTACTAATATGAAACCAAATTCTAAACATTCGACAAATAGTATATCACCGTGTTGAGGTGAACGGAGATCCCAGACTCCGAGGAATTGCGATATAACGCCGTTACCATCCGAGAAAGTCTTACTATTTACTAATGTTATTATACAAAGACAGCAACTTTCTCCTCGATTATTTTAAGACCCGAAGTTTGGGGTCCGACCCAAGATCGAACCTGGTCGGATCTCTCAGTTGCAAACCACTACAATATAAAGTGTTATTTACGATACTCAAATACGACCGTTTGATGTCAGTTGCTAACTCCCTATAGTCATTGATAATTCACTTGCAAACCAGCTGTTGGACTAGCGGTTACAACACATGTCTATGAGCTGGAAGACACAGGGGCAAATCCTGGGTAGGACCTCGACTCGGGGTCTTAAAATAATTGAGGAGAAAGTGCTACCTTTGCAATAATATCAGCAAATGGTGAGACTTTTCGGGTCTTCTCAGATAACGACCTTAAATCGTAGGCCCTCGGAACCCCTATATATAATTGCGCTTCTATAGCCTTGGTTCTAGTACTACAAATAATCAAGAATTAGAAAATCCCTTCGAGTAAAAGTTCAAATGTAAATTACCAATGTGCACCTTTCCGGCAGCATTTTTCTTGCGATAATTTCTGTTATTATTCTTTCCTTCAGTTCAAGCTACAGCGCCAACTTATCATGTTTCTACCATAACTGTGACGTCAGTCTTAGTAAAGACATCAACGGTTTTGTTGACGACATATCTCACCGCGGCATCATCGACTTGTGCAGCAGCAGAATCAACACCCATCATAGCGTCAAGTACAACACAATTGGTGCCAGCAACAGAATCAAGAATACAAGACCCATCAAAAGATAATACAAAAGGTAGTTGAACAAATTAATTATAAAAAATAACATGCATGCGCATTCTAAATTTGGACATTTTCTTGCTATTAGATGGGCGAAAAAAAAATAATGACGATCACCTATCATCTGCAAAATTTTCTGGTGAGTTATTAAGTAATTAATGATACAATGCATGTGAATTAAGATACAGTAGCTAGATTAGATTAGAAGCGAGCCTTCCTCGTATATCCAAGCGTGAAAGGACGAGTACTTCATCTTCTGAACCTAATCGTAACCCTATATATAGCTAACCCAGGGATTATTTTAAAGAATTTTTATCACTGCACAAATAGCTGAAAAGGCATAAAATCTAACTTCAATAGTAGCACGTTAAGCAGCGATGGAACACTGAGTATATACTGTAGCTCGATAGCTCGTCAGTAATTAACTATAGTCATACTGTCATAGTGGGCATAAGCGGCCCTCCTGTTCCCAATTTTTAATGAGTTAATCGCTTTCGCACAACATACATTCGCATTTTCAAAATAACCGAATGGTCAAACAGTAGCACGGGCACAGAGCCACAGACGCATCGACTTGAGAAAATGAGCCGATTCAAGCATGTTATGTTGGGTTGGCACCGTTGGGTAGTCGGCAAAATAGTGAGAACACTAGCGTTTTTATGGCGGTAGGGCCTGCTATAGTAGCTATACTCACGTATCTTGAAAGTTCAAATTTTTAGTTAGCTTCTGGTCTGTAAGGGCATAAGACTGTTAGTTTACGGTACGCTTAACGTTATCAGAAGATAGTCGACCAGGGTCCTTTAACTTATCGTCTTATTTGTGTATTTGCTAATTTAAATTTTGATATTAAGTAGTATATGTTGGAATGTAGTATATGTACTGTGCCTTTGAACATAATTTCTGATGTAATCCTTTCACGAATAACACCCATTCTTAAATATTAAAGAAAAATTTATCACTGCACGAAATTGCGTTTATCACTGCACAAATCTCGTTTATCACTGCACAAATCTCGTTTATCACTGCACAAATTGGTTATCACTGTACGTTAAAATAATCCTTGAGCTAACCCTAAACATAAACCTAATCCTAATTTTAATCCTAACCCTACACCTAATCCACCCTGTCTAAACAAAGTCTTCTTATTTAATTCATTCGTAGGTACTTTATCTTATAGGATATAGTGGATCCGTATTTAGGATTAGGGTTATATAGGACGGTGTCGTAGGGTTAGGGTTAGTATTATATTAATTAGGGTTAGGATTAAGTTTAGGGTTAGGTTTCGATGTAGGGTTAAGATTAGGTGTAGGGTTTAACCCATTCAACAACGAGGCTGGTATCCAGAGGGCCCTGCGATAGGGAGAGCGTAAAGAGTGATGGGAAAGAATGTCCCTTGAGCCCCTTTGCGTGTCTTTCGCCACACGACCGGCCCCATTTTCGAGGATCTGTCTCGAATTGAGACAACGCCAGGATACGACGCTGAAGCGAGCCGTTTTAAATCCCATAACGTGATCGGACGCATGGGAATAACCAGGTTTACCACTATTTTGGTGATTCAAGCAATTTCAGCTAAGTAAAACGAAGAAATGCTGTATCCGATTTACAACTAATATTAATAGGCAGCTACTTATTTTATTTCTTCATTATTAATGAATATTTTAAATAAGGAATATTTTATGAACGCGAGTGCTTTACGAAGAAATGTAAACATATTGATTTGGCACAGACGTCACGGCGGCCATGTTGGTGAACTACAATAAAATAAACTCATTAACTTCTTTTGTTTCTCATCAACATGGCCGCCAAACCTTGTTTGATTGTTATGAAATTCAAATAGCTGCAAACCTTGATTTGACTTTAGTGATTTAATTAATGAACTCTATATAAGATTACAAACACACGGGTCCGGACGAATTCAAGATCTGTCCGATTCCACCCGTTTACTCCCATAGTTCCATTCTCATAATTTCGTCTTTTTTCCTGAGAAGTGCAGTGATAGAAATATGCCAAACGTCGCTTGTTTTGTGAATCGCTTTATAAATGGGACTGTCCTTATGACGGGAGTATACTTCATGATGACAATATTCTTCTCATACCCGATCCTCTACCGCGCTATTCGTGCAAAAACATGACCGGTTCCAGTGTTTACACGGTACCGTGCAAGTTTGGAACCAGCTAGGTCAAAAACTAGACCTGCTTTTTTCAGTTATCTAATTCGTCCGGTTAACCGTACTTGAATTCGTCTGGTTCCGTGTGGACGGAAGGCGGAACCGTGCAAATTTCGGTAAGAGTTTTCACAAATATAGTACGGTTTTTGTTTAAAGTGCCCCTAACCTCAACATTTTTTATTGTCTTATTTGGAAGAACTTTTAAAATGATAAAGTAACTTCTTTTGAAGATTTTCACTTCTTCGCTTTCTTTTTGAGATATATCAGTTTGTTTGATATGCAAATATCTGGAATTTCGTCACACATGCATAATGAGTTATCAGAGAATGTTATATATCTTTGCGTTCATGAAATAAAAACACTAAAGTGTGAATAAAACGTGTGTGCGTTTCTCCCACAACACCAAACTTCTTGATTTTAAAGGATTTCGTTCGAGAATGAAAGAGATATACACATTTCTCCAATAATTCATTATGCACGTGACGAAATTCCAGATATTTGCATATCAAACAAACATCAATATCTCAAAAAGAAAGCAAAGAAACGAAAATCTTCAAAAGAAGTTACATTATCATTTTAAAAGTTCTTCCAAACAAGACAATAATAAATGTTGAGGTTATGGGCACTTTAACCTCATTTTCCGTTCTCAAAACCTACGCCCCTTGATGATTAAGATACTATGATATACTGTAGGCCACTTTAATGTTGACAAGTAATTGGTTGAGTGCTTCATTTTATGCTGTATCTATATTTAGGCAAACGACTTTCATGTTTTTCCTGCCAGTTTGACGAAGCGGTCGCGAAGGAGTTTTCCATGGAATGCAATGAAGAAAATTGCGCTAGTGGTCAAAGCTATTGTGCTGATGCTATTTTACAACACAATGGAAGACGGTTCATCAAAAAAAGTTGTGCCTCAAGTCAGTATTGTAACAGCACAATGGAACAATGTGTGCACATTTTCAAGCATACTGCAGACTTTACAGCATGTCACGTGAACTGCTGTGGTGGGAAACTATGTAATCCATATAATCTAGCCTCATCGATCACAGTCTCTTCGTTCATAATCCTTGCCATAGGCATCCTGTCTCTCATCTGACTACACATATATGATCAACTAAGCGTATGCTAGTTCATTCTTTTTAGCTCTGCAAAAAATGCGGTGGAAAATGTCGTCGGAATGAAATCATCATCGGGCTTGATTGGAGAGTGGCCTTTCCATGCAAGTCACGTGGGGCGAATCTTTATCCATAATGTGACTCTGGACTCACAGAGTTAACTGATAATCATCTCAAAACAGAAAAAACGAAAAGGCTAGCTAAGGGAAAGAATCGATCTTAAACAATAATTTTAATGTTTAACATGATTAAAGAGCGCCTACAGTATCTCTCATTTAATCGGCGTTGATTTTTATGAACTATATCTTATGTTCCATTTTTTGAACCATTCCGCAGTGTGGCAAAGTGAATATGAAATATTCATAGCGTCAAAGGAATAGGACTTTTGTCTTTTTATGTCAGTTTATGCACGATTGATTAGTATCCACTATAATTCTCCAGACAATCGGGCAATTATCAATTCAAATATAGGGATAAAAAAGTATCTTTAAGAAATTTGCAATATATAGGCGGGGATGAATATGTATATAATGCCACGGTTACACACACCGATTTGTGTTACACATGCCGGCGTGTGTTACATACACATGCAATGCCGATTTTCATGTTGCCGAAGCATTACAAGTTTTTGATGTGGGATAAAAACTTTCAACGCGTTGCTGCAACGGCATTGCAAGTTGACATCACGGGCGTTCGTTGCGGGTGACATCGATATATTTGGTCAGCGGACAACTTCGTTTCTTCGTAATCTGTTCGTAGCCGATTCGTAGCCAGCACATTCTCTCAAGGTGATTCATTAATTTCATCCTTATGTCATTTCAGATCATTAAATCTTAAATGGCCTAAAGATTTATCATTATCATGAATCAGAGGCCAAGGAAGCAACCTAAAAAGTGGGCACTACCAATAAGAGACACCTTGGTTTAAATTTTCAAAATAATTGTATAATTTAAAACGTTGTACGGTTGTAATAGTTAGTACCTGTATACATTTCTACAGCAATGTCATACTTCTACGAAAATGGTATATTAATTCTTCCCAGCATAGGCAATATGCCACAGTAAACCTTAACCACCACATGCCATATTTATAAAAAGGGCATTTTTACTTCAGAAACAGGGCACATTTTCTAAATTTTGAAAAAAAAGTGGGACATCTGCCACCTGTGCCCCTGCCTCTGTCATGAATCCAATAACCCTAATAGAACCCAACCCCAACACAACACCAATCCTAACCCCCCCCCGCCTGTTTTTCAATCCACTTCTAAAAAAATTGCAAATATTTTAATATGTGTTGTATTTAAAACAATGCATCAACTCGTTGCGAAACCTGCTAAGTACGAAGCAAAACGAAATTGACCGCTGACCAAACATATCGATATCACCCGCAACGAACGCCCGTGATGTAGTCAAACCCGGTTTGTGTCGCAACGCTGTCGGTACCAGGCCATTTTCGTGCAATTGAACGACAGGGATAAGTTTAAATTAATTGAGCTGTATCGTTCTGTCCACATTTAATGAGATTCAAATTGCAACGGGAGGGAAAAAAGATAAAGGAGATGCGATGAGTATGATCATGAACGAGTTTGACATGAAGTATATACAGAGAAAGTCTTAATGAAAACGTTTCTTCCCTTCCAGGAATAAAAATATCGCCAACAGCTTCTCTCTGCTCAAACATCCCGCCATATTGATTGTTGTTTGAAGTTTTCCCCGCAATGCATTAATATACAGTGTGTATAAAAAAACTGAACCGGCATAAAATTAATTAACATTCCTTCAAACAACCTATTGTCACCTTGACACCTCGGAGCCACGGTGCTTAAAAATATATGGGTTTTATGATTTTATACAACAGCAATATTTCCCAATATTTCCCATGTGGTTCTACACCTGCCAGAATTGCCCTTGTTACAGTTCCTGTCCGACACAGTCGAAAGGGGTCATAGAAGACCCCGAAGTCGTCAATCGAAAAACGCTGCACATGGTAACGCAAGATTAAAAATTGAAATTCGACAAGCGCCAGGAACATGAGATCCACTCACACGCCAAGTTTGATTTGATTTCATAAACAACTCTGCGATTGGTGGCATTTTGAGTTTTCAAGATGCTACGCTGGCGTGCAAGATGGCCTTTTCTAGAAAAATTTAAATTTTTCAACGTGATTTATGATAATTAATGCTAATTTATATTAACATGTGTCTTGTTCGGAAAATTCAAAAGCACAAGTAAAAGCCGGTTTATCGGGCTTTCACAAAATGTATAGGTTTCGCAACAGTTATGGATATTTCCAGAGATATCGATAGGACAAAGAGGTAGTTCAATTTTAGATGTTTTTCAGCCGGACAGGAAAGAGTTAAGGCTAGTTCCTGTATTCAGATATTTCCCAGTAACGTTGCACAAAACTGTATTTTTGGCAGGAGGATTCCGACCATGCAGGAAACGTTACGAAAAGCATTTTGCACTGCGGCTATACTTTGACTCTGGTTATAAGTTACTACAATAAACACATGAACTATTTTTAATCAAACTGATATAAATATATTTAACATGATTCTTTGCAGTTATGCTCCATTCGATTAGGAGTTATCTTAATTTCCCATGAGATGTATAAGACCGTGTTTTTAATTTCCCAGGAGTATAAGATCGTTTTCTAAGGGTTCAGTTTTTTTTTATACACACTGTACAATTAATATAAACACAAATCGACGTGTGTAACCGGGTGCCTGATTTGTGTCGCAATGACGTTGAGACTCAAATTGGCGCCGTGTAACCGTGGCTTAAACGCTGTGCGGTAAAATCTTTAAATATGCAGAATGCAAACACCGCTTCTTCGAGAATAAAAATGAAAGGGTATAGAGTTGAAATCACTGTCAAAGAAAGACATAGTTTAGTACTGCATATATTAGTGTTCGAAGTCGCTCTTGGTCAATTTTGCTTATTATGTAACTTAAACAAAAAGAAAACACTGCAAGTACAAATATTTTGCTTGAGCTTGTGAGTAGTACACCATCGTTGTTGCAACCCGAGCCTTGGCAATAAGCCAATGAACACTCCGTTAAGTTGAATTTCTTTTTAACATCATCACAATACTTGTCTGTATCCCCACATTCTTTAAATGCGTAACAATTTTTCCTAAACAACGTGTTCCCATCGGCACGTTTCGCGGAGTATTCGCCACAGTAGGTTTGGTTTTTCTCCGGATCACAAAGGACGAGAGTGGCGTTGCAGAACTGCATATTAGCAGGCATACTCGTTTCGTAATGGCATTTGGAACAGGTCATTGCGGAAGCTGTTGAAGGAAAAAATTTAGGTTGGGTCCTGGGATCTATAGTTTACCATATTTAGGGATATCGCGAGACCTTTAGCCAAATATATCAACGGCAACCTCAACAACGACGTCTGTTTTAGGGCCTGTTCATATTGTCCCTCAACCACTAGTGGTTGTATCAGATATACAAGCTCCATCATGCCACTGATTTCTTTTCTTCGTGAATTATAATGAGTATTATGTGTATAATATATATATATATATGTATGTATCAATGTATATGTATATATATATATATATATATATGGTCAAATAGTTATAAAAATAATATAAACCTAACCTTATAAGCCTTGAAGATGTTAGACTTTTAGATGTTAGAGCTTTATAAGCCTATAAATCCTTATAAATCCTACAATTATAAATCTTATAAATCCTACATATATATTTTTTTATGTGTGTGTGTGTCAAGTTGATCATCCAGGTTGTTGTAGTCTTGAGAAAGACTATTGTTGGTGACTCCACCGGACCACCAACAATGGTCTTTCTCAAGACTACGATCAACTTCACACATCTAATGATTACTCCTAGGTTCAAACCATTTAATTAATATTTATATATATATATATATATACAGAAACGTTTGAGTTCAATCATTCAACCGTGCTTTTGAAATATTAATGAGCTTAAAACAAAATATAATTTCCCAACGCAACCGGGTGATAAATAAGACTACGTAGTTTAAAGTTACGTTCAAAAAAATTTAAAGGCAGAGTAGCGTCAAACTGTCTGACAAAACAAAATATTTAGGCGGGGGGGGGGGGGGGGGGGAGCTTTCAACATAAACCGTCGCTTTGAAGTTGCCAAGTTTCAATCAAGTTTGACTATGTATAGTTCGACTAAAATATGCATAGACGATAGTGATACTATACCTGTATGAAAATAAAGCAGAAACGTTATTAAAGTTGCAAAGCTTCCGAAAAACGATCCAAGTAGGGTGGCCATCTTGAGAACCTTAAAGAAATAAAACTCAGCTATAGATTGACCACTCGTGTTTTTCTGTAACACACTATAAGTGACTTTATCTGAAGTGTCTAATTGACATTTATATATAGCATGCAAAACATACCACATTATTTATGGTCAAAATCGTTGGAGAAAAGAAAGGTTGCCTGGATACAGACGCGTCGTTAGCACTAAACACCTGGCAACGGGACACATTATTTGTTGCCACTAAAATTTTATTGTGTTACATGGAAATGAACTATAAGCGATGAAAGAGGATTTCTTGTTCAATATTATTTACTTCAATTTCATTGTTAAACATGCAATTTATAGGATAGAAAAAATATAAAAGATTGATGTACTGCCGAAATAGTGCATGTCTATAGCATGCAGGTCTACTAACGGTTCTAACGAAGGTCCTTCGTCAGAGCCGGGAAAACGGTAGACCTCATCTTTGGCAGTACACCAACCATTTAGAGAGTTCGATAAAGGAAAAGTTAGGTTAAATAACGAGTGTCGAATCATCCTTTCAAGACCCAACCGGGACCAGTTGCGAAAAATGCATCTTCAAGGCCTACCGATTGGGAATTGAACCAGCGAGGTCTCTAGATCAGGGCTTCGCTCGAAACGTCAGTATTTCGTTCCTAAAATGTCGGCAGTTCACCACGTTTTCGTTTTGCTGTATATCCAAAACACTGCATACGTATAGCACTCTACTTTTGAGCTACAGAAGACGGTTCAAGTCCCAGCCGGAAGGCCTTGAAGTTGCATTTTTCGCAACTGCAATTGCGGGTCAGCCGATCGGGGTCTCGAAAGTATATGATCGACACTCGTTACTACAACTTTCAGTCCTTCATCTGATTCGCCAAGTGTAAATGCCCAATATCCCCTACTCAATTACAGAAAACAGTATATAATTTGACCTGGAAACGCACTTGATGAAACATATATGAATTACATGAACAGCTATCAGTTTTACTAACCTTTTAAGCAGACAAATCCGACAAAAAAAGATCGCAACACGTTATTGTCAAGTGTAATGGCATAATACGCATGAGCTGTTTTGTATAATTACAATAAATTGTTGCCTGGAAACAGACCAAATGGTAATGCCGAAAGTTGCAGAACTAAGTGAAAAATCATGTTTCAAATAACGCAGTATATGACCTCAAACACTCTGGGATGTTGCGAGAGTTGAGAAAAGAGCCATAATAGGCGAGTATTTTACGCTTTTCTAAACTCGAGTAACATCCCAAGTGTTTAGATCACAATCCAAACACGCAAACCAATAGGTATTTCGTTTATAAAAGAACAATAACACACTAGTTTTGTTGACTTTAAATCCCGTGTTTGGATGGCCTGATCCACAGTATTAACTATGCCTGATCCAAACACGGGTATTCACCAATTAGAGCTTGCGAAGTAAAAAATGCAATCCGAGTAAAACCGAGATTGTCCACCTATCATCACGTTTTATGCATTGTGAACCAATGCCAGAAATATGTGTCAATGATGTGAAAATCCAACCGGCTCCGGTTGCACGTGATCTCGGTGTTGCTGTAGATAGACTCATCTAAAATTAAATACTCATGTAAATAACATCTGTAAATCGGCCACTTTTGCTATCAGAAATATCGGCAAGATCAGGAAATATTTGAGTAAAAAGGACTGTGAGAAGCTGGTGCATGCATTCATAACATCAAAACTTGACAGCTGTAATAGCATCCTATACTGAATTGAGCAAGTTACAGCGAATTCAAAATACAGCTGCAAGACTTGTAACAGGGGTTAAAAAATCGGAGCATATCTCCTCTGTGCTTCGTAATCTTCACTGGTTGCCGGTGAGATCAAGGATTGTATTTAAAATACTAATAATTACTTTCAAGGCTTTGCATGGCCAGGCGCCTGTTTATATTACTGATTTGCTAAATAAATATAAACCTACTCGTGCTTTGAGATCATCAGACAGTAATCTGCTAATTGAGCCAAAATCCAAAACGGTGACTCATGGAGACAGAGCGTTCTCGGTTTCGGCACCAAAACTGTGGAATTCATTACCACAGGAAATTAGAAGCTTTGATATGTTGGGTAATTTTAAGTCAGCAGTTAAGACTTTTCTTTTTTTAAATTAATAGTTTATTTGTTTATAGTGGTAATATATGTAGTATAGGCTTTATCTTATAATGAAACTGTAATAAGTTTTATCAGTATATTTAAGAATATATTGTTGTAAGAGCATTGAGACTATTGTATAATGCTCCTAATACGTCTTTTATTATTATTATTATTAGTAGACATGTTATTTTAAAAACGTTACTCACACATGCAACGGTTTGGATAAGCGGCCGTTTATGCAAGAAAACAACTGAAAAACCAAGATTTAGCAACCTACAGTTACATGTATAATATAAGTGTAAACTTGAAAGTAATAATTGTAGTAATTGGAAATTAGTGTTGAAATGTTGCCGTGCAAGTGACCATTTCTTGACAAAAACCTATAAGACTATTTCGTCACCCGTATTCTTGCGAAACTCTTTCCTCGGAAGAATTTTACACTGGTGAATGACTCTCATGACGCAAACCACAACTTTGCGTTTTCATTGCAACCACCGCGGCATCATAAATCGAGGTTTACTGCAATATGGAAGATTCAGCAACGTTCGAAAACCTTGTATAAATCGGGCAAATTAGCAACTTGAAGCAAGCTTCCATCTTCTGCCATATGTTTTGGCGGGGTAAGTCCACCGCGGAAAGCTGGAAAAAGAACGTGCTCCATTTCCCATTTCCAGTTCTTCTGCGTTTCGTGTTCGTCTGGTACCGTGCTCTCGGTGTTACCACTCCACTCCGCTCCGCTGTGCCGCTCAGCTCCATAAGGATCAGCTTTAAAGGCGTAAAACAGGCTACATTCTTTAGCAAAGGTCTGAAAACACTGCTTCTCTGTTTCCCACTCAACCTGAAAACGACAAATTCCTAAGTTAGAGTAAAAATATATCAGGGTTCTCCCTATTTATGAGTGTTACAGGTAAAAGAGTTTTCTCAACAGGTAACACCATTTTCACGGGGCCATAAGGCACTGTCCCCTAGGGGGGTCTGGGAGCATGCTATGGATTGCGCAATGTTCGCTAGAATTTGCCGCGGCCGCGCAATTTTCGCAAAAATAAATTGTACGCAGCCGCGCAATTTCTATCTAAATCAGGCGAAAAATGCCCTGAAGAAAAGCCGTCGTTGATTATCGTAAACGTCATTTTTTACGCGTCCACCTTTGGAATGAGTCGTTTTCTTACGCATTTTTCACGAGCTGGCCCCAAAATGGCAGCCGGAATTTGATTTCCGTTGCGCATTTTACAAACTTTCCAGTCTTCCAGAATATTTTGAAATCTAGCAAATAGTTTGTACTCAATTTGAAAGCATCAAATTGAGTACAAACTATTTATTTTGAAGCATCGATACATATCTTGGCAATACTTTGTTTACGCAACATATTTTACTATACTTTGCAAATACACAGAAGAACTCTACTGTAGGCTGCACCAGGCGGTAATCCGTAGATAGATATAGATAGATAGATAGATGGGGACACAAAATAGCGTATTTCTATAATTATTAGTATTACAGACCTCAGTGGCCAGTCTTAGCAGAAACATTGGCAATTCATTGAGATTAGGAACGTAATCTTCTAACAACAAAGGCAACGTCTTTAAGTTGCAATTCTCATCCATCTCCATGGAAAAATAATCCGCTAACATCTCGGCCTTCGATTTCAAAAACGATGTAACATATTCTGCAAGTTCCTCCTTTGGCCCATCTTCTTCCGTCCAGCCAGAATTCTCAGATTCTAGCGCTAAGAGAGCGAGCTCAATTATCGGAGCAGGAGGGTTTAGGCGAATATAACCAAAATTGCCGAATGCGAAAAGGATGATTTGGTAGAATAGCTCTTGGCTAAGGTTGGTGACGTTAGCAAGGTATAATTTAGTGCCGTGTTGTATGAGAGATAAAGATTTTTCAACACAGCCAACGAATTTGTGATTTTCGAACATCTCCTTCAGGCCTTTATGCTCAGCGCTGTCTATTTCTTGGCATAACTCTAACACGCTTGATAAATTAATTTCTCTACGAGTTGGAAATTTGTTAGAATCCATTTTTTTATGCTTGGGATCTAAAATATAACAGAGAGAGAAAGAAAACAAAAATCTTTCAAAAACTGTACAATTAAAAAATGGAACCAATGCGGTAGTCTGTCGGACAACTGACAGACCATCCAACAGGCCAACCAACCAATCATGACACAAACCAACCAACCAACCAACCCACCCACCCCAACCACCTTTTGCAAATTGAATACTCTACTAGAAATACGTATCAGCAATAACCCCTCACCCACCTGTTCTATCCCCTAAAGATTCATCCTAACCCCCTGCGGGATTTTCCCTTCACTAGTCCCAAGACCTAGCACGCCATGTATTTGTAGATCACAAATTGCAAACTGGGTGTTTCGTTGTAGATTTTGAATGTTATCTCGGCCAATATTTAACCGATTTCAATTCTGAAAACAGATTTGGAATTACCCAGTCCAAATACATAACATACGTGCCTGTTATATTACACAAACGTGCACATGCACCCTTCGTTTATGTTCTTCATCAGATCACAAATCGCCATGAGCGCTCGGCTTTGTCTGCCAAGGCGCAAATATTGTCCGATTCAAATGGATCACCCAAAAGTGAAAACGACTTTTTACTTCCTTATACGGAAAAGGAGGTACCTAAGGACTTAAAAGTCCTGCCATACCCGGAGAGTGATGGTAATGATAATCTCGCCACGGCAGGGATACATTTCTCACAAAAAGTTTGTAGGCTATACAGGCTCTGATTGGTCAATACCAGTGTTTGGATTAAGCCATCCAAACACAAACATTTCCTGCCAAAAATTTCCTTACATTTTGCTGCTTGTTCTCTTGTACCTAGTGGTTTTTCCGTGTTTGGATACTGTGATCCAAACACTTGGGAAGTTGCTCGACTTTCGAAAAAGCTAAAAAACTCTTGCCTAGCGGCTCATGTTTTTTACACTTTTCTCCAGTCTCGGAACTTCCCACATGTTTGGATCACAGTATCCAAACACGGAAACCATTAGGTATTTCTTTAATAAGTATAAAAGTAGGACCAAATTTAACACCCGTGATTCGCTAGGACCAACCGGTAAGTTCTGAGAACGCCTTCTGGGTTATCAGTTTTAATCAGTAAATATTTGTTGCACAAACATGGCCGATTAATTTCTTATTACATAAGCAGAGGGTATACACGTTTGTATAATATAATAGGCACAAATTTTATGTATTTAGACTCGATAATTCCAAATCTGTTTTCAGAATTGAAAACTGTTAAATATTGAGATAACATTCAAAATAATATATGACGAAGGGCTGCCTGATTAATTTCTAAGTACATAAACATGTTTTTATGAAGCGTATGCACAGCCCAACTTCTTTCAAAACATTAGACCTCCTACACACTATTTCGGCAGTACATTAACCTTTTAGAGTATTCAATTTGTATTTCTACACTGCCTACACAGTACGGCACATTTATATACCTCCTCTTACCAGTGGGTGAATTGCTATCAACCTCCATAGCTGTTTTCTCATTGTTAATTTCAATGCTTTGGCATTTTTCCAAACCACCGCTAGAATTTTTGCCACATTGTTTTAAACTTTCTGAAGATGGCTCGCCACTATAAAACAGGAAAGAAAAATACTTAACCTATCAGAAATGTGGTTACATGCAAGATTAAACAATTTCAGAATCAAGATTTAAAAAAAATTCAATGAGTTTCTTGGTAATACACATTATAAAGTTGTTTTATAAATAAGTCTAGTGAGCCTACCTTGGCTGTTTGCTGGAAGAGGTGGTGGGTTTAACAAAAGCATGGAGTGTTTGTTCACGACTATCTGTTCGAACTAGCTGATGATCATAAACTTTCTGAGGGTTTTTGCTTTGGCTTGAGTAACTTTCATCACCTAACAAAATATGAAATACATCATAAGTGACAGAAGTATATTAAAAAATGAGGAATGCTGTTGGTATAGTACTGTGAGGTTTTGGGGAGAAAGTAGCAGCATAACTTTGTTGTAGCAGATATATAAGAATTGTGATGCTTCTCACAAAAACACCCCTCAAATGAAAGATTACATTCAAAACCCAACAACTTGTCCTAATGGAACCTGTGGGCGCTTTCTCGATATATGAACAAACTGAAATTCAAATAATCGCTAACTCTAATCCTAACCCTAATCCTAACCCAAATCCTAACCCTAAAACTGACTTGGGTTGATGTTATAATAATTTTAAATTTTGGTTGCTCATATATCGAGAAAGGGACAAACCTGTGGCACAGCCAAGACTTACAAACTGAGGGAGAAAGTCAAAACTCTTAAAGATGGTATAGATGGGTCTTCAACAGTAAAAAACCTCACAGCATCCTCAAGGATCCTCCACTGATCCTAAAAGGACAATCCTTATTATAGGTCCTCCAGGATCCTTATAGGATCTCATAAAATCCTTATAAGATCCTCCAGGATCCTACAAGGACAGTATCCTTTGTTAACAGGATTCTCAAGGATCTTTAATGACTCTGATAAAGATCTTTGAGGAACCTTGTGGATCCTATAAGGGTTTTTATTTGTGTAATTAACCTGAGAGAATTTCTCCAGGCAGCAATGCACCAGGCAGCAATGACTGTGTGTAATAAGTCCTGGAGGAATTGGAACCAAGTAATTTTTCTTCAATAGTTTTCTGAATTGTCTCAATAATGGATTCTTCATAAAGGAAGTGTACTTCATGTTTGGTAGGATGAACGTTGACATCAATATTGCTGGGGTTTATTTCAAGACTAAGATAGATAAAAGGATGGGTTCCCTTTGGGAGGTACACAGAGTAAATAGCATCAATGGCTTTTCGAATAGGACTGGAGTCCACCAAACGATGATTAATGAACAGCAAAAAAGTCAACTTCTTGATTGAGTAATTTGCATTTGTAACATAACCATTCATCTTGAAACTATATTGTTGATTATCACATGACACATTGAGAATTTCTTTTGCAACATTTGCCCCGTAGATGGTTGAGATATTGTCAGTGATACTTGAACTGTTAAGCGTACGTACATCACCTAGGTTTTGCCCATGCTTCTTCACTGTGAATGCAATGCCAGAATTGTGAATGGCATATTTGCCAACCACATCAACAATCCTAGCATATTCTTCCCCAGGGCTTTTCAAGGCCTTTTTTCTTGTCATTACATTGTAGAACAGATCTTCTACAACAATCTGCGTGCCCTTGTTACCGGCACAAGGCTTAGGATCGCCCTTTGGTTTGCCATCACTAAAGCTAGCTTTGTAAGCACAATTTTGGTCTGCAGTTTTAGTTGTTATTGTTACATGTGCAACATGACTTATACTAGCCAATGCCTCTCCTCGAAACCCATAAGTAGAAATACTATTTAAATCTTCAAATTTACAAAGCTTGCTAGTCGTGAAGCGTTCACAAACGATAGCCATGTCTTCTTGTCTGATACCACAACCATTGTCTTGTATCTGAAGAAATTTCAGTCCTCCTGACTTTACTGTAACCTGAATGGCAGTAGATTTAGCATCTAGTGAATTCTCTATGATCTCTTTTATCGCATTAACCGGACGCTGGATGACTTCGCCGGCCGCTATGCGATTTACAACGGTTTCATCAAGCTTTTTGATAGTTGGAGCTGAAACCTCCGCCATCTTCGGAATATTTCCCCCGCGAATAATTTCAACCAATCACAATCCTTTCCCGAAGACCGGATTTTCAGAAATATACCAGTATAGAATAGTATAGACCATTGTAGACGTATGGGAAATGGGAATAAAACTGACATTTGATACACGAGAATCACCTAATACAAGTAACACAAAAATTCGTTTATGAAACATAACAAAACACAATATTATAAAACAAAATAACTATTAAAGTGCATATAACGTCTGTGGGAATTTAACATATATGTAATCTATCGATTCTCCTGAGAAAAATTGTAATATATTTTCTCAGCTGAAAATTTCATCTTCATAGACTTTTTTGCTGTTAAAGTTGACGGAAATGACGTCATAGCGGGAATCTGTAAAGAGGTTTTCATATAGACATGCCCGCTATGACATCATTTCCGTCAACTTTAACAGCAAAAAAGTCTATGAAGATGAAATTTTCAGCTGACAAGATATATTACAATTTATCTCAGGAGAATTACAAATATGTTAAATCCCCCCAGACGTTATATATGCACTTTAAATTTTCATTGGTAAACTCGTCACCAGGTCACAGAATAAGTTGCGAGCGTTTATCCAATATGGCGACGTAGATTGTTGTTGTTTTTAAAATATGTAGTGGTTTTTACACAATTATGCAGCATTAAGATGGATCTCAGCTCTTCTCATTTGCAAGAGGTGGTTAGCGGGGAAATTGGTGAGCTAAGAAGTATTTTAAGTGATGGCGGAGATCAGTTTGGTGTCTCGACTGTCCTCTTTGACTCTCATGAAGAATTGGTTTGGGTTGGAAACGAAGGCGTAAGTTGTTGAAAAAAGGATCTTGAGTACTTTGTTGTGGTAAACTTTAACTCAGAGTAAAGATTTATCTAATCCATCTTTGTGTAGGGGCACGTTACGTCGTATTATGGACCTGAAATGCAAAAATATACTTCGTTCCAAGCACATGAGAACGAAGTACGACATTTACTTACAAGTGATGATGGTGTGTTGTCTTTAACACACAACGAAATCCGTTTCACTAAAAGACAGGGACTCAAATTATTTAGCCTAAGGTAAACATACAGTCCCTTATAATTAAGTATTGTTATTAGTAAAACCTTGCTATTTTCTTATTAATATCTATATTTTAAAAACCATGTCTAATTTTTAACTTACAGTGGCTCAAACATGACTGACATGCAATGCATGTTACAGAAGAATGCATCAACCTTGCTCATAGCTGGCCATCAAGATGAAATATTTGAGTTGGACCTGAACAGACATAAGATATTGAAAGAAGTAAGGTTAAACAAAGGAAAAAAACAAGAGTAAATCAGGAAAATAAAATAAATTGTGCCATTGCTGTAGGAAGATGTTTTATATGAATGTGTTGAACAAACTACAGTATATGAATTTTTCAGAAAATATAACGAGGGGGGTAAAACACCCCATATGAAAATTTAGGGGGGCAGTGGATTGAGCACCTGGCAGTGGAGTACCGAAGAAACCACAAACTGCCAGGGGGTCTGGGGACTAGCTCCGCAGAAAATTTTGAATTTTAGAGTCTCTGAAATATAATTTCCTGCATTTTGAGGGGGCTCTAAGAGAGTTTTGAAGTATACAAAATGTCAAATAAAATACTCAAATACATGATTGAATACACCATACTATACAACTGATACAATATATCACATTATTACAGTATATGGGTTTATGTGACAAGGACAAATCAAATCACATTGTGTTTACCACTGTCACAGAAAATCTTGCAGGGACAAAATTTATATATATATATATATATATATAATTGAAGTGGTTTACAATAGACTATAGAGTGCTCAATGACGGTAGAGCGAGATATATTTATTAGATGATTAACGTTGCTACTCGGAGTTTCACGCGTTTAAGCGATCATCAGGCAACTGAGGAAGTCTCGCTTCGGTTCTGTTTATGTTACACGTGAGATCACTGTTCGAGGGGGTGTTCCAGGAGGTGTCACTTTATATATATATTTTTTATGAATATATAATATATACTGTATATTATCGAAACAGCAGTTCTTTAGGCTTTCTGTTCCATGAGTTGATTTACAGTAACAGGCCTTGCCCTAAGGAAAATGCGCGCGAGCGGTTAATCGCGCGGGCAATGTACCTGTACGCTGCACGCGCGATGTTGAAATGGACTTAATGAGGTATCAATTTACTTTTTGTGTAAGTGCTAAAAATATTGGCAACGATTCAGAAAGAAACAATTCAGTTTATTTACATTTTCTTAGAAATTAAAGTACTACAATATGAAGCACAACTAAACATTAACCGTTTATTTATATTGTTTTGAAATTAAAGCAGTTCGATTTTGTGATATCTTAAACAACATCTTAAACATCTGTCTGTTTCCTCATCTGGAAAATCGTCATCAGAGATGGAGCCAGCACTCTCGTAGCTTTCATCGGAGACGCTTTCGTCGCACGAACTCTCTTTGATAAAAATACTATTTATAAAAAACGTTTGATTACCTTACTGCTGCTTGGTTGCGAGACTATTCTCTCGGTAACTGGTTTAGAATTCTCGATTTCAAGTGCAATGCGATGTCCTTCACCTTCCAAATGACGATGGACGTTGTGCTTCGTAACATAGTTTGTTCCGTCAACGTAAGCCTGGACTGATTTTTTGACTGGTCCTTTGCAGTTGGGATGATGGAGGAGCGCGTCCTTGTTGCGCTCACAAACTTTACACCAAACAAAGTTTACAAACACACGATTATCTGCGTTGACCGTCTTGTACCCGATAACACCATCCTTTCCCCACTTTTTGAAAGTTGAAAGATCAACCTTGCTGCCTTTGCCAGCGCTTGTCATCTATAAAATTAGCTTTTCCTCTCCAAAATATCGCTTCACTTCTCGCTAGTATGCTTCGAATCGAGTCTGGAGAAACTTGTTTCATTCAGTGACAGTAATTTAATAAAGTGCCACAAGGGCGCCACTCGAAACATCGCTATTTCGTTGATAAAAATCTCGGCAGTTTACAGCCTTTTATATTTGTTGCATTTTCAAAACATTGCCTACTTAGCGCTCTACTTTTTGTCTCGCTCCCGGTCAATCGCTCGCCTCTTCGAGCTTGGGCGCGCGCACGCGCGATCGCGCGCCCCTTACGGCAAGGCCTGCAGTAACAGTGTGTTATATTAAAATCAATATCAGAATGCTACAAGCTTATACAATACTGAAATACAGCAATAGTATTGAAAGTTTGAAACAATATTACATATATATGATATTCCACAATTTTTGTACATTATATTACGGTATTACTATATATTCAGAATTCAAATTGTATATTAAATATTAATCACACTATATCAGTCACTACACCATATACAGTATATCTCTATAATCTTGATCTTTACTGTTTTAAAAATTTGGGTTTCTAATTCAGGGGTGGCGCCAGAGGGGGGCAGGCTACAGCCCCCGTTGCGGAACCTTAGCCCCCCTGTCGGGGAAAAATTAACAATTCGTCGGGGAACGAACTGGAAGAACAAACGATAGAGAAAAGAAAAAACACAAAAAAGTTCGTCTTGTTTTCTTAGAATCATAAAAGTTTTTTTACGCATTAACAAACGTTTCGCTAAACCCAAAGGTTATCAACTTTCATCTCTGGCACAAATCTATCACCTCTGTGTTGTTTAGCGCGCTAGTTTAGTTTTTGCGTGAATATTATTGTTAGAGTTTCGTATACAGTAAGGAAATACTGACTATAAAATCATGATTTTCACAGTTTTTTATTTTAATTTTTTTGTTAAAACTAAAATGCAGGAAATAGCGTTTCAGAGGTAAGAAAATCAAAAATTCCTCGGAGGACCCCCGAGAAGAATTACCACTACCTGTTAGCCCCCCTGTCGGGGACCTTAGCCCCTGCGTCATGGAATTCCTAGCGCCACCCCTGTTCTAATTTACAAGGGGATGCACATATTTTTCGGGGGGGGGGGCAAATGCCAATCCTTCACCCCCTAAAAGAAACCCTGCAGTGTTAACTCTAAAAGTTAGTGTACTGCCAAAATAGTGTGAAGTAGGTCTAATGTTTTGAGAAAACTGACAACACACTATTTCAGCACTAGTACATCAACCTTTTAGAGTTTTTTATTTGTATTTCTACGTTGCCTTTTCAGCTCAACAGTTTTATATTATATATGAATGTGTCACAGTTGTAATTAATTACATAAAGGTTCCACAGTCAGATCCTGTGACTTTGAGACCCAACAGTTCCTAGCACTACCTATTTTACAAATTTTAGAGGAAATTGGGTCTTAAGATTACCGTATACCTTCAGAGACAAAATTTTAAAAAAATTGTTTTTTGGAGCGCAATAAAAGTTTTGGGCAAAACATTCATCCTCCAAACAAATTATCGAAAACGAGTGATTAATAGGAAGTGTTTTTCTCAAATTTGCAGAGGTGATAGCAGCATATATTGCCAACAAAGCCGTGGTGCGAAATTTGCTAATTCTTAAAACTTTTACGTTGACAGCCTTTCCCGTCCGTTTACTTTGGATCCTTTTTTGTCAATTTACGAAATATTGCATAACTTTTCACTGGAATAGAATATTATAGAAAATCCCCGACACGGTTATTCAGCGCTTTATTAAAGTCGACGATTTATTAGAATCGAAAA
Source organism: Chrysogorgia sp. JL179-B06 (assembly GCA_035772405.1). Lineage (NCBI taxonomy): Eukaryota > Metazoa > Cnidaria > Anthozoa > Scleralcyonacea > Chrysogorgiidae > Chrysogorgia > Chrysogorgia sp. JL179-B06. Next base: position 1,858,626 of record JAYKKM010000096.1, on the reverse strand, counting down.
TTATTACCATTTTCTTGTAGGAAATTTTATAAGCTTGAATTTGATATTGGGGTTAAGATACCTGCCATGTAATGCGGACGAGCTACATTCTTTAGACTGGAAATACCCCTGAAGGTATACGGTAACCTTAATTCAGATTATTAAGAAGACTGTAGCTTTCTGTGGTTCAACATCACTATGTATCTATATATATCTATCTATATATCTGTATAGTAGCTACAACCTTTGCATGCTGTATTATATTTCAGTACACAGTAGAACCTGGAACATGCATCATGAAAGTGTCATCGCGATATTTATGCTGTGGGGAAATGTCCGGCAAGGTATGGTTACAGAGCCATATTTGACTTGTTACTTTCAATGATGTTAGAAATATATTCACCTTAATATGACACGAGTTGTCATCTTTTGATACTTCTTTTAGATATTTTTAAGAGACTCTAATTCTTTGAAGTGTGAGCATGTTTTATCTGCTCATTCTGGAGCTCTTTCTGACTTTGATGTCTCAGGAAACACTTTAATTACGTGTGGTTTTTCAAGCAGGTTTGAAATTTGTAAACTTCAGTTAACATGTAGGAGTTAATATAGGGAGGGAGGGACGAACGGACGAAAAGGAAGGAAGGAAGGGGGAAGGAAGGAGGAAAGAAGGAAGGAAGCTAATACAAAGAAAGGGTACAAAGCAATATGAAGAATATCTTTTTAATTTTCCTTTAGACAAGGTCATTTGACTGTTGATAGATTCCTTATGGTATATGATTTGAGAATGCTAAGAAGTTTGGCACCATTACAGGTATGGAGTTCAACTAATGAATGTGGGCTATTGGATAATAAGTTAGATAATGTCATAGCAAGCTTGCGGTTATAGTGAGTTTTAAGATTATGGTAAAGAAATCATGATACAGTGCATATATGGTTTTAAAATATCCTTTATTCTATCTTGTCTAATTTTCCCTTTTCAGACTCCATTACTGGAACCATTCATGTTGAAATTTTCCTCCACAATATCGTCAAGAGTACAAGTGGTTTCTCATGTAAATTACTGAATCTTACATTGTATGATTTAAAAACTGTTGCTGGATATTAGAGTAGATATACAAATACTTTAAAATATGAGAAATTTGGAGTTATGCCTGTTTTGTACAGCATTGAGTACAGTATAAAAAGAGAAATAAGAGAACTTCAATTTGTCGAAAAATACTTAAGTAAAAGTACTTATGTATTTCCAGTGACAACATTTAGGATGATGTGTCATTCTGACCTGAAGAAGGACACATCTTCCGAAATGTCGATCGTAAGTATTTTTCAACATATCGAAGTTAATATCAGCAGAAGCGTGTACGCATTGTGTACCTTTTTTATACAATATTCAGGTCTTTTTAGAACTTAGCAGCTTTATTTATTCTTTGTATAACATTGAATACATTCCTTGTACTTACATATTGGAGGACATACTGTTGCTTGATGTCATGTGCAAGCCCAGGTCTATACACTATCAATTGTTATTTGGTCTTTTCATTTTAGAGTGGTCAACTTCAATTTCTTGACATTGGAGGATTGATGACACCATCATCCATGTATGTGTACCACGTGAACACCCAGGGAGCTATGGTGACAGGATTTGATATGTCGCCCAATGGACAAGCATCTGTGTTTGGTGATTCTTCAGGTAACTTATATTGGAAATAAGAGGACAGACAGACAGACAGACAGACAGACAGACAGACAGACAGACAGACAGACAGACAGACAGACAGACAGACAGACAGACAGACAGACAGACAGACAGACAGACAGACAGACAGACAGATGACACACAGACAGACAGATGACACACACACGGACAGACACAAACACACAGACAGACAAATTACGAGTAGATGGTAGTCACACAGATAGACAAGGATAGGCAAACTGAAATAGTTAGAGAGAGAGAGAGAGAGAGAGAGAGTGTGTGTGTGTGTGTGTGTGTGATAGTCCACCCTTTTCTGTTAGGTTGCGTGCATGTCTGGGCTGATCGTGAGATGGAGCACCTTAACTTCAATATGTACCCAAGGCAAACAGATTTCGCTGACGAGGTATGAATTTACTTTAGTTCTATAGTTGGAGTGAAGACAATGTTTACCTAATGATATTTATATTAAGTTCATAAAGTGTTTTTGAAAATTTACCTGACTGCCCCAACCGGGAATCGAAACCCATGCTCTCTGGCTAAGCGCTCTTACCACTGAGATATTGAGACACAGTCAAGAACAGTCAGACAATTATCGGATGTCGTTCTTTTAACTACGTTATTTAAGACACTTTTATAATACTAATTTCTAGATCCAACACGTACATCCAATGGCCATCGATGACGACACTATTCCTTATTCATCCTTTCCTCTTCCACATTGCAGGTATACTTTAAATTCAGTATTGTATATTTGAAATAGAAAATTTCTTCGAATAGTTAGAATATTAACTCTTAACATTTCTAATTTTCAGTGAACCTTTGCTGTCTGACTGGCCAAAGAAACTACTTAGACGGCGTGACAGGTTAGCAAGCTTCCTTGCAACTTTTCTCTGGACCGCTGAATCTCTGTCGTTGCAGTGGTAGTACGATATTACAGCCGGGTTGTTAGAGATTTACTAATTATTACAAACATGTTGTGCTATGCAAGCATATTGTAAAAATACAAATTGAAAACACTAAAAGGTTGGTGTACCGTGTACTGCCAAAATAGTGTGTAGGCAGTCTAACGTTTCGAGCGAAGACCCTTCATCAGAGTGTGAAACTTAAAGTGGATTTTTTCACTATCTGACGTGAAGGACCTTCGCTCAAAGAGTTAGACCTCCTACCCCTCTTTCAGCACTACACCAACTTTTAGAGTTTTCAAATTATATTTATTATATGACACTTGCTAGGAACTCAACCTGGTATCATGACAATTTATCGACATGATAAACCTACACTACTGAGTCGACGGAAAATTGTTGACACTCACACCTTCGGGATTCCGGTTCGCTGCTCTACCAGTTGAGCTACCACGTCAACTGGGAACAGTGCATGCTAATTTTATCCATTTTAGTGTACCAAATATTATCGCGACAGCTTAACACTTATGATCATCTGCTCCTACATATTTAATTGGCTTGTTCTCCAAAAGGTCAACTATCCGTAATTACAACACCAGAAACAGTGAAAGTCTTAATCTTCCCAAGTGCCGCCGGACTTCAATGGCTCAGCAATCCTTCATTGGAACTCACTGTCTGACGAGGTGCGGAACTGTACTTCAGTAACCTCGTTTAAAAGCAAACTGAAATCCATGCTTTTAAATTAATGGCTAACAAATTAGATTTATTTTTAAGATTGCAGCTTTTTACTATGATTTGTATTTACAAGTAGATTTTTTAAATTTTAATCATTCATGTAATATTAGTAACATACGCAAAGTATACTCCATGTAAATTAGGTATGAAGATCCCTTCGGGGAAAGTTTATTGAATTGTATTATTGTATTGTATAATCATCTGTAACGATATGTAGTGTTTTGATTCTTTTTCAGAATCATTCTCAGGGTGACCTAATAATTAATCGATAAGGTTTATCATGTCGATTTATTTTCAATTTACCCTGAGGATGATTCTGAAATAGAATCGAAACACTACACATCCTTACAGATGATATTCTGATATTTTGTTGCCATTATTTCTCATTCTCGTTTGTCGCAGTAACCCCAAAGGTGTTCTATAACCTATCTAAAGCTGTCATAGTGTGGTGTTATCACTGTTCTCTCCTGTAAAGATTAATAATATTTCGAGATTTTACTGCAAACTTTTATTTTAGACGCACTCCGCCAATTGATCCGGAAATTGTACGAACTATGGTTGTGAAAGATTTTATTGGCCAAGCTGCTAACCCTGGCAATAGACTTCGTAATCAGGTAGAATTATAAAATAATGCTAGCTAGTATCGGTTACATTTCATATTCTCACGTAATTAATATAGAATTTTTCTACCCGAGCTGAATTGAGCGTGCAGTGAAAGTTCCTTACGTAGACATAAAAGAGGATCTCCGAGAAACACTGAGGATACAGTACTTTGAAAACAATATATTTAACCCTATAGTCAATCCCACTTCATGCTGCTTTTAGTTGGGTTTTTTTATTGACATAGTGGCTTGTTTGCCTTATATTTATTTTTTGTTATTTGTAATATAAGAGCCCGCAGTAACTATAAGAATTATTGCTATAAGATCTATTGAGATCAAACCTTGAAAGATTAACTCCGCTCTTAGCTACTGTCATTTAGCTACTGTAATAGTCTCCTGATTGGCCTCCCTTCAAATCAAATTGAGAAATTACAAAACAAAACACAGCAGCTCGTTTAAAGTGCCCCTAACCTCAAAAATTTTTATTGTCTTATTTGGAAGAACTTTTAAAATGATAAAGTAACTTATTTTGAATATTTTCGTTTCTTCGCTTTCTTTTTGAGATATATCAGTTTGTTTGATATGCAAATATACGGAATTTACGTCACACATGCATAATGACTTATCAAAAGAAGTTACTTTATCATTTTAAAAGTTCTTCCAAATAAGACAATAAAAATTTTGAGGTTAGGGGCACTTTAATTACATGAACAAGAAGAAATATGAACACATCACGCCAATTCTGAGAGAACTTCATTGGCTTCCAGTTGAAGACAGAATTGTTTTTAAAATCTTATAGTTTTTACCTTTAATATTCTTAATCAAGAGGCTCCAGCGTATGTTGCACATTTGGTTGAAGTCTATAATCCATCAAGACAACTTCGATCATCTAATAAATCCCTCTTAGTTAAACCTAAAGTTAAAACTGTCACCTACGGCGAAAGAGTATTTTCTTTTGCTGTACCTCTTCTATGGAACAGTTTACCTGATTATGTCAAGTCAAGTAACTTTAAAAGTTCTTTTAAAACTTCTCTTAAGACGTTTTTATTTTGAAAAAGATTTTTATTGTAGTAACTGTACTAGCTTATTGCTAAACGCATGGAGACTTGTGTTACATGCGTTTTATAAAAATGTCTATATTATTATTATTATTATTATTAGCACTTGTTTTTGGCGAAGCTAATAAATTCAACTAAACTATATATAACTAAACTATATATATCATGTAATTTTGTTATTATGCATTTCATCAGATTCCTTACAGTTGGCGTACAAATAAGAAAGAAAAAAGTGGAGTACCTGAATCCCCAATGAATCGGGGTGAGTGTTTGTGGTGAAGGTGAATTATATCCATGATTATTGGAAAACATTAAATTTTTTTTGTCAGAATTTACACTACGTTACATTTGGTCTTTATCTTCAGAGCAAAATCCATTCTCTTCTCTCGTTCCGAAGATGTACCGCCGTGTGGAAATGAGATACTCGAAACTGGGTAAGATTTAAACCATTAAAAAGTGATAAGGTCTATTTCTCGCAAAACTAAGGACATTTATCACATAGATATAATATAACGCCGCTTCTGATTGGCTGTCGTGCGTGCTCCATCCGCTTCTGATTGGCTGTCAAGCGACCAATTAGAAAAGTTCCAAATTTCCGGTTTCCGTGTTTGTTTTTTATTATTTTGTGTCTTATTCTATAATAATAATAATAATAATAATATAATAATAATAATAATAATAATAATAATAATAAAAATAATAACTTTCTAATTTTTTTATTTTTTTATTATTTTTTTAAAATTAAAAAAATAAATTTTCTTCTAATGGGCAGTGGGGTAGAACCAGTTGGACTGCGTCTACCACGGGAAAAGTAAAACGCTCCCGCCCTCCACGAGTTTGGGGTAATACCTTAGGCAAGTGTACTAGTAACCTCTAGCCTCCCAAATCAGGGTTACGATTCCCAAACCAAGGTGTTTACCGTGCCGAGGGATGAATGGCTGAAGGGTAAAGACAGTCACGAACGGTTCCTGTTGTGAAGTGGCGATCCTGAACAGTATTTAGCCTTGTCCTATGTACCAGGTAACGTAGGATGGACTATATAATTCCTGGTGTCTCATAAATTGTTATGATGTAATTGTGTCTTCTAATAGAAATAGAAATAACGGCGTAAATGGGACTGGATCCAGAAATGGTCATGGTGTCACGCTCGACATACCAAATGGACGAAAGAACTGAACAAGCTTGCAACGAAGTGCTACTTGATGAGCGAACCTAGCAAGAGAGGGTTTAGGAAGAGAATGCATCACATCTGGAAAAACATTGGCTTTTTTAATTTGTCAGAACAAAAGCTTGCTGGACAGGTTTTGGTGATTCGAAATAATGGTTGGTTATCTGAACTAGATTGAAGAGATAAGGCGGGAGATAGACAACCCAGAATCCAGTGACGAACCTGTTGAAAGATCCCCACAAGAGGAAGGTACAGCTGCGGGAGAGAGATACAGCGTCAGAGTATGGGAGAGAAGAATTACTTGAGAGAATGCGAAGAGACAACCTTGGGGAGGAAGAGATCAAGATTTTGGATATGTTGCTTGAAAAGATGGAAACTGGGGAAGTTAAAAACCCACTAAAGCTGAGAAGTTTTGATTGGAAAAAAGTGAAGAGTAAGACCAGAAAGGTTGAGGAAGTGGTATAACATTTTAAAGTAAAGAATTTAAAGCAAATTAATAATCTTCTTAAAGCGGCTGCAAACGTAGTAGCAAAACAGCTTTGTGTGAAGAATAAAAAGGAATGCAAGAAAAAAGAGCCGTGCTGGAAAAGACGGCTGGAAACTCAGATTAAAGATATAAGAAAAGATTTAAGTCGACTAGATTACCTGATAAATGGGAGACTGGTTAGAGGAAGTATTCTTATAGTAGGTTGGAGAGAAAGTACAACATTTATAGGAAAGGTTTGAAGGTTGTGATTGAAGAGTTGAAGCAGCGAGTCAGTACAGCAAAAACAGCCAAGATTAAGAGATATCAAAACAGAATAGACCAGTATCAGCAAAACAGGTTGTTTCAGAAAAGGTTATTTGAGAAACTTGAGGGTACCGTGGTAAACGACAGTGTCATACCTGATGCAGAAGAAAGTAGAGAGAGTATTGGAATAATATATGGAGTAAACAAGTGCTACATAATGATCGGGCGACATGGGTTAAAGAAGTGGAGAAAGAGTATGCAAGAACAGAGAAACAAAGTGATATTAAAGGTGCCGTCCAGTCCGTTCTGCGCATGTGTGATATTTCAAACTTGCGGGTCCCCATATGTCAACAAACTTCAACGGAATAGATTTGCGACAGTTCGAAAGCGAGTACTCAACAAAGGTGGCGAAGGCGCGAGTGGTAGTTTGATATATTATCCACATTTAGAAACTAAACAGCTTCTTATAAAATGCTTTTTAGGCGGAAAAGTTCAAGCGTAGAAAACAAATCCGCAATACTTCATGTTCAATGTTTATATAATGCAATGTAAACAAACGATGTAAACAGAAACGTGGACATGCGCAGAACGGACTGGACGGCACCTTTAAAATAACACCAGAATTGATTGCAAAACAAGCAAGTAAACTGCCCAACTGGAAAGCTCCCGGACCAGATGGCCTTCAAGGGTTCTGGTTGAAGCATGTAAAATCTATAAGGATAATATTGGCTGAACTACCAAAATGGCTAACAAAAGGAGTGACTACGCTTGTGTTAAAGGACAAAGAAAAGGGGGCTGCAGTAACAAATTTTCGACTCATCACATGTCTTCCACTGATGTGGAAATTGTTGACTGGAATGATATCAGAAGAAACATCTTGAACATCATGAACAGAAAGGGTGTAGAAAAGAATGCAGAGGGCGAAGGATCAACTTCTAATTGATAAGATGATCCTACGAAATTGTAAGAGACGACAAACTGGGCTTGCAATGGGTGGTACCTCATTCCTGGATTCTCAGATGTTTGGATATATTCAAAGTAGCCGACAATATAAGAGATCTGATTAGAAACAGTATGCTGAATTGTGAAACAGAGCTAACATCTGGAAAAGTGACATGGACTGTAAAAATAAGGCGAGGGATTTTTCAGGGAGATAGCTTGTCTCCTCTGTTATTCGTTCTGGTATATTAATACCTCTGTCAATCATTTTGAGAAAAGTAAAAGCAAGATACGATCTTGGAGGAAATAATGGCACCATAAACCATTTACAGTATTGTTTATGGATGATTTGAAACTTTATGGAAAAAATGAGAGACAGTTGGACACATTGATAAATTTGTAAATTCTGTAAGAATTTTCAGTGAAGACATACTGTACGAATGGAGTTTGGTATTAATAAATGTGCCATCCTAGTAATTGGAGGCAGATGAAATAAAGGATGAGGATAGCATCATTGCCATAAATGCAAGAGCTGTTTCTATTGTCAGGTGCAGGAGTTATTAAGTGGACAAAGGAAGAACTTCGAAAGATGGATAAGAAAACGAGAAAATTGCTAACAGTGTATAGAACCTTCCACCCCTAGGGCGATGTTGGTCGGCTTTACTTCAAAAGAAGTCAAGGAGGTTGAGGGGCTAATTAGTATGGAGGATTGTGTAAATGTTGAAGTAAATTGCTTGCGAATGTATGTCGAATGTAGTGATGAGAAACTATTGATAGCAGTAGGAAAGGAGGAGATGTTAGATGGAGGGAAAGAGAAAAAGGAGATCCAGAATTCTGACGAGTATACAGGAAAGAATCTAAATGGGAAATTCTACACAAGTACAGAGGAGGGTAGAGATAGTAAGACCTGGGATTGGTTAAAAAGTGGAAACCTGAAGAAAGAAAAAAACAGAAGGAATGTTGATGGCGGCACAAGATCAGGCATTACGAACTAGGTACATCAAGAAAGTGATTTACAAAGAAGATATATCGGCTGCTTGTAGAGCGTAATGAGACAATAGCACATATTGCTTTGGAATGCAAGGTGTTAGCCCAAAGCACTATAAGAACTGGAGACACGACAAAATTCCTCCGGTGATCCATTGGGAGTTATGTAAGAAATACAAACTGGAGCCATGCGGAAAAGTGGTACGAGCATAAGCCAGAAAATGTCACTGAAAATGTAAATGTAAAACTGCTGTGGGATATGAAAATCCAAACTGATAATAAGATAGAACATTCCCGGCCAGATACATGTATACTAGTACTAAATAAAAAGAAGAGATGCTGCGCACTGATAGATGTTACATGCCCATTTGATGCAAGAGTTCTGCAGAAAGAAAAGGAAGAAGTAGAAAAGTATCAAGATCTAAAAAGACAAATGAAGAGGATATGGTAATGCAAAGAAGTAACAATTGTACCCATCATTATTGGAACACTCGGAACAGTAAGCAACCATTTCGATATGTGGCTAGGAGGGCTCGACATTAGAATTGACTTCCAGATACTTAAAAAATCTTGTTTGTTGGGTGCGGGATGTACTTTGATGTTTAGCAATGAAATCCAGCTATAAGATAATGAGCTGTGCGAAAACTGAAAATAATAATAATAATAATAATAATAATAATAATAATAATAATAATAATAATAATAATAATAATAATAATAATCATCATAATAATAATTAATTGGGCAGTGGCTAGGCCTGGCCTGGGGCTGGTCTAGAATGGAGAAGTAAGACGACTCCTTCCCTCCACTAGCCTGAGGGTTCACTTTGGGCAAGTGTTAGTACCCTCGAGCCCCCCTACCTAGGGTTACAGGCAGAGGAGATGGGACTCTTAAGCCGTGGTGAAGGCAACCCATCTAGGAGAAGGTAAACTCCAAAAAGAAAATAAACCCGGGCAGATGGAGCTCGTTAGCGTAGCAGCAAACGTCTAAGGGAAGGACAACCCCGACAGAAAAACCCGTCATCCCAAGGTGGAGTCACGTGCTGAGGGGATGCCAGAATGGTGACCGACACGATAGGAGGTCGCGAGCGTACAACTCACAGAAGTGGCGGACCTGTGTTTTAAGAAGAGCTTTACCTGGCGAGCCGGGCAACTTCAGGCGGACGGATTATTCCGAGCATGTAAAACTTACTGGTAATCCATATATGAACTACTGGGATATGAAAATCACGAATCAAACCTTAACATTAGATATAGATGCTCCGAACCAAACAAATGCAGTGCAAGCTGAGAATAGTATTGGAGCACCTAGAAGTAACCGAGGAAGAGGGAAGAGGCCGGAGTGGAATTTGGAGGAGAAAGTACTGCTTGTCAAGATAGAAACTGAGGAAAGAGAGAGAGGAAGTGGATTTATGAAGCGGGTTAAAAGGAGATGGTTAAATGAGGCACAGACAAAGAAAACTGTCTCAGCACAGAATCTGGTGGATAATGCTAGGAGGTTTAGATTAGATGAGGAAGTAATGGGTCGGATAGAAGGAAGAACTGAGAGGCCCGAATATGAGGCGCCACCAGAGAGCCTTCATTGGACGACAGCAAAGAAGGTTCGCCTGGTTGAGATAGATACGGAGGAAAGGGAAGGTGGACCTGGTTTCATGGGAAGAGTAGGTGATAGATGGGAACAGGAGTGTGGAGAGAGGCTAAAGGATCAGAAGTTGAGAGATAATGCTGCTAGATTTAAGAAGGAAAAAGATATTGCGAACCTTGTCCTGGTGAGAAAAAGAAACGAGGAACGTGATGGAGAGGGAGCTGATGCAGGAGTTGATGATGAGGTAATGGAGGAGACAACAAGTGTGTTGGGTGTGTCAGAAAAAGAAGTGGAACGAGTACTAGAAGGAGGAACAGAAGAGGGTGAAAGAGTAGTGACAGAGAGAGAAGGAGCATTAAGAGAGGTCTTCACAGTGGAAATGATGAAGCTAACACCAACAAATGCGGACAACATTGAAAAGAGGAGCAGACTCCCGAAACTTAAAAGATTGCCTCCAGAAACAGCAGAGTGCGCAAATAATATACTAAGTGAGTACCTCAAAAACAGCAAAAAGCTGGAGGAGATCACAGACGCAGTCTATGCCATGGGAAGAGCAGTAGCAACATCATTGAATGTCAAGGTGAGAGCCCAGGCCATAGGCAGGAGACCGAAAGGGGAAGGAAATAGAAGAGAGAGGAAACTACGCAACCGGATTAAAGCACTGAGACAGATAATAGCGAGAGTGAATAATGAGCTCCATCGCAGAAGGATAGGAAGAGAAGCAATCAGAAAAGAAGTGCGAATCTTACAAGAATTGAGGAAGTGTGTGGAAGGAGGATCAGTAGGCACACAGGAGCTTGTGAACGCCTCGGAGAAACATCTGGATGAGCTTAGGGTGAAGAAAGTGATACTGTTGAAAGTAGTGGAGAAGAGTAAGAGAAGAAAGAATAACGCAATGTTTGAAGCGGATGAAGGGGCTTTCTACAAAAGAGTGAATAACACAAAGAAATTTAAGGGTGAGCCCCCAGCAATGGAAAGATTTGTGGAATTTTGGGGAGGTATGTGGGAGAAAGAGAAGATTACTACTGAACAGCCGTGGATGGAGAAAATTAAAGAGGAGTTGAGAAAGAAGATCAGGGATGTACAGGAGATTGAGATAAGTGAGGAGACCATTGGGAAAATTATAAAGAGGAGGAAGAATTGGACGTCTCCTGGTATAGATGGAATCCAGAACTTCTGGTGGAAGAAGTTTAATGGGACCTGGAAGGCCTTAGAACAAACAATGAAGAGCTGGATTGAAGATCCAGAGGGCATCCCGGAATGGGTGACTTTAGGTAGGATAGTCCTTTTACCAAAGATGGAGGAGCTGTCATCTGAGGAAGAGTATAGACCAATAACGTGCCTAAATACCTCGTACAAGTTATTCACTGGTCTGTTAGGACGGTACATGAGGGACCATGCTGGACGGAATGAGATTTGGGATGAAGGACAACTGGGAGCCTCAGAGGGGGTATTGGGGACGGTGGATCAACTGCTTGTTGATAAGTGTATAATGGACGAAGTGAGAGAGCACAAGAGGGAGTTGGTAGTCGCGTTTTACGATTACAGGAAAGCGTATGACAAAGTCCATCATGACTGGATGTTGATGGTGTATGAGTGGATGGGATTACCTAAGTCGCTTATAAATGTGATACGGAAACTGATGGGAAATTGGAAGACAAGGTTAGAGTTGAATGTTGGAAATCACAAATGGCAGAGTAGATGGATTATAATAAAGTGTGGCTTCCCACAAGGAGACAGTTACTCGCCGGTAGGATTCTGCTTGACTGAGATCCCAGTTACAATGTTGCTGGAGGAGACAAGAGGATATAGGATGGGACCCCCTGGTGAAAGATACACGAAGAGGACGCATAGTCTGTTTATCGATGATTTGAAGACCTACCAGGAAAACCACAAACAGATGGAAGCCGCTAATGAAATTATCGTGAAAGCTAGCAACGATACAGGAGCGGTGTATGGGGTGAAGAAATGTGCAGAGATCATATTTAGAAGAGGAAAGATGATTAAAGGAGAGGGACTGCCTATACTGGAAGAGAGGGCGGAGGCATTGGACCCAGAGATGTATATAAATTCCTTGGAATAGAACAGGGAAAGCAAATAGATAAAGAGAAAGTACTGCTGAGAATCAAGGAAGTAATGCGAGAGAGGTTGGAGAGTCTTGTAGAGCTTGAACTGTATGATAAGAACCTCATAAGAGCGATCAACTGTGGGGTCATCCCAGTGGCAGCATATGTCATGAATGTATGCCAGTTCACCCAGAAGGAGTTATATGACCTTGATATGCTGGTGAAAGGTACACTACGCAAGAAAGGTATGCTGGGCAGACAGGCAAGTGACGAGAGGCTCTATCTGAAGAGACAGGATGGAGGGCGCGGTCTGAAATGCTTGCGGCAGGTTTATAAGGAAACTAAAGTGCGTGTGGCAGTGTATATGGCATGTAGTCCAAGCCGCTGGACAAAGATTGCTTGGAAGAGAGAATACAACAGTGAATACAAGAGCCTGAAAAGGGAAGCAGAACAAGCCCTGCGTGAGTTTGGATTGGAGGTTGAATTTAGAGAGGAAGAAGTATGGAGAGGTGGTGAGAAGATGGAGAAAGATTGGGCAGGATGCTGGACGGAGTTGAAGAAAGGAATGAAGAACGGATACATAGCGAAGCTGAAAAACGATTATAAGAAGAAAGCCATGCAGAGCCAAGTGCTTGTAGGGCAGGAGAACGAGAGCCCTATGTGGCTGAATACAAGACTCGGAAGTGGAAAGTGTCACGTGGGATAGGAGGCGAGGATGGAAAATGTAGATTGTGTAAGAAGTATGATGAAACTGTACAACATCTACTTGCAGGATGTGAGATCTTGGCAGGAACTGAGTATCTCCGTAGACACAACAATGCCTTGATTGTGCTGGCGGTTAGATGGGCTGTTGAGAGAGGTCTCCTCCCTGACAACACGGTATGGTATACAGTTAGAAGTGCTGAAGGGGAATGGGTACAAGTTGTGCTGGAGGATGAGAAAGAGAGGAAGATTTGGATAGTGGATATGTCATGCCCTCAAGAACAGAACATCGAAGAAGCGACACGAACGAAGTTACAGAAGTACCAGCAGTTGGTGTTTGAAATCAGAGAAAGGAGAAGCGGGTATAGAGTGGAAGTGGTCCCAGTAATAATCGGATGCCTGGGAGGTGGTATTGAGAAGGCAACAACAGCAGTGAAAAAGATTATTGGAGATGAGGAAAGTGTGATTGGAATAATAAGCACAATGCAGAGGACGGTGCTCTTTGAAGGGGAAACAATAATAAGGAAGGTGCTTGGCGGGGTGGTACAGACAGAGTAGTGGGACACAACGGGATCATGTGCAACTCGGTTACCGCCCAGCAAGAGTTGGTGGGTGGATGCAAGGGCCAGAGTGTGTTGAGCTGGCTAATTAATTAACAATAATAATAATAATAATAATAATAATAATAATCCTTCTGTCCTGCTCCTTGAACAACTTCCGCCCCTTGAGTAACGTCTGCCCTTTGTCTTTCTCCTGCTCGAGTAACTTCTGCCTTCTGTCCATCTGCTCCTCGAGCAACTGCTGCCCCGCGAGCAACGTCTGCCCCTTGAACAACTTCTGTCCTTCTGCCCCTCTGTCCTTCTGCCCCTCTGTCCTTCTGCCCCTCTGTCCTTCTGCCCCTCTGTCCTTCTGCCCCTCTGTCCTTCTGCCCCTCTGTCCTTCTGCCCTTCTGTCCTTGAACAACTTCTGTCCTTCTGCCCCTCTGTCCTTCTGCCCCTCTGTCCTTCTGCCCCTCTGTCCTTGAGCAACTTCTGTCATTCTTCCCCTCTATCCTTCTGCCCCTTGAGAAACTTCTGTCCTCCTTCTCCTTGAGCAACTTCTGCCCCTCTGTCCTTCTGCCCCTTGAGTAACTTCTGTCCTTCTGCCCCTTGAGCAACTTCTGTCCTTCTGCCCATTGAGAAACTTATATCCTCCTTCTCCTTGAGCAACTTCTGTCCTCCTTCCTTGAGCAACTTCTGTCCTCCTTCCTTGAGCAACTTCTGTCCTTCTGCCCCTTGAGAAACTTCTGTCCTCCTTCTCCTTGAGCAACTTCTGCCCTCTGTTCTTCTACCCCTTGAGCAACTTATTTCCCTCTGTCCTTCTGCCCCTCTGTCGTTCTGCCCCTTGAGCAACTTCTGTCCTTCTGCCCCTTAATTGAGCAACTTCTGTCCTCCTTCCTTGAGCAACTTCTGTCCTCCTTCTCCTTGAGAAACTTCTGCCCCTCTGTCGTTCTGCCCCTTGAGCAACTTCTGTCCTTCTCCTTGAGCAACTTCTGTCCTCCTTCCTTGAGAAACGTCTGTCCTTCTGCCCCTTGAGAAACTTCTGTCCTCCTTCTCCTTGAGCAACTTCTGCCCTCTGTCCTTCTGCCCCTTGAGAAACTTCTTTCCCTCTGTCCTTCTGCCCCTCTGTCCTTCTTCCCCTCTATCCTTCTGCCCCTCTATCCTTCTGCCCATTGAGCAACTTCTTTCATTCTGCCCCTCTATCCTTCTGCCCCTTGAGAAACTTCTGTCCTCCTTCTCCTTGAGCAACTTCTGCCCTCTATCCTTCTGCCCCTTGAGCAACTTCTCTCCCTCTATCCTTCTGCCCCTTGCGCAACGTCTGCCCTATGTCCTTCTTCCCCTTGCGCAACGTCTGTCCTTCTGTCCTCCTTCTCCTTGAGCAACGTCTGTCCTCATTCTCCTTGAGCAACGTCTGTACTCCTTCCTTGAGAAACTTCTGTCCTCCTTCTCCTTGAGCAACTTCTGCCCTCTGTCCTTCTGCCCTTTGAGCAACTTTTGTCCCTCTTACGCTTTCTTCCTAATCTCGCAATTTCCCGCGTGCATATCCATCACTCGACGGATCACGCGAATTCCCTGTTTCATTTGTTTTAAATATCTTGTATAGGAGTTGACGACTTTAATTTTCAACATTACAACAAGACATCATATGCTGGGCTTGAAATTCATATTCCAAATGCTTATTGTAACTGTATGCTACAGGTAAAAACATTTAGATTTATAAAATAACATGTACACAACAAGCAATTTGATTGGTCAATACCCGTGCAGGATGAGAGTATCCTGCACGGGAATTTACAGCAATTTTAAGTGGCGTTTTTCATCTCATTCCGTTTATCGTCACAATTTAAAAGAAAACTCTCAAAGAAACAACAGAATATAGTTTTTGTATTGTGAGAAAACTATCACCGAGAAAACTGATCGTCTGATCCATTTTGTGTTCAATAGCGAAGTTAAACAAAACAACAAGGTTTGAAAAGGGCATGTTTTGAAAGCAACAAACTCGCAAGAATAATATACTGTTTAAATACACCTATTTTCTTGCCTCATGAACTCACTGGGAAAAGAACAATCTTTATCCATACGAAGTAAAATACCCAACAGCTCTCGACTTAAAATCCAAAATCTTCCAGTGAAATTGTGAAAAAGACAGCGAAGACCTGCTGCCCATAATATCTGTCTGTTCGCTTTGAAACAACAAGCTAAACCCTGAGACGGCTGATTCCAGTAATGACTAAGCTTTTGCCTAGAACTAGTCAGTATTTTTAATATCCAAATTCTAGTTTTTTATCCATATTCTTCTGTTTGTTGTCGGATTTGTCGGCAAAACAAATTTCAGCTTTCCGGGCTGCTCGACTGCTGTTGGAGACGAATTATGATTGGTAGTTGATAATTCTTGGGAGAATTTGTATTCTCATATTATTTATGGATAAAATTCGTTATTTTATAAAATAAATACCAAATGGTTTTCCGTGCAGGATACTGTGATCCAAACACTCGGGATGTTTCTCGACTTCCGAAAAGCTAAAAACTCTCGCCTGTCGGCTAGTGAATTTTTTACGCTTTTCGAAAGTCTCGCAACATCCCGCGTGTTTGGATCACAGTATCCTGCACGGAAAACCATTTGGTATTCCTTTACTACTACTGCAACCTTGACGACGACGGCAGTTAAAAAGTAATATATATTTTGTATTTAAAAGAAACTAAGGTTGATTGATCGTTTGACACTCGCGATTTTTAAAACGTATCAGTACTTCTAAAACGATTTTAGTGTCTGTGCTGATGTCAGTCTTAAGCAACATCTCTCAACTCTTAAGTAACAGCTCTCAACTCTTAAGTAACAGCTCTCAACTCTTAAGTAACAGCTCTCAACTCTTAAGCAACAGCTCTCAACTCTTAAGTAACAGCTCTCAACTCTTAAGTAACAGCTCTCAACTCTTAAGTAACAGCTCTCAACTCTTAACTAACAGCTCTCAACTCTTAAGTAACAGCTCTCAACTCTTAAGCAACAGCTCTCAACTCTTAAGCAACAGCTCTCAACTCTTAAGCAACAGCTCTCAACTCTTAAGTAACAGCTCTCAACTCTTAAGTAACAGCTCTCAACTCTTAAGCAACAGCTCTCAACTCTTAAGTAACAGCTCTCAACTCTTAAGTAACAGCTCTCAACTCTTAAGTAACAGCTGTCAACTCTTAAGTAACAGCTCTCAACTCTTAAGTAACAGCTCTCAACTCTTAAGCAACAGCTCTCAACTCTTAAGCAACAGCTCTCAACTCTTAAGCAACAGCTCTCAACTCTTAAGCAACAGCTCTCAACTCTTAAGTAACAGCTCTCAACTCTTAAGTAACAGCTCTCAACTCTTAAGCAACAGCTCTCAACTATTGAGCAAAAGCTCTCACCCTTAAGCAACAGCTCTCAACTCTTAAGCAACAGCTCTCAACTCTTAAGTAACAGCTCTCAACTCTTAAGCAACAGCTCTCAACTGTTAAACAACAGCTCTCAACTCTTAAGTAACAGCTCTCAACTCTTAAGTAACAGCTCTCAACTGTTAAACAACAGCTCTCAACTCTTAAGTGACAGCTCTCAACTCTTAAGTAACAGCTCTCAACTTTTAAGAAACAGCTTTCAACTCCTAAGTAACAGCTCTCAACTCTTAAGTAACAGCTCTCAACTGTTAAACAACAGCTCTCAACTCTTAAGCAACAGCTTTCAACTCTTAAACAACAGCTCTCAACTCTTAAGCAACAGCTTTCAACTCTTAAACAACAGCTCTCAACTCTTAAGCAACAGCTCTCAACTCTTAAACAACAGCTCTCAACTCTTAAACAACAGCTCTCAACTCTTAAGCAACAGCTCCCAACTCTTAAGTAACAGCTCTCAACTCTTAAGCAACAGCTCTCAACTCTTAAGAAACAGCTCTCAACTCTTAAGTAACAGCTCTCATCTCTTAAGCAACAGCTCTCAACTCTTAAACAACAGCTCTCAACTTTTAAGTAACATCTCTCAACTCTTAAGTAACAGCTCTCAACTCTTAAGTAACAGCTCTCGACTCTTAAGTAACAGCTCTCAACTCTTAAGAAACAGCTCTCAACTCTTAAGCAACATCTCTCAACTTTTAAGTAACAGCTCTCAACTCTTAAGTAACAGCTCTCAACTCTTAAGCAACAGCTCTCAACTCTTAAGCAACAGCTCTCAACTCTTAAGCAACAGCTCTCAACTCTTAAGCAACAGCTCTCAACTCTTAAGCAACAGCTCTCAACTTTTTAGTAACAGCTCTCAACTCTTAAGCAACAGCTCTCAACTCTTAAGCAACAGCTCTCAACTGTTAAGTAACAGCTCTCAACTCTTAAGCAACATCTCTCAACTTTTAATTAACAGCTCTCAACTCTTAAGTAACAGCTCTCAACTCTTAAGTAACAGCTCTCAACTCTTAAGTAACAGTTCTCAACTCTTAAGTAACAGCTCTCAACTCTTAAGTAACAGCTCTCAACTCTTAAGTAACAGCTCTCAACTCTTAAGTAACAGCTCTCAACTCTTAAGTAACAGCTCTCATCTCTTAAGCAACAGCTCTCAACTCTTAAGCAACAGCTCTCAACTCTTAAGTAACAGCTCTCAACTCTTAAGCAACAGCTCTCAACTCTTAAGTAACAGCTCTCATCTCTTAAGCAACAGCTCTCAACTCTTAAGCAACAGCTCTCAACTCTTAAGTAACAGCTCTCAACTCTTAAGCAACAGCTCTCAACTCTTAAGTAACAGCTCTCAACTCTTAAGTAACAGCTCTCAACTCTTAAGCAACAGCTCTCAACACTTAAACAACAGCTCCCAACTCTTAAGTAACAGCTCTCAACTCTTAAGTAACAGCTCTCAACTCTTACGTAACAGCTCTCAATTCTTAAGTAACAGCTCTCATCTCTTAAGCAACAGCTCTCAACTCTTAAACAACAGCTCTCATCTCTTAAGCAACAGCTCTCAACTCTTAAGTAACAGCTCTCAACTCTTAAGTAACAGCTCTCAACTCTTAAGCAACACCTCTCAACTCTTACAGCTCTCAACTCTTAAGCAACAGCTCTCAACTCTTACAGCTCTCAACTCTTAAGCAACAGCTCTCAACTCTTAAGCAACAGCTCTCATCTCTTAAGTAACAGCTCTCAACTCTTAAGTAACAGCTCTCAACTCTTAAGCAACACTTCTCAACTCTTAAGTAACAGCTCTCAACTCTTAAGCAACAGCTCTCAACTCTTAAGTAACAGCTCTCAACTCTTAAGCAACAGCTCTCAACTCTTAAGTAACAACTCTCAACTCTTAAGCAACAGCTCTCAACTCTTAAGTAACAGCTCTCAACTCTTAAGTAACAGTTCTCAACTCTTAAGTAACAGCTCTCAACTCTTAAGTAACAGCTCTCAACTCTTAAGTAACAGCTCTCAACTCTTAAGTAACAGCTCTCAACTCTTAAGTAACAGCTCTCATCTCTTAAGCAACAGCTCTCAACTCTTAAGCAACAGCTCTCAACTCTTAAGTAACAGCTCTCAACTCTTAAGCAACAGCTCTCAACTCTTAAGTAACAGCTCTCATCTCTTAAGCAACAGCTCTCAACTCTTAAGCAACAGCTCTCAACTCTTAAGTAACATCTCAACTCTTAAGCAACAGCTCTCAACTCTTAAGTAACAGCTCTCAACTCTTAAGTAACAGCTCTCAACTCTTAAGCAACAGCTCTCAACACTTAAACAACAGCTCCCAACTCTTAAGTAACAGCTCTCATCTCTTAAGTAACAGCTCTCATCTCTTAAGTAACAGCTCTCAACTCTTAAGTAACAGCTCTCAACTCTTAAGTAACAGCTCTCAATTCTTAAGTAACAGCTCTCAACTCTTAAGTAACAGCTCTCAACTCTTAAGTAACAGCTCTCAACTCTTATGTAACAGCTCTCAATTCTTAAGTAACAGCTCTCATCTCTTAAGCAACAGCTCTCAACTCTTAAACAACAGCTCTCATCTCTTAAGTAACAACTCTCAACTCTTAAGTAACAGCTCTCAACTCTTAAGTAACAGCTCTCAACTCTTAAGTAACAGCTCTCAACTCTTAAGCAACATCTCTCAACTTTTAAGTAACAGCTCTCAACTCTTAAGTAACAGCTCTCAACTCTTAAGTAACAGCTCTCAACTCTTAAGTAATAGAGTTAAGTAACAGCTCTCAACTCTTAAGTAATAGCTCTCAACTCTTAAGTAACAGCTCTCATCTCTTAAGTAACAGCTCTCATCTCTTAAGTAACAGCTCTCAACTCTTAAGTAACAGCTCTCAACTCTTAAGTAACAGCTTTCAACTCTTACGTAACAGCTCTCAATTCTTAAGTAACAGCTCTCAACTGTTAAGTAACAGCTCTCAATTCTTAAGTAACAGCTCTCAACTCTTAATCAACAGCTCTCAACTCTTAAGCAACAGCTCTCAACTCTTAAGCAACAGCTCTCATCTCTTAAACAACGGCTCTTAAGTAACAGCTCTCAACTCTTAAGCAACAGCTCTCAAGTCGTAAGCAACAGCTCTCAACTCTTAAGTAACAACTCTCAACTCTTACAGCTCTCAACTCTTAAGCAATATCTCTCAACTCTTACAGCTCTCAACTCTTAAGCAATATCTCTCACTCGTAAGCAACAGCTCTCAACTCTTAAGTAACAACTGTCAACTTTTACAGCTCTCAACTCTTAAGCAATATCTCTCAACTCTTACAGCTCTCAACGCTTAAGCAATATCTCTTACAGCTCTCAATTCTTAAGCAACAGCTCTCAACTCTTACAGCTCTCAACTCTTAAGCAACAACTATCAACTCTTAAGCAACAGCTCTCAATCGTAAGCAACAGCTCTCAACTCTTAAGTAACAACTCTCAACTCTTACAGCTCTCAACTCTTAAGCAATATCTCTCAACTCTTACAGCTCTCAACTCTTAAGCAACAGCTCTCAACTCTTAAGTAACAGCTCTCAACTCATAAGCAACAGCTCTCAACTCTTAAGCAACAGCTCTCAACTCTTAAGCAACAGCTCTCAACTCTTAAGTAACAGCTCTCAACTCTTAAGTAACAGCTCTCAACTCTTAAGTAACAACTCTCAACTCTTAAGTAACAGCTCTCAACTCTTAAGTAACAGCTCTCAACTCTTAAGCAACAGCTCTCAACTCTTAAGCAAAAGCTCTCAACTCTTAGCCAACAGCTCTCAACTCTTAAGTAACAGCTCTCAACTCTTAAGCAACAGCTCTCAACTCTTACAGCTCTCAACTCTTAGCCAACAGCTCTCAACTCTTAGCCAACAGCTCTCAACTCTTAAGTAACACCTCTCAACTCTTAAGCAACACCTCTCAACTCTTAAGTAACAACTCTCAACTCTTAACTAACAGCTCTCAACTCTTAAGTAACAGCTCTCAACTCTTAACTAACAGCTCTCAACTCTTAAGTAACACCTCTCAACTCTTAAGTAACAGCTCTCAACTCTTAAGTAACAGCTCTCAACTCTTAAGTAACAGCTCTCAACTCTTAAGTAACAGCTATCAACTCTTAAGTAACAGCTCTCAACTCTTAGCCAACAGCTCTCAACTCTTAAGCAACAGCTCTCAACTCTTAAGTAACAACTCTCAACTCTTAAGCAACAGCTCTCAACTCTTAAGTAACAGCTCTCAACTCTTAAGTAACAGCTCTCAACTCTTAAGCAACAGCTCTCAACTCTTAAGCAACAGCTCTCAACTCTTAAGCAACAGCTCTCAACTCTTAAGCAACAGCTCTCAACTCTTAAGCAACAGCTCTCAACTCTTAAGCAACAGCTCTCAACTCTTAAGTAACAGCTCTCAACTCTTAAGTAACAGCTCTCAACTCTTAAGTAACAGCTCTCAACTCTTAAGCAACAGCTCTCAACTCTTAAGCAACAGCTCTCAACTCTTAAGTAACAGCTCTCAACTCTTAAGCAACAGCTCTCAACTCTTAAGCAACAACTCTCATCTCTTAAGCAACAGCTCTCAACTCTTAAGTAACAACTCTCAACTCTTAAGTAACAGCTCTCATCTCTTAAGTAACAGCTCTCAACTCTTAAGTAACAGCTCTCAACTCTTAAGTAACAGCTCTCAACTCTTAAGTAACAGCTCTCGACTCTTAAGTAACAGCTCTCATCTCTTAAGTGACAGCTCTCAACTCTTAAGTAACAGCTCTCAACTCTTAAGTAACAGCTCTCAACTCTTAAGCAACAGCTCTCAACTCTTAAGCAACAGCTCTCAACTCTTAAGTAACAGCTCTCAACTCTTAAGTAACAGCTCTCAACTCTTAAGTAACAGCTCTCAACTCTTAAGCAACAGCTCTCAACTCTTAAGCAACAGCTCTCAACTCTTAAGTAACAGCTCTCAACTCTTAAGTAACAGCTATCAACTCTTAAGTAACAGCTCTCAACTCTTAGCCAACAGCTCTCAACTCTTAAGCAACAGCTCTCAACTCTTAAGTAACAGCTCGCAACTCGTAAGCAACACCTCTCAACTCTTAAGCAACAGCTCTCAACTCTTAAGTAACAACTCTCAACTCTTAAGCAACAGCTCTCAACTCTTAAGTAACAGCTCTCAACTCTTAAGTAACACCTCTCAACTCTTAGCCAACAGCTCTCAACTCTTAAGTAACAACTCTCAACTCTTAAGTAACAGCTCTCAACTCTTAAGTAACAGCTCTCAACTCTTAAGCAACAGCTCTCAACTCTTAAGTAACAGCTCTCAACTCTTACAGCTCTCAACTCTTAAGCAACAGCTCTCAACTCTTAAGTAACAGCTCTCAACTCTTAAGCAACAGCTCTCAACTCTTAAGTAACAACTCTCAACTCTTAAGTAACAGCTCTCATCTCTTAAGTAACAGCTCTCAACTCTTAAGTAATAGCTCTCAACTCTTAAGTAACAGCTCTCAACTCTTAAGTAACAACTCTCAACTCTTAAGTAACAGCTCTCAACTCTTAAGCAACAGCTCTCAACTCTTAAGCAACAGCTCTCAACTCTTAAGTAACAGCTCTCATCTCTTAAGCAACAGCTCTCAACTCTTAAGTAACAGCTCTCAACTCTTAAGTAACAGCTCTCAACTCTTAAGTAACAACTCTCAACTCTTAGCCAACAGCTCTCAACTCTTAAGTAACAGCTCTCAACTCTTAAGCAACAGCTCTCAACTCTTAAGCAACAGCTCTCAACTCTTAAGCAACAGCTCTCAACTCTTAAGTAACAGCTCTCAACTCTTAAGCAACAGCTCTCAACTCTTAAGCAACAACTCTCATCTCTTAAGCAACAGCTCTCAACTCTTAAGTAACAACTCTCAACTCTTAAGTAACAGCTCTCATCTCTTAAGTAACAGCTCTCAACTCTTAAGTAACAGCTCTCAACTCTTAAGTAACAGCTCTCAACTCTTAAGTAACAGCTCTCAACTCTTAAGTAACAGCTCTCATCTCTTAAGTGACAGCTCTCAACTCTTAAGTAACAGCTCTCAACTCTTAAGTAACAGCTCTCAACTCTTAGCCAACAGCTCTCAACTCTTAAGTAACAGCTCTCAACTCTTAAGCAACAGCTCTCAACACTTAAACAACAGCTCCCAACTCTTAAGTAACAGCTCTCATCTCTTAAGTAACAGCTCTCATCTCTTAAGTAACAGCTCTCAACTCTTAAGTAACAGCTCTCAACTCTTAAGTAACAGCTTTCAACTCTTACGTAACAGCTCTCAATTCTTAAGTAACAGCTCTCAACTGTTAAGTAACAGCTCTCAATTCTTAAGTAACAGCTCTCAACTCTTAATCAACAGCTCTCAACTCTTAAGCAACAGCTCTCAACTCTTAAGCAACAGCTCTCATCTCTTAAACAACGGCTCTTAAGTAACAGCTCTCAACTCTTAAGCAACAGCTCTCAAGTCGTAAGCAACAGCTCTCAACTCTTAAGTAACAACTCTCAACTCTTACAGCTCTCAACTCTTAAGCAATATCTCTCAACTCTTACAGCTCTCAACTCTTAAGCAATATCTCTCACTCGTAAGCAACAGCTCTCAACTCTTAAGTAACAACTGTCAACTCTTACAGCTCTCAACTCTTAAGCAATATCTCTCAACTCTTACAGCTCTCAACGCTTAAGCAATATCTCTTACAGCTCTCAATTCTTAAGCAACAGCTCTCAACTCTTACAGCTCTCAACTCTTAAGCAACAGCTCTCAATCGTAAGCAACAGCTCTCAACTCTTAAGTAACAACTCTCAACTCTTACAGCTCTCAACTCTTAAGCAATATCTCTCAACTCTTACAGCTCTCAACTCTTAAGCAACAACTCTCAACTCTTACAGCTCTCAACTCTTAAGCAACAGCTCTCAACTCTTAAGTAACAGCTCTCAACTCATAAGCAACAGCTCTCAACTCTTAAGCAACAGCTCTCAACTCTTAAGCAACAGCTCTCAACTCTTAAGTAACAGCTCTCAACTCTTAAGTAACAGCTCTCAACTCTTAAGTAACAACTCTCAACTCTTAAGTAACAGCTCTCAACTCTTAAGTAACAGCTCTCAACTCTTAAGCAACAGCTCTCAACTCTTAAGCAAAAGCTCTCAACTCTTAGCCAACAGCTCTCAACTCTTAAGTAACAGCTCGCAACTCTTAAGCAACAGCTCTCAACTCTTACAGCTCTCAACTCTTAGCCAACAGCTCTCAACTCTTAGCCAACAGCTCTCAACTCTTAAGTAACACCTCTCAACTCTTAAGCAACACCTCTCAACTCTTAAGTAACAACTCTCAACTCTTAACTAACAGCTCTCAACTCTTAAGTAACAGCTCTCAACTCTTAACTAACAGCTCTCAACTCTTAAGTAACACCTCTCAACTCTTAAGTAACAGCTCTCAACTCTTAAGTAACAGCTCTCAACTCTTAAGTAACAGCTCTCAACTCTTAAGTAACAGCTATCAACTCTTAAGTAACAGCTCTCAACTCTTAGCCAACAGCTCTCAACTCTTAAGCAACAGCTCTCAACTCTTAAGTAACAACTCTCAACTCTTAAGCAACAGCTCTCAACTCTTAAGTAACAGCTCTCAACTCTTAAGTAACAGCTCTCAACTCTTAAGCAACAGCTCTCAACTCTTAAGCAACAGCTCTCAACTCTTAAGCAACAGCTCTCAACTCTTAAGCAACAGCTCTCAACTCTTAAGCAACAGCTCTCAACTCTTAAGCAACAGCTCTCAACTCTTAAGTAACAGCTCTCAACTCTTAAGTAACAGCTCTCAACTCTTAAGTAACAGCTCTCAACTCTTAAGCAACAGCTCTCAACTCTTAAGCAACAGCTCTCAACTCTTAAGTAACAGCTCTCAACTCTTAAGTAACAGCTATCAACTCTTAAGTAACAGCTCTCAACTCTTAGCCAACAGCTCTCAACTCTTAAGCAACAGCTCTCAACTCTTAAGTAACAGCTCGCAACTCGTAAGCAACACCTCTCAACTCTTAAGCAACAGCTCTCAACTCTTAAGTAACAACTCTCAACTCTTAAGCAACAGCTCTCAACTCTTAAGCAACAGCTCTCAACTCTTAAGTAACACCTCTCAACTCTTAGCCAACAGCTCTCAACTCTTAAGTAACAACTCTCAACTCTTAAGTAACAGCTCTCAACTCTTAAGTAACAGCTCTCAACTCTTAAGTAACAGCTCTCAACTCTTAAGCAACAGCTCTCAACTCTTAAGTAACAGCTCTCAACTCTTACAGCTCTCAACTCTTAAGCAACAGCTCTCAACTCTTAAGTAACAGCTCTCAACTCTTAAGCAACAGCTCTCAACTCTTAAGTAACAACTCTCAACTCTTAAGTAACAGCTCTCATCTCTTAAGTAACAGCTCTCAACTCTTAAGTAATAGCTCTCAACTCTTAAGTAACAGCTCTCAACTCTTAAGTAACAACTCTCAACTCTTAAGTAACAGCTCTCAACTCTTAAGCAACAGCTCTCAACTCTTAAGCAACAGCTCTCAACTCTTAAGTAACAGCTCTCATCTCTTAAGCAACAGCTCTCAACTCTTAAGTAACAGCTCTCAACTCTTAAGTAACAGCTCTCAACTCTTAAGTAACAACTCTCAACTCTTAGCCAACAGCTCTCAACTCTTAAGTAACAGCTCTCAACTCTTAAGCAACAGCTCTCAACTCTTAAGCAACAGCTCTCAACTCTTAAGCAACAGCTCTCAACTCTTAAGTAACAGCTCTCAACTCTTAAGCAACAGCTCTCAACTCTTAAGCAACAGCTCTCATCTCTTAAGCAACAGCTCTCAACTCTTAAGTAACAACTCTCAACTCTTAAGTAACAGCTCTCATCTCTTAAGTAACAGCTCTCAACTCTTAAGTAACAGCTCTCAACTCTTAAGTAACAGCTCTCAACTCTTAAGTAACAGCTCTCAACTCTTAAGTAACAGCTCTCATCTCTTAAGTGACAGCTCTCAACTCTTAAGTAACAGCTCTCAACTCTTAAGTAACAGCTCTCAACTCTTAGCCAACAGCTCTCAACTCTTAAGCAACAGCTCTCAACTCTTAAGTAACAGCTCTCAACTCTTAAGCAACAGCTCTCAACTCTTAAGTAACTACTCTCAACTCTTAAGTAACAGCTCTCAACTCTTAAGTAACAGCTCTCAACTCTTAAGTAACAGCTCTCAACTCTTAAGTAACAGCTCTCAACTCTTAAGTAGCAGCTCTCAACTCTTAAGTAACAGCTCTCAATTCTTAAATAACAGCTCTCAACTCTTAAGTAACAGCTCTCAACTCTTAAGCAACAGCTCTCAACTCTTAAGTAACTACTCTCAACTCTTAAGTAACAGCTCTCAACTCTTAAGCAACAGCTCTCAACTCTTAAGTAACAGCTATCAACTCTTAAACAACAGCTCTCAACTCTTAAGTAACAGCTCTCAACTCTTAAGTAACACCTCTCAACTCTTAAGCAACAGCTCTCAACTCTTAAGTTACAGCTCTCAATTATTAAGCAACAGCTCTCAACTCTTAAGCAACAGCTCTCAACTCTTAAGCAACAGCTCTCAACTCTTAAGCAACAGCTCTCCACTCGTAAGTAACAGCTCTCAACTCTTAAGCAACAGCCAGCCATCAACTCTAAGCAACAGCTCTCAACTCTTAAGCAACGGCTCTCAACTCTCCTCGAATTACCGTCGTCATGAAGACGAGAAAATGCTTTCGTTGGCGTGGTAACAGATCGAGAAGGTGTTGAGATTACTCTTGGGACTAAAAATTATTCACACTCTTTGTTTCGCATGAATAATTATTTTGTTTTAAAGGCCTTCGTCGTTGAGGTTGTCGTTGTAGATCTTAATACCACAATCATAATCATTACCACTTTTCTCTTTTTTCTAATCATTATCATTGTCATCTTCATCCTAATCATTATCACAATCATTATCCTAATCATTATCATTATCCAAATCATTATCACAATCATTATCCTAATCATTATAACAATCATTATCACAATCATTATCCTAATCATTATCACAATTATTATCCTAATCATTATCAGAATCATTATCCTAATCATCACAATCATTATCACAATAATTATCCTAATTCCTAATCATTATCACAATCATTATCATCTTTATCCTAATCATTATCACAATCATTATCATCTTTATCCTAATCATTATCACAATCATTGTCATCTTTATCCTAATTATTATCACAATCATTATCACAATCATTATCACAATCATTATCATCTTTATCCTAATCATTATCACAATCATTATCATCTTTATCCTAATCATTATCACAATCATTATCACAATCATTATCACAATCATTATCATCTTTATCCTAATCATTATCACAATCATTTTCCTAATCATTATCACAATCATTATCATCTTTATCCTAATCATTATCACAATCATTATCATCTTTATTCTAATCATCACAATCATTTTCCTAATCATCACAATCATCATCTTTATCCTAATCATTATCACAATCATTATCCTAATCATCACAATCATCATCTTTATCCTAATCATTATCACAATCATTATCCTAATCGTTATCACAATCATCATCTTTCTCCTAATCATTATGACAATCATTATGACAATCATTATCCTAATCATTATAACAATCATCACAATCATTATCCTAATCATTATCACAATTATTATCCTAATCATCAGAATCATTATCCTAATCATCACAATCATTATCACAATAATTATCAATTCCTCTTCATTATCACAATCATCATCTTCATCCTAATCATTATCACAATCATCACAATCATCCTAATCATTATCACAATCATCATCTTTATCCTAATCATTATCACAATCATTATCACAATAATTATCACAATCATTATCCTATCATTATCACAATCATTATCATCTTTATCCTAATCATTATCACAATCATTATCCTAATCATTATCACAATCATTATAATCTTTATCCTAATCATTATCACAATCATTATCCTAATCATTATCACAATCATCATCTTTCTCCTCATCCTAATCATTATGACAATCATGATCATCCTCATCGTTATAATTATCTTATCCTTTGTTAGGCTTTTTATTTCCTAGAACCTCTCAAAGTTTCCTTACAAAATCATTTGTGTAAAAAAGAGTTTTGTTTGGCATGTGAAATGGGTTTTCTCTTTGACATGTTGGACAAATCATCAGGACAAACTTGTCAGGTAAAGTTGGCCGCAGAATCGTTTTTTTCAATGGTGGTGTGTTTGTGTGGTGTGTGAGTTATGATGTGGTGTGTGTGTGAGTGTGTGGTGCATATGTGGGTATATGTGAGGTTGCCAATATATTATCCAGATTTTGGATCAAGGAAACAATTTATATGCTGAGCAGCTCAGTAAACGTGAATTATTTATTGTTAACCTTTCGACCTGTTTACTCAGACCTTCATCAGAGCATAATGTCAACTGCGCGTTGCCTCGTATCATACAAACAAAATCACGGTAAAAATACAAGATGTGATTGGTGTCCTCTTTATTAGTTGTAATTAAAAGGCGTCACAGTTATCAACCACGAAAAGGCCTGACGATCTGTTATGTAAAGTGGGAAATCGTAGGATTTTTACGGATTTCAATGGATAGCTTATAATAAATAGCAATACACATTATTCAAATCGAATACTCTAAAAGTTGGTGTACTGACGAAGGTCCTTCATCAGAGGGCTTTCTTGTCTTTATGTTTCACTCTCTGACGAAGGCACACTATTTCAGCAGTACACCAACTTTTAGAGTATTCTATTTGTGTTTCTATACTGCCTACGCAGCACAACACTTTTATATCACTCAATAAATCATTTACGTAGTTTTCCCACAAAAATTATAAGCGATAAACTAAATTAGTTGTAACAACAGTTATTATCAAATCATTAATAATTCATGAAGAAAAACAAAGGAAATCAGTGACGTGACGAAGGTTTTAAATCAGATAAAGATTCGTCCTGATTTACATAAACTTTTCCTTCGATTTCCTCAACTAAAACAGCTTGTATCTTCAAGATAATAGTTTAGTCTAGTTTAGTTTATTTATCACTCTTTTCAGGTGAACGGAATACCCCAACAGGCTAGAAGCCCAATTGATAGGGGTTCCTAGGGCCTACGATTTAAGGTCGTTATCCGAGAAGACCCGAAAGTCTTACCATTTGCTGGTATTATTGTAAAGGCAGCATTTAAAACTCAATTATTTTTAAGACCCTGAGTGGTGGTCCGACCCAGGATGGGTCTGATGGATATGAACCTGTGTCTCCCAGCTGATAGACATATATATGGTAACCACTAGACCACACAGCTGGTATAGATATAGTATATATAATATAGATAGATATGAATTACAGTATATGTGTATTCATCTGATAAACTATATAAAATATTCGCTTCCGATATTTATATGATATACAAACGCTCGCCGTCGGCTCGAGTTTGTATATCAGATAAAGATTGGCCGCTCATATTTTATGCTGTAGTTAAAACATCATGAGCGGCCGATGTTTATTTGTTTACTTGTATGTTTGTTTCTGTTTTCTTTTCATTCTACTCATTTCTTTTTCCAGTTCAGTTTTTTGTACCTCGTTGAAAATATAGTAATAATGGATCCACAGTAATTGGCCTTCAGCTGTTGCGGTTTTCCCAGCCTTCTAACTTGTATTTGTATGAATGTATTGACATATTATTGTAATCATGTAAAGCAAAGTTTAATAAAAAACAAACACTAGGCAATAGCCGAGTGTTTTGAACGGCTTCAAAAACGACTGCATACTATTTCAGTGATTCAAGCCATTTTTGCCGAGAAAATCGAAGGAAAAGTTTATGTAAATCAGGACGAATATTTATCACGTATAAAGACACGATACGGTCATGATTTTCCTTCGTGTTTTCCTCATGAATTATTAATGCATTTTGAAGTAGTAGTTAAAACATCGGCCGCGAATATTTTAACGAACTTGTAAAATGAATAGAATATATGATGCATACTTTGTTTGGAAGTTGTAGAAACGGTACAAACAAATTATTTTAACTCCGAAAAAGCTCAATTTGAGCAAGATAAAACATTGATGTTTTATTAATCAATGTTTTATCCTGAGTTAAAGATGCTGATTAAATATTAATTTCTTTTGAATTTTCATCATGAATTATCAATGAATTTTACAATTATCACTTAAAAGCGTTTATTACTTCCCCCCTATAGGCTAGCAACTTTCTTCGAGCGTTCAGAACCTTACCGGAGGCCTCGGCTCTAGATCTACTTCTTCCAGATACTGACGAATCTTTAGGTCGAGTAAACTATCCAAGGTTAATCCAGAACTGGCAAAGATTTGTTTTACAGCAACTTCATCGGGTATGGGTACTAAATCTCGATAGTGGATACCATATGCCGGTGGCAAGTACTTTGTGCCGGTATTTGCACGAACTTATGCAGTTGACTTATTTTTTGGAACTTCTTAATATTTTAGGATACAGAAGAACAGTATGATGGAAATAAAGACACAACGGAAGAAAAAAGGTAAGCTATGTTATAACATTATGAAGGTTGGATGAATGAACGAATGAATGAATGAATGAATGAAGTAATGGATGGACAAATAGATTGACGGATGTGCGAACGGACGGATGATTGGATGGACGGATAATAATAATAATAATAATATAACTCAATTAAGGCGGATTTCCAGTCCTCGCACAAAACAACTCGCAGCTCGCTGCAGGTACTCGCATGGTTTCCACTGTATTTCCACCACATGCAGCTCGTTGCGATAACTCCCAGGTTTTCAAGACTGATGAAGCGATAGCCGAGTTTTTTTTATAACAAACTTCGAGGTGTTTGGATATCCTGATGAAGCACTCTTCTGAGTGTTTCAGACATAGCACATCAAATAAATCGGTATTTACGAGAAAATCGAGGTGAAAGTTCGATTAATTTATGTAATTTCTTCCCCTTCAATATCTATGCAAATACACACCGACACGGTAATGATTTCCTTTGTGCAGTTTTCTCCATAAATTACTAATGATTTGAAATGTTGACATAATTTGTTTTGATTGGTTATTTACTGCGAGTACTTGCTGCGAGTAAAAAAGTAGTTCAAAATTTCCAACTATCTGCCACGAGGGCTAAAACACTCGTAGCGAGCTACGAGTTGCTTCGTGCGAGGACTGGAAATCCGCCTTAAGTTTAAATGTTTAAGAGTCACTAAAATTATCTAATATCATAAAAAATCAACAAACAGTTCAAGGGATATGTGGTGGAACAGCGTAATATCATTATAGATGTTCTTGGAGGATGGTCAAATGAGCTCGAAGAAGTAACACAGAAGCTGTTGGGAGCAAGAGGAAAATATGTGCTGAGGAGTATGCAGAAATCAGTCATCTCCAGTAGTCTGAATATCGCGAGAATGTTTGATGTTATATCATCATGAAAGTGATGATATAACATTACTACTGAACTTATAGTTGTACTCTTTGGATGATTCTTACATCTTTTAGAACTTCTAATTTTTTATAACTAAGTAGATTTAGTTAGAATATAGTGACATTCGAACTTGTACATAGCTTCTAGGTTATGTGTAAAGCGCCCTATTTTCTATTTTAATGTATAGCATACATACGTTTTAAACTGCTGAATGGAAACTTTATTAAATGACTTTTTAGATAATATACAACTGTAAATCTCGCTTATTTTAGGTAATTTACAATCGGCTACTTGAATCAACACTAACAATACATAACTAATAACAAAATATAACAACATAAAACAAATATATAGCACAATAATTTTAAAAAGTTAGCAGTTCGGGATTTGTCCATTCCTTGTTTCGGCAACAGAATATGTAATAGGTGGTTCTGATTGCGATCGTCGTCATTCTCTCAATACAATATTTTTGGTGAGTGTTGTCAAGACTAAGATCATTCAGCATTTCTGTAAATGTAGAACATTCTGCTGCAAAGACACCAAGAGAGCTGATTGATAGGTTTACAAATTTAACTGATCTGAATTGTTCACTTTGACTTTGTTCCCTATAATCACGACGACGACGACGACGACGACGACGACGACGACGACGACGACGACGACGACGATAGAAGTCAAACAACACTTGATAATTTTTATATTAGTTGATTTTTTATGATATTATTAGATAATTTTAGTGACTCTTAAACATTTAGACTCATTGAGTTATAGTAGATATAATCTGTTTTATATTAATCCTTGCTATATTAATCTATTAATCCCTATCTTGCTTTTTATGTAACAAACATTCATATTTGTCATATATAATAATGCTATAATGCTATATGCTATAATAATATGATGTAATAATTGATAGGGTGTCTTCTGTTATTGAATCACTGTTTGGTTCCAAAGTCCAAAGAACAAGTAAATGTAGCAATTGTGGAAGAGAGTCCAAAAGAGATGACTTCACGTTGATCACGGCCTTGGCATATCCTGAGACGACACATGACCGTATGTTTAAATTGTTTATGAAGAAATAGTTCTAGTATTTGATGTCTGGATCCATATTATCTGACTCCACCCTCTGTGCTGTTTGGCTTAGTTAGTGTTTGATATATTACATTTAAGCATAAAACGTTTGGTTATATTTTTCAAGTTATATATATATATTTGAAGTTAGTTCAAATTTTAGTCGGTTTTCTTTGTTCTTTATACAGATGTATATAATCCTATACATCCCTAAAGCTTGTGGGGTTTAAATAGTCTCCAGGCAAACGCGGGATTGATGAATGCAATTCAATAGATAATTAAAGTGCCTATCCGGGGTTTGGCGATTTTATATGACGTCAATACAGGGACACGCGAAGTCATTGCACACTAATTCAACAGTGAAATACAAAGATTATTTGGATCTGAACTTTAAACACACCTATTTATTCGCTCAATTCCCAAACTTTCTTTGTAATTCACTGCTGAATCAATGTGCAATGTTTTTGCGGCATGAATAAGATGAAATTTTCGCACCACAAGATATTTTAGAATTCTTCTCAAGAGATTCCAAAGATAACAAATATGTAAAATCCCCAAACCCCGGATAGACACTTTAAAAATTAACGGGATGTATATGTATACAACCCAGGGCTGTATACCATATCCATCTCGTGAATTTTTAATTATTTATTGAATTGAATTGCTCAGCCTTGTCATGCTCACTGCTCTTAAATCTCTACCTACAAAAACCATGTTATTACCTCTAGTGGCTATAATATGAAAAAGGGAAATAACAGAACTTCAAAATGTCGAAAAATAGTTACGTATGAGAATATACGTAAGTACTGACGATACGGACAGGAATCGAACCTGTAACCTTCTGATTGCCGGTGAGACGCTCTAAGCATTGATCCACCGAGACTCAGATGGAGAGATACTTATTAAGTATTCAAGATGGAGTAAGTACTCAGATGGAGAGATACTTATTAAGTATTCAAGATGGAGTAAGTACTCAGATGGAGAGATACTTATTAAGTATTCAAGATGGAGTAAGCACTCAGATGGAGAGATACTTATTAAGTATTCAAGATGGAGTAAGTACTCAGATGGAGAGATACTTATTAAGTATTCAAGATGGAGTAAGTACTCAGATGGAGAGATACTTATTAAGTATTCAAGATGGAGTAAGTACTCAGATGGAGAGATACTTATTAAGTATTCAAGATGGAGTAAGTACTCAGATGGAGAGATACTTATTAAGTATTCAAGATGGAGTAAGCACTCAGATGGAGAGATACTTATTAAGTATTCAAGATGGAGTAAGTACTCAGATGGAGAGATACTTATTAAGTATTCAAGATGGAGTAAGTACTCAGATGGAGAGATACTTATTAAGTATTCAAGATGGAGTAAGTACTCAGATGGAGAGATACTTATTAAGTATTCAAGATGGAGTAAGTACTCAGATGGAGAGATACTTATTAAGTGTTTTTCGACATATTGAAGTTCTCTTATTTCTCCTTTTCATATTATATCCAGTTCTTTTGAGAACTTAGCAGCTTTCATCTTTATTCTTATTACCTAGAATTACTCTCGTTTTTTCTTCGTTTCAGAGCAAGGGAAGCCATTCAGTTTTGTCTCTGTGTTACAGTATAGTTTACTTGGTATTCAAACCAGTCCAGCTTGGTGTGAGAGTTGTGACAAGTTCCAACCAACGGTAAACATCGCACCTGTAGCATCTAGACAGGGCCCGGGTTGCGAGATTTACAGTGTGTGTGTGTGTGTGTGTGTGTCATTAGCCCCCCCCCCCCCCCCCCACACACACACACACACTCCGCTATTTGCATGTGAGCGCCGCATGGCTGCCTTTTTATCACTCACTATTTTACAGTATTTCCCTGATTCTTGTACTTTTTATTGATCTTTCTTTCGTGAATGTACTAACTATCAACTCAATGATCAACATGCTGACTTATTCAAGATCCTCGTTGCTTAACTTTCGCCAGTTGTGGAAAATTCAGTCTCGACGGTATTATTGGAACTCTCCAAATGGTTCAAGAAAGTTAATATCGCCTGATGTATGGAACGCTCTTAAATCTGCTGATATCTTAAAGCCTTTCCGAGGGAAGCGTGGTGGTCGTTCAAAAGAAACCTTTACCGCCATTGGAGTTATAACTTCACGGCGAAATGGTCGTTTGATTCCCGAAAGAAATCGGCCATATCTCATCGAGCGAAACTTATTAAATATTCGAAGTGTCACCTCTGATGTAAATTACACAACGAGATCAACTAATTTGCATATTATTTCAATGCCAAGTTTTTGTCTTATGAATGCCCGATCGTTACTGCCCAAAGTTGATGAACTCGCCAGCCGGTTATGTTCGTTTCCAATGGATTTCGTTGCCATCACCGAGTCGTGGTTGAATGATGAAATTGATGACCATCTATTATCTATTAATGGATATACCATCTATCGCAAAGACAGGGCTCATTGCCGTGGAGGTGGTGTTTGTGCTTTTGTCTCCACTGATGTACCATCTACTAGAAGACTGGATTTGGATAACTCAGCGTTTGAGTGTATGTGGGTCTGGTTACGCCCGCACCGCCTCCCAAGACCCCCTAGCATGGCATAATTTGCTGCGTCCTTTACAATCCACCAGACACCCGCTCGCAAGAACAAAGAGATCTTGTATCATTCATAATTGAGACTTTGGACCTAGTTCGATCTACAAATCCGGACTGTGGCATTGTTATTTTGGGTGATTTTAACGGTCTGGATTTCTCTGACGTTCTTTCTCACCATGATCTCAAACAAGTAGTGCGTACTTCTACGCGGGGGATCAATGTCCTAGATTTAATTGTAACCAATTTAGCCGGCTTGTATAACATTCCTGTTGTTACCGCACCGTTAGGGACATCTGACCACAGCTCTGTCGAGTGGTCATCCCTGACGAGTACTATTGGTAGTTCGGTCAATAGAGGCGTAACCAAGTGCCGCGTGCGTCGCTTCCCGCAGTCAGCTTGTGATACCTTTGGTAGGTGGTGCAGCGCGCATGTATGGTTTACCAATGTCGAAGACCCTTCCTCTGCAACAGAAATGACCTCTTCTTTCACCAAAGAATTGACAGCTGCCATTGACCGGATTTTCCCTACTAAAGTCATCAGGATCCATAACAACGACAAACCGTGGATGTCTCCCACCCTGAAACAACTGATAACCCAGAGACAAAGAGCGTTTCATAGTGGCGATCTTGAGATCTGGCGTCATTATAGGAAGAAGGTACGCGACGTTATCATCACAACGAAGCGTTCGTTTTACGCTAATAAAGTTCATCAATTAAAGTCTAGTGACCCTAGAAAATGGTGGAATTATATCAACCAGATGTCTGGTAAGAAAAAATCACCATCTTCGTTAAACATCATTAAAGATGGTGTTACTTTGACTGACCTCCCCCTCGCTCAGTTATTGAACAATCATTTTTCGAGTATCTCGGCTGATCTTCCTGGTCTCGATCTTAGGTCCTTGCCAGCTTTTCTTCCAGCTCCTGAACCTGTGCCGATAATTTCGCCTGCCGAAGTATGTATGAAGATGCTAAACGTTAAGGCGTTCAAGTCGCCAGGTTCTGATGGTATACCACCTCGGATAATTAAAGATTTCGCACACGAACTTGCTGATCCTGTTTGCCTCATTTTCAATACCTCGTTGTCATCATGGGAGTTTCCATCCAGTTGGAAGGATGCCGACATTTGTTCAATCCCCAAAGTTCAGTCGGTGTCTAGTGAAGACGAGCTTCGCCCAATCTCCCTCACGCCGTGCCTGTCAAAGATTTTAGAAGATTTTGTCGTCAAGTGGTTAATGTTTGATATTAGACACATGATTGATCCAAAACAATTTGGTTCTCTAAAGGGTTCTTCCACCACTTTTTGCCTAATTGACATGGTTGACAACTGGCTGAAATCTCTTGACAATCCCTCTCATTATTTAAGAGTTTGCTTCCTCGACTTCAGCAAAGCCTTCGATCGTATAAACCACAATATCCTGATCACGAAGCTTCTATCCCTTGGGGCTAGGGCAAGTCTTGTTCCATGGATTTGTGATTTTCTTACCAACCGTCGTCAATCTGTGAAGATAGGCAGTTTTCGTTCTGACTGGGCCTTTATAAATGGTGGCGTTCCCCAGGGAACTAAACTCGGCCCGATCTTATTCCTAGTCATGATTAATGATCTTGAGTTGAAGTCCCCTCTCAGTTGTCACTGGAAATATGTTGACGACATTTCAATCTCAGAGTGCATTCCTGCGCAGGGCTGTTCAAGTCTACAATTAGATCTAGATGAAATTCAACAATGGGCTTCACGTAACGACATGATGCTTAATGGAAAGAAGTGTAAAGAGATGACTGTAAATTTCCTTCGTCAGAGCCCGGTTATCACGCCCCTTTCTATCGATGGCCAGTCTCTTGACCAAGTTCTATCTCTTAAAGTTTTGGGCGTGACCTTAAATCATCGGCTGAAATGGGACGTCCACGTCGATGTCACTGTGAAAAAAGCCTCCAAACGCTTATATATATTACGTATTTTGCGCCGCAGTGGTGTTCCACCGAGTGACCTCCTTCTTATTTACGTCTCTCTTGTGAGATCAGTCCTGGAATACGCCTGTTCTGTCTGGCATACTAGCCTTACTAAGGGTCAGTCTAATGCCATTGAACTTATTCAGAAGAGGGCTTTTCGTATCATCTATCCGGGTGTTCATTACGCCGATGCTCTACAAAACGCTAATTGTATTCGTACTGATGAGAGAAGACATGAACTTTGCCTGAAAACTTTTAAAAAGATTGGTAATCCAAATTCTCAACTTCACCACCTTTTCCCTGTGTCTCGCGGGAGCATGCATGGGCGTTCGCTACGCAATAACAATAGTTCTACCTTACCTAAGTGCCGCACTGAAAGATATAAAAAAAGCTTTATTCCGGCAATGTGCTACAATCATTAGGTTCTTGTCTCGTTTGTTTTTGAACCTTTGATCTTACTGAACTTCTAATTTTTGAATTTCTAAATTTTTAGACTTAAACATAAACTTCATTATACATTTATATATTTTAGATTAGTTTGTAAATTGTATATATTATACTCTTTCCCTATTTAATTTATTGTAAAGAACATTGTAATTCACCTAATAGGTGCGATAATGTTGTTATTAAACCGTTAATTTATTTATTTATTTATTTACAGTGTGTGTGTGTGTGTGTGGGGGGGGGGGGCTAAAAGGAGAAACCATGAGGGGTGCAGGGGCATGCCCCCGGAATATTTTTGAATTCCAGGGCTTCGAAACGGATATTTCCTGAATTTTAAGGACGTTTTAACAGAGAAATTAAGATCGTAAACAATGACAAACCATATTGTTTAGTCCATCTCATCATTGAATTAAATATTAACCAAACCTTTAATAACTATAACTTCAAATATACGCACAACAAGCGCGATTCTACGGCATGGTTCAATAGCGTAAATCGACAGCCGAACGTAAACAATTCAAAAGCTAAACACAACATCGGTTTTTCTAAACAGATTCTAACTTAACAATGCTTTTATAAACCCTGCGTACATATGTAGTCTGTGGATAACTGTTATAATATCACGTTTGCGAGTTTTCCCTTTGTCTTAACGGGTTGATTTAATCGCTAATACACCCCGATTGAAGTTGTATTAGAACTAATACGACCGCGGCAAACCGTGACGACAGGTAGTGTTACACTAATACGACCTAAGGTAGGATGAACCCCAGTAGAATTATCAAATCACACACGAAACATTGCAGTATTACATCATTTTTATTAACCCATCTCGAAGTATGCAAAGACTGCCGCACCCTTTCGGGAAAACTCGCAAACGTGATATTACAAAGTAATATCATGAAATGAGGCGTATTAGCTATTAAACCGCGCCCACTCGATTACGGGTCATACGCCTCATTTCATGATATTACTTATAATAATAACTAAGACTATTAAAGTCTAGCTGTCACGAAGTATGAAAGTCAGATTCTTTTACTTTTTATATATTTTATTATTTTTTATAAAATCTTTATATTTTTAATATTTTTTAACTGTGCAACTGGGGCTGCTAGATTTCCGGTTTGGGAGCCTGCTAGATTTCGGTCCCTGCTAGATTTCCACCAAGATTTTAAGTCGAGTCAATTTTGATTTCTCTTTCAGATTCACAGCAAAAAACTGAAACGTTTGCCCGACGTACTCACCATCAACTGTCAGGTTGATGTTGATAAACATAGGGAATACTGGAATTGTAAAGTAAAAGTATGTCTTTTGTTGTTTTCTTTAATATATATTTTAAATAACATATCGTTGAGATGTACATATAACCCCAGATACGATATTACTGATAGATTAACCAGCTTAAAGAGTGAGTGTAAACCGTGACGCATTGCACGCTCGGTCGGCCATTTTTGGAAGCACAAAATTCCCTTGGTGAGCTCATCCATAAATATCTTGTCAATCCTTGATATAAATTATTAATTTTGTGTTTTAATTGAAAGAAGACATACCTTAGAAAGTAATTATTTCTTCATTTTTCACAAAACTCAACGTTTTCTTGATTTTCGTTTCGAATTGCGTCAACCTTGACTGACGCGAAGTGTGGAAGACAAAGTGACGAGGTTCAAACAAAAAAATCAGGTTATGAGTGGACGTATTTGGTTTGTGGATGAACAAGAAAGTCTATAGGATTTTCTGAGAAGACGAGGCGAATTTCCGGAGTATTTACCACGTCAAGTTGGCAACGAAGCACTTCAAAACACTTCGTTATCGCACGGGTAAATAAACACAAACGCGCAATGCGCGACGGTTGACACTCACTCTTTACACGGTTTGTTTGTCCGAAATGCTATTGAGTGTAACGTTAAATTGCCTATCTCACGTTTGTGGATTTTACATATTCGTAATATTTGGGTCTTCCTGAGCAAAATCATAATATATCTTGTCAGTCGAAAATTTAATCTTCATGGAGTTATTTTGCTGTTAAAGTTATCGGATGTGATGTCACAAGAGGCATTTTTGTAGGCAAGTAACAAAAGAAAACTGGTTTGGAATGCCTCTTGTGACATCACATCTGGTAACTTCGACAGCAAAAAACTCCACGAAGATTAAATTTTCGGCTGACAATATATATTATGATTTTGCTCAGGAAGACCCAAATATTACGGAAATGTAACGATAGGCACTTTTCTGCTGCTAGAGAAATATGACCTAATTCAAACGTTGACGCTGTACTAGAAAATTCATCGTCATGATTAACCTTAAATGAAAAACAAACCTTCAATGGAGTTCTCTAAATCTCACTTAACTAAGATTATATCTAAAGCTTTCTCGGTTGTGATTTTCCGTATTAGAACTTCGCGATTTTATTTGCAGTCAAGTGAATCTGGGAGTCAGGAAGTACCTCAGTCGTCGCGGTCAGCGGATGTTATTTCCTGTCGTTTCGGCGATGGTTGTACGAGAACCGGATGTAACTTTTGGCACAGCAAAGATGATGAGAAACAACCATCAACAAACGGACCAGAGTAAGTTACGTTAGAATAACATGGATCAGAGATTATGAATCGTGTGCCGGGGATCATGGATCGGTATCAGGGATCCAGGATCAAGGATCAGGGATTAAGGATCAGGGATCGTGGATCAAGGATGATGAATCTGGGATCAGGGATGATGGATAAGGGATCATGGATTAAGGATCAGGGATCGTGGATTAAGGATCAGGGATCGTAGATCAAGGATGATGAATCTGGATAAGGGAACATGGATTCAGGGGTCATTGATTATGGATCAGGGATCATGGATTAAGGATTAAGGATCCAGGATCAAGGATGATGAATCAGGGATGATGGATAAGGGATCAGGGATCAGGGATTAAGGATCAGGGATCATGGATAAGGATCAGGGATTAAGGATCAGGGATCGTGGATCACGGATGATGAATCTGGGATCAGGGATGATGGATAAGGGATCAGGGATCATGGATTAAGGATCAGGGATCGTGGATTAAGGATCAGGAATCATGGATTAAGGATCAGGGATCGTGGATTAAGGATCAGGGATCGTGGATTAAGGATCGTGGATTAAGGATCAGGGATCCAGGATCAAGGATAATGAATCTGGGATCAGGGATGATGGATAAGGGATCATGGATCAAGGGTTATGGATCAGGGATCATAGATCAAGGATCATGTATCGGGGTCGTGTATCAGGGATTAAGGATCATGTATCAGGGATCATGTATCAGGGATTAAAGATCAGGGAACAAGGATCATGTATCATGTATCATGGATCAAGGGTCAGGGATCATGTATCAGGGATCATGTTTCAGGGGTCATGTTTCAGGGGTCGTGTATCAGAGATCTTGGGGTAGGGATCATGGTCAGGGATCCTGGGTCAGAGATCATGGTCAGGGATCCTGGGTCAGAGATCTCTAGGTAATTTGTTTATTTTTTATGCATCAAGTTTGGCCATTGGAACTTTGGGTGAGGACCGCAAACTTACTTGGGTCCCGCTTTCTATTACACTAAGACTTTCGCAAGATGGGACATTGAAATGTACAGATGTGGTATGTAGGATGTGGAAACAAAATGTCCGCATTTATATGTATTGTATATTGTATTGTGTTTTATTATATTATATGTATGCATGGTATTAATTGCGTAATGTAATGTAATGTAATGTAATGTAATGTAATGTAATGTAATGTAATGTAATGTAATGTAATGTAATGTAATGTAATGTAATGTAATCTTATGAAGTATTGCAGGACCCACTGAAAAACACTTCGCTGACGTGCACGGTATCCTGAATAAATATTATTATTATTATTTATGTATGTGTTTCACTCTGTGTCTGTGTGTCTATATGCATATGTCA
Organism: Chrysogorgia sp. JL179-B06; assembly: GCA_035772405.1. Classification (NCBI taxonomy): domain Eukaryota; kingdom Metazoa; phylum Cnidaria; class Anthozoa; order Scleralcyonacea; family Chrysogorgiidae; genus Chrysogorgia; species Chrysogorgia sp. JL179-B06. Next base: position 1,817,074 of record JAYKKM010000096.1, on the reverse strand, counting down.
TGTTTATGTCATGTCGACGTCTATGTTCACGACATCTACACTTATTTGATGTTTATGTGTATGTCTACGTATATGTTAACGCGTATTCGTCAATGTTTACTGTATATCTGTATTAGTGAGTTGTGCGTGTATACATAGTTTGTTGTAGTATATACATGTATCTTTTTTAGGATTGCGAAAATATTTCCGCAGAGGATGACGGTATTGTCTATGATTTGATATCATCAGTGGCTCACGTGCAAGATTTTAATTCACCTGGTAACCTGGTTGCTATGGTGAAAATAGATCGCTCTTACTGCGAAGACGTACAGGTATGTGTTACTTATGTGGATATTTTTGTTCATCTTTCTGGCATGGTATGGAGATGTTAGGAAGCATGTCATAAAATGGTATGTAACTTTCAGGATGAAGAGCAGAGCAACTGGTACCTTTTCAATGATTTTGCAGTTTGTGAAATTACTGAGGTATTGTTTTTGTAAAAAAAGGTTGGTGTATTGCCAAAATGGTGAATAGGAGTTGTAGCGTTTCAAGCCGTGAAAGCCCTTCGTCAGAGAGTGAAACGTAAAGTGTATTTTCTAGATCTCCTATTCACTATTATTTTCAGCAGTACACAAACCTTTTTAGTATTTATTCTTTTTTTACATTGGCTGCATAACACATTAATTTTATATCTTGTTGTCGTTATATTGAATATATGTTAGGTATGACCAACTAATTACACTGTACCTGTCACCATAGTCAATCGAGATATGGTCTGGAAACTCTTTGTTCTATCTTTTTGTTCGTCTTTATGCAATTTTGTGCACGGTGCACGGTCACTAGACCTATTGTATTTTAGTATAATGAAGCAATCATCCAATATAATCGTGTGGGTTTAATCACTCAACCGCGTGTTGTTTAAATATGAATAAACCTAAAACAAAGGATGTGCACGGTGTAAGGTACGGTTCAACATCAAAACGTAGCTCATTATAGTCGCTTTGAAGTTTGCCGAGTTTCCAGACCATATCTCGATTGACTATGCTGTCACTGCTTTGTTTAGGATCACGCTGTTGAGTTTGACTTATCATGGAAGAAGCCATGTATTCTCCAGTTTGCTCGTCGAAACATGAAAACGGATTACGGACTTACAGGTAGATTTAAATATTGCACAACACTGAATAACCTTGATAAATTGTTTGCTACTCAAGCTTTTAACGCAAACTCATGCAGAAAATGTTTCTGAACTCCAGACGGGAATCGAACCCGCAACCTTCATGATCTCCGGTTAGACGCTCTAACCATTGAGCTACCAGAACTCAGATGACAGAACGAAGGCTACGTTGCGTACTATAGTTCGTACGTGCGACATTCATACCTTTTTATGCATGCTGATTGGTTGGTTTACCATCAGGAAAACCCTATACAGTTGGTCTGATGACGTCAAGTGATCATTACCAGAAATGAACTACAAAATGGCCGCCGCTTCAGAGTTAATTTACATATGATCCTTAGAAAATGGCGTCCTATTTTACAATGAGTTACATAGAGCGAAAATATTAAAATGAAGATTCTGCTTATTGAATAGCTTGCCTACCGTTTGCCGACCTCTTAATATATATATATATATACGATTTTCAATTTTTTTTGTTACCGGTTTGATTATATCTGTTAAATCGACGATCCGCCAAATTGTGTTGAAAACAGCCAAGAAATAAATGTGAAATGTTCATAGGGATAATGAATAACGCAAGCTAAGCTAAATGTTCGGGATAGCTTAGCCTGCGTACAGACGCTCGCGGGCGCAAAAAGGCGGCGCTAATCAGAGCCAAATTGTGTGTTCTGTAATTTATGCCGATTATTCGTAATGCTTATATAGATTGTTTCAGTTTATGTTTATGACTTATTTCGAGGTTTGTTTCAAAGACGGGTTTGTTTCAAGGTTTTGAAAAGAACCTGTCTCGAAACAAACCCGTATTCTCGAAACAAACCCGTCTTTAAACAAACCCGTCTTTAAACAAACCCGAAACAATCAAGATGCAGACTTGGAGCAAGTCTATATACGAGTATTCACTAAAAGTTTAATAAATCATACGAAGAGCAAACTTAGTTCTAATAGACAAATAGGACAAGCTGAAAAGCTAAAACGAAACAGCATAACGAGAATCGGCACTCGACGGCTACCTGGAAATATCGTATGATTAACAATTCGATTCCCGCATCTCTTCGACTGTTTGATCATCCTCGAACCAAAATTATGCCGACTATAAACAGTCATCCTTTGAAAGTATTAGCAAACTCTTTAATAGTCTCGTTTGCAAAGAATACGTTGAGGCGACTGAGAAACTGTCTTCGTGGTAAACAACAAACATTGAAAACGGAAGTAGTTCTTAACCAATTGAATATCACGTATTAACTAAATTTTCTAAGCGACCAATCATGGTCTACTATATAAATTCCTTATAGTAGCTACGTCACAGAACACGATTAACGGCGCTGGTTCATAGTCTGTGTTTTTCAAATTTAACAGAGTAGGATAGCTCGGCTAAAGTTTTATACCAACATTTTAATAATCACCAAACTTGTAATGAAAACTGGACAATGGGCATTTTAAAATTGGAGGCACAAGTATTGACGAAAGTTATCTCTAGAAATTGTAATTTGGCAGATCGTAGATTTGACTGATCTAATCAAGCCGGTAACTGAATAAATTTAATAATCGTTGTTGCATATATTAAGAGGTTGACAAACGGTAGACGATCTACTCAATACACAGAATCTTCATTTTAATATTTTCGCTCTATGTAACTCATTGAAAAATAGGAGGCCATTTTCTAAGGACCATTTGTAAATTAATCCTCAAGCGGCGGCCATTTTGTCGTTAATTTCTGATAATGGTGATTTTTGGTAACAATAAGGAAGTCGTGAAAGGTGGTGTGCAAAATAATCTTGACAGATAGATGTCCAACATGTCGTTCCTATTACAAGTAATATTTGGCATTTCACTCGATTAAACTACATGTTCTAAGGATTTATGGTGAAGGAAAGAGTGTTGGAATATATACATTTTAAGATGAAACCGGGACCAGTTGCGAAAAATGCAACTTCAAGGCCTTCCGGCTGGAATTGAACCCGCGCGACCCTGCGATGCTAGTGCATTTGAGATATTAAGATTTGTTTGATATGCAAGTGACCATAACTTGAATACAATGAATAATATCCCACTTACACATATGACATTATTCCGGTTGAGTCTCGAACGTATACGATTCGACACTCACAATAGAAATTTTTATAATTTCAAGAGTTCTTTATTTTTTCTTAATTTTTCACTCTTTATATATATATGTACTTTAACATTCATTTATCTTTCCCTAGTTTACCGTAATATTGACGAGCAGATTATCCTCGCTGATATTTCCTTGTCACAAATCAGCAATCCAAACAGCCAGCGGTTATTCACTCCACTCAATCTCTCTGAACTTCCAGAAGAAGGTTATCCTGTAGGAATAGATTGCGAATTCGTGACTCTAAACCAGGTAATTGAACTAAAAGTACACGTGTCGGTTGTTCAAAAGGCAAATTATCTTAACCCAGGATTGGTGTAAACTTTCTGGATGAAATTACGAAGATGGATGCCATTTGCATCATACAAAGATAAAAAGGTTTTGTCCTAGGAACCAAAAATTGTCAAACAGAACATGTCAAACAAAAGGTGTGCAAACTCCGGTTTTCCGGGCTCCGGCTTGCTGGGGATAAAGAGTCCAACCAGATATTATTCGCCTCAAATTTGTCCCCAGGGTCTTCTCCCGGTGAAAGCCGTAAAACTGTCAAGCGACTCGACTCAAGGAAATGCAATGCTAGGAATGGCAGAAATGAGGAAAACTTTATAGAACCGAATAAGTTATGCTACTACAAAATACAAATAACGAAATACAAGTGTAAATTACCAAGGGTTTTTAAAACTTCTTATAATTAAATTTAATGAACCCTAAGCGACCGATGTTGCCTGCAGTAATATAAAAGTAATTGGGAGCTGGTCGCCCCTAACGGTGGTCAGAGGTAACACTCTCATAACTACGGGTGGCTGTTCTTTATGAAAGCATGATAATGAACAGGGATGAATTGATAATATAATAATAATAAATATAGAATATAGCCAAGGGGCTTCTTGTTATAAATTGAGCTGTCTACGTATTGAGATGGGCCTTTGTTGTAGAACAATTGCACCTCTGAACACAAAGAGTAAAGACCTTATATTGGTAAATGGATGTATGTTGTATAGAAGCTTGCTTGGTATTAGTTAATCTCTAATTTTTATTGTTAAAAATTGTCATTTAAACAAGGGTCAGCGGTATTTTCCCCCTTTACACAACTGGACCCAGGGTGCTTAAAGGGAGGGAGTGACGGTCTTAATGATGTTAAGGTGGCATTGATTATATTTTGTTTTTTAGGAAGAATCTGAGATTCGTAGCGACGGGACTCGTTCTACTATTAAACCAAGTCATATGAGCGTCGCAAGAGTAACTTGTGTCAGAGGGTTCGCTTTTTTTGAAGTTTTATTCTTTATCTCTTGTTGTTGTTGTTGTTGTTGTTGTTGTTGTTGTTGTTGTTGTTGTTGTTGTTGTTGTTGTTGTTGTTGTTGTTGTTGTTGTTACTGTTACTATCAGTGTTCTTGTTGTCGCTGTTATTGTTACTGTTACTGTTACTATTAGATTGAGTGTTCTTCTTGTTGTTGTTGTTGTTCTTGTTGCTGTTGTTGTTACTTTTACTACTACTGTTAATATTGTTGTCGCTATGTTGTTGTCACTGTTACTATTAATGTTGTTGTCGTTGTTGCTACTGTTACTATCAGTGTTTGTTGTTGTTATTGTCGTTGTTGGTGTTGGTGTTGCTATTACTATTAGTGTTCTTGTCACTGTCCTCGTTGTATTAAAATTAACATTGCTGTTATGTTTTTTGCTTAGTAAAGGGCCACTTCAATATGTTCCATTTATTGACGACTATATCTCCACCTCTGAGCAGGTAAAAACTCCTAATTATTATGTTACATGATTATAAATTCTGTCGAACGACTATTTCAGTAGAGTACAACAACCTTTTAGAAGTTTCAATTTGTATTTTAACACTGCCTACACAGTACAACACTTTTATATCATGTGTTATATATAGGATAAAAACCGTCTGGGAGGTCTTTCATTGAAATTCAAGACCGAACGCGTAGCGCGAGGTCTTGAGTTTCAATGAAAGGCCGACCACGAGGTTTTTGTTGTTTATAAACGTACCACACCTATTTTCTATTGTTCTCAAGAGGTTTTGGAAAATTTTGTTGTGAATTGACTAAATACTAACATGTAACTTGTCTATGTTGAGTAAATTTCTTGAGTGAAAATTTTTCTGTATTCACTGCTATTTGATTGAACACTCATTCCAATTTAAATTCAAGACCTATACCGAGCCTTGAATTTCTAATTCAAGACCTGTAATGTGTGTAAAGTCAGCCCCAATCTCCCCTGTCGATAATCAAATGCCGCCACCAATTTTTAGACAGATACCAAAACCGATTGGAACAATAGAAAATGGGTGTGGTAGGTTTATAAATATACCGACAGTGATGTAGTGAATGTGGGAGCTTGGAGTAGACAGACGATACATGGACGATTATCAAACTAAAAATAAATGAGTCCCGGACAAGCATATTTTTATATATATATAACACTTATTGACCGAGCGTGATTGTCTTTACGGCAAAATAATCCTGCCCACGGTCTTTCAGTACAGACCGAGCGGCGAAGGAGCGAGGTCTGTGCAAAAAGACCAAGAAACGAGGTTAACTCTTTCCTGACGGGCTGAAAAACATTCAAAATTGAACCACCTCTTTGTTCTTTTGATGAAATCAAATCAAACTTGGCGTGTGAGTGGATCTCATGTGCCTGGCGCTTGTTGAATTTCAATTTTTAATCTTGCGTAATACCGTGTGCCGTGCTTTTCGATTCATGACTTCATCAGTCTTATACGACCGATTTTGACTTGACCAGACAGAAAATATTTAATATTGTTTTTATTATATAACCATTTAAGCCTTTTAAATTTCTCACATTTCTTTATGTTTTTTCGCAATTTCCAAAACGTTTCAGTTGTTTTGTAATGACCGGCCTTTACCGGTTTGTAAAGACCGCTCAGCAGCAAATCAAAGTCCGCTCACGAGCCAAGCCATATAATGATGATGTAATATAGTCAGGGCCGTCGTTGAGCGCGTGTAGTAGTTTTGATTTATAATGAAATGTAATTAGTTTTATAAGTAACTTAAGTAACGTTAAGAATGTATTGTTGTAAGAGCATTGAGACTATTGTATAATGCTCCTAAAACGCCTTTTATTATTATTGTTATTATTATTATTATTATTATAATAAAGGTCCAGAAAGCGTGGCACACATGCTAGCAGGCTGCAGCGCGCTAGCGCAATCAAAATACCTATAGCACGACACAACAACGCCCTGAAGATCCTGTACTTTGAAGTACTCAAATCCCTAGGACTCATAACAACGGTGGGGCACTCACAAGTTCAACCGAAGCCATTTTATGAGAATGAACGAGCGACAGCCTACTGGGATATTCCACTGTACGCAGATAACACACTAGTTAGGGCAAACAGGATCGACGCTACGGTCATCGATAAAGAGAAAAAGGAAGTAATTGTCATCGAGATGAGCTGCCCTTGGATTGAGAACAGGGAGGTCAAAGCAACCGAGAAAACAACCAAAGTATGGGCGCTTTCTCGATATATGAACAAACCGAAATTCAAATAATCGCTAACCCTAATCCTAACCCTAATCCTAACCCTAAAACTGACTTGGGTTGATGTTATAATAATTTTAAATTTCGGTTGCTCATATATCGAGAAAGGGCCCAAGTATGCTCCACTTCGCTGGGAGTTGAAAGAGAGATATCCTGGTCATCGCGTTATACAGTACAACATTATTATAGATATGTCTTGGGAGGATATTCAAAAGAAGTCAGCCAGGCACTTAAGGAACTTGTAGGAGACAAGAGTAGATTGATTGCCTTTCAGATGCAAAAATCCGTTGTAACCAGCTCGCTACACATTGCACGCTCCTTCAAAATTTTGAACTGAACAATGACTTCGGAGTGTGAGTCTTTTTAAACATTTTGAACTTTTAGTGTCATTAGGTGAAACTTCCCTTTTTATTATTGATTAAGATTTTTTAGCATTTAGGTTTAGTCTGTGCTGTGGTTGGCTACGGTAAGCCGCCCAACTACGAAGTGCTTAAGTTTATCTGGGCATCCATAAGATTATGCTAAGCGACAGCTCTCGTCCAAGTAACTGTTGGTATAGCTCTTGTAGTCCTATCACTGTATGTGTGGGTGCGTTCTTCCAACGAATGGACCCACTATTATTATTATTATTATTATTATTATTATTATTATTATTATTATTATTAGTTACTGCCGCATAGGCAGTACATATATCAATCGAACCAATATATCATTGTAACCTCCGCTCTCCATCGTAATCTCGGTATCCGAAAATCAGAAAGTTACAGGTTCAATCGCTATCCGGGACTCTTTATTTTCTGAGGATTTGAGCTTAACGATCATCCATGTATCGCTTTTTATACCATATTACGTAAATTATACATATGATATTACCTCTGAGAACTCCTCATTGTTCTTCGCTCGCAGGTCGTCGATTACCTCACGGAGTTCTCTGGTATTAACCCTGGTGATCTTGATGCAACTGTTTCCTCGAAACATCTCATAACATTAAAAACAACATACTTAAAACTAAAGTACTTGGTGCAGTGCAAAGTCATGTTTGTGGGACACGGATTAAAGAAAGACTTTCGAGTGTTGAACATCTTGGTATGATATCTGAAGATCGCTGGTTATTTCTCTTTGCAGTTTCATTCTCGCTTTCCTTCATTCTCCTTTTAATTCTAGGTTCCTAAAGCGCAAATTATCGACACGGTGCAACTTTTTCATCTTCCCAAACAACGTTTTATCTCTTTAAGATTCCTCGCTTGGTATTTCCTTGGTGAGTTTCAGTCAAAAGCGGGAATACTTTTTGACATTGTTGTTTAATGTTTTGCATGAAGTTTGTTAAAGTGCCTATGCAACGAAATTTCCAAATTGGAAATAATAACATTGAAGTAATACTTGGTATCGCTTCTTTCAACTGTGAAAGTTTTAGTACGAACAATTAAATGGAAGTATATTTATTTAGCGTTTGAAGACTGTGCTTTTCCCAAAAAATCGAGACATCACTCGACCCAGACCCCAAATTTTGATTGCTTTCTAAACTCTTACCGCAATGGCGTGTGTGTAAAAAGAAAATAAAGGGATTTTTTCGTTCATTTTGTGGTAGAAACTTCGAAGTTCATAAATGAACTATTCACGAATGTTTTAGATGTCGAAAATCGACGGGTGATTCAAGCCATTTTAGCCGAGAAAATCGAAGGAAAAGTTTACGTAAATAAGGACGAATCTTTATCATATATAAAGACACGATACGGTCATGATTTTCCTTTGTTTTTTCCTCATGAATTATTAATGCGTTTTGGAATATACGATGCATACTTTGTTTGGAAGTGGTAGAAACGGTACAAACAAATTATTTTAACTCCGAAATAGCTCAATTTGAGAAAGTTAACTTTGATAAAACATTGATGTTTTATTAATCAATGTTTTATCAAAAATATTTGACCTATATGCACGAAATTTTCACTGAGTTCATACATGTATTGACGAATTGCAATGACGAATTGATTTGTTGTTAGACTACTCCAAAAAATATCTAGGGCCTTTGGAAGAGATGTAATTGGACATTTTTCTCCCTTATTTTTGGGAAAGGATAAAATATATGAAGGCATTGACATATCTGTACAATAATTCGTCATTGCACAGCTCTGGTATTGCATGTACCACATATAAAATTTCAGACCCTTAGCCACTTACCTTTTTGGAGAAATCACTATATTGGCGCGTCCTACAGTTTCGTGCCTTTAAAAATGTTGTGTTTGCGGAAAAGGGTGTGACTGCTAAGCAATTAAAGATGGACCCAAATCTTTTTCTTTGTAAATGCTATTGGACCATGTTAACTACTTATGTAAAAAATATGACTATATAAAATTTGTAGTATGATAAATCGTGCTCTCAAAATAACTCCATTTTGACTATCGTATCGTATTTGTGGTTATAGGCAGTTTAAAAATAAAAAATATAATACATGTACAAATTTATAAATCAGCTTCTGTTTACAAATCGAATTGATTTTCTATGAATATCTGATTCGACATATACACATGCATTCTGGGAATTTGTTCTCATTTTTTCTAGGAATTACTATTCAATCTGCCACCCACGATAGTACAGAGGATTCCTGTACAGCTCTCAGGCTGAATCGACGTTATCAGGAACTGATTCAAAAAGGAGAGCAAGAGTTTCATGGAACATTAAATAGACTGTACGAAACAGGGAGAAGTTTGAATTGGCAGGTGGAAGATTGAGTTCACCATCATCTTTTGAATTCAGCTGTTTCGCAACGTTAACCGAAGGTTTTCGCTTTCTGTGCTGTAGTTTATGAGAAAATAGAGCGAGTCTCCATGTTCATCTAGAAAGCCAAATCATTGGTCATAGAATACTTGGAGTATAGTCACTATAAACCAGTGAACGGGTTCTTTTCATTCAAAATTATCAGTAAAATTGATGTGCAGAACTAATTTTATATGATTCATAAGTAAATAAACCGAAACTTATAATCGTAGCAATTGACTTTCCGGGCGGAAAACGTAGACGTAGAATAAAATCTTCAAATGCAAAACCATGGCAATAAAAAATTCGAATATATTCGTTGCACCTAGCAACATCTTCAGAGTGATTAAGAAGTTATTACAATGAATGTGAGCTAATTAAAGGTGCAGTCCAGTCCGTTCTGCGCATGTGTGATATTTCAAACGTTGGGGACCCCATACATCAACAAACTTTAACGGAATAGATTTGCGACAGTTCGAAAGAGCGAGTATTCGTCAAAGGTGGCGAAGGCACGAGTGGTATAGTTTGATATATTATCCACATTTAGGAACAGAACAGCTTCTTATAACACGCTTTTTAGGCGGAAAAGCTCAAGCGTATGAAAAAAATCCGCAATACTTCATGTTCAATGTTTATATAATGCAATGTAAACAAACAATGTAAACAGAAATGTGGACATGCGCAGAACGGACTGGACGGCACCTTTAAGTGTTATATTACAAAAAAACGGTTATAGTTCAAAATTTAAAAATTTGACATTAAGATCAACGAGATAATTTTAAATTGGACATTAAGATCAACGAGATAATTTTAAATAATATGAACAGTCACAGAGTAATTAAGATACCAACTGTGGAAAGAATGGATAAGTATAGTATGACAAGATTAAGTATGACAGAGGTATGGAAGAGATGTTTTCGTTTAGTGATGGTTCAAATTTGGAAATAAGCAAACTTTCACGAACGAGAAGTTAGAGATTGTAATTGGAGTATCATTACAAAAATCATCTACGAAAAAATTTAGAAATCTACAATAAAACTAATACACTGAATATACTGTTAACTTAATTAAATCTGCTTCCATGAATGCCGTACTTATCGTCAATATGGGAATTCAATAATTCTTGAAATTCATTAAGAGATTCCGCTTGCCTTGCCCTACAAGGGCTATTCCAAAGAACGGCACACTATAGCTAAAGATGCAATCCTTGTACAGAGCTATGTTATACAACTGTTTTATCTTTATGTTCAACTGTATTTGTATGCAACTGTTCAACTTATACATCATGGAATGAATGTCTTACCCCAGAGTGCCCAGAGTACCTATGGTCCAGTCACTCCATGCAGCAAGCTCATTGTGAGCTCCATATATTAATATATATGTAGAGCTCACTGCTCTGGTATTACATAAACCAACCGCACGGGGTACGGGGCTGTACTATCTCTGCTGCCACTTAGCTTTGACTTCAATAGCCCACCACTTATTTTTGTAATTTTGCACAATATCACGACTGCCTTGGATTTCGAGGCAACATTTCCCTTGCGATAGTAACTTATAGTTTTAAAATAATTGGCGCGCGGTAAAGGAACATGTAGTTTGTTCACGGAGTCTAAGAAGTTATTTCACTACGATTTACAAATTTAGAACCCAAATACTGCGGGGTGAGACAATTTCGAGATTTGAAAACCACCAAAGCTTTTTTGGATTTGTGGGTGCTTACATGGAGAAATTTCAGCCCGGGTAAATTACGGAGTATGGAAAATCTTTTAAATAGCTTTGTTTTAGCCATATATATATTTGTTACCGCTTAACCGCTTTCGACACCGTGTTTTCTATCCTCCCTCTTCCATACCTCAGTAGCCGGGCTGAACTGATCTCAGCCCTGAAAGCACCCCCCAGACTTTAATAAACTATTAGCATTGGCATCATAATTAGAAAAGGTCAACACTCAGACAGCACGTTTCTGGAGTTTTTGTAATTTCTCTAATAAAGCCGTTTTCCATCCCCAATTCAAAAACGACATTACAATAGTCGAACTCGGGGCTGTACTAAATTATTGTAAATAGAATGCAATACCTCAAAAGAAACAAATGGTCTTATTCTTCTAATGGCTCCAATACTAGAAGCAATTTTTTGGCCAATTTTTCAACATGTCTACTCCAAGTATGATTACCCCAAGAGATTTATTTGTAGAAACTTGACCTAGGCCAGCCAAAGTGTTTATCCTTTGTGTAGATCCATTCAACATAAATTCGGTTTTTGTCGTTTAGAGTGAGTTTATTCGCAATCATGCATTTATTTGTCTATATTATCTAAATATTGCAATTAAGACATGAGTATCATATATTAGGTAATACTATAACATTCCACGGTCAATATTGTAAGCCCAAGTATCGGTAGCTTTAATAGCTTCCAGCAAGGCCGTAGCAGTAGAATGTATGGAACGAAACAATCATGAGGTTTTGAAATGATATGTTCTGACAAATATATGCATAGAGTTGATCATACGTTATACTTTGAATTCAAACACCTTGGCCACAATAGAAACCACCGGTCCGAGATCGGGCGATAATTTTCATATCTTTTTGGCTGGTTATTCTAAAAAAAAACGTCCCAAAGACGCGGACCACGCTAACGCGCCTATAGTACCGTAATCTTCGATGGACTCAATAAATCGATAGCCTCGATTACCGGAGATGCTGGAACGTTTCTCTGAATTTAAATTTTGAGTCAATGGACATGATAAATTAAGATTCATAACTGTTTCTAGAACACCATAAAGTTGATAATTTAGGACACGGCCTCAACGAAAGCCGGGCCTAAATAGCCTCCTTCGCAGCCGTTTCCGGTGTTCAGCCCCCCCCCCCCCCGGGGACTGAACGAAGGAGGCTAGGCCTAAATCGATGACTCAAAAGGATCTTCCATTTTCAAGAACTAATCCAATCCTAACCCTAAACTTGATCTTAAACTTAATCGTAGTCAAAGATCAGACCAAAACAGAAAGGTCCTTTTGAGTCATGCTTTTTAGCCATTTCCCAAGAGCTATAGTCCCGGGGGGTGATGTCTAGGGAGCTCAAGTTGACAAGAAAATGGGAAATGTTGCATGGATTTTGAGGGGATTTTGAGCTCGAATTATGAACCAAAGTAAAGATCCTGGTGAAAAAGATGCTTCTATATCCACAATAATCTCAAAGTTTCTAGCAACGAGAAAATATTCCACTTTGAAAGATCTCAAGATGGACGTAGATCCAATTTGTTCAGTGGTGGAGATGGTTGTAGAGAAAGCGATAGATAGTGAAAGTGGACAGCATAATATTTTATCTTTTTCTTCTACAAGTAAAGATGGCATGGCATATTTTCAACAACTGGATGAACAGTTTGCAGCGCTGAAGACGTTCATAGCTGGAGCAAATCTCGCTTATAAACAAGAGCTTCTTGGTTTGAAATACCCAATTTTTGTGAATATTTATTTAGAATTGATAGAGAAAGGGCAGGAGATGAAAGCCTTGGTATTTTATAACCAATACGTTGCGGATTTTGTGAGTGAGCACAAAGAAGAACTGCAGCATTTGCGAGGCATCACAGGACCAGAAAAACTGAGCACAAGTGATATAGCAGCTCACTTCAGAAAGAGCAAATTTGTTTATAAGTTATCGCACAAAGTCTTCACATATTTGCTGCAGTTTTTAAGTGGTGGCAACCGATCTTTGTTGCTTCATTATATTGATAAAAATATCCACTTGGATGTGAACAACGTTTGGCTTTCGTTGACACAGACAGATCTTGATGGCCATCAAGACGTCGACAATATGATGGAATCGACCATAAAAGAATCGCCTGTTGTCCATGGTCAAGATACATGTGTCTCTGCAGACTTAATTGAATCAATCAAAGCTCTAAAGGATGAGCCACTTGGATTGCCTTCAATAATCTTACATAAAGTTTTGAATTGTAATCAAGGGTATGTACGTTAAAATCCTTTAAGCCCCAGAAGTGATCAGTATGTTGAGGTAGTTCAATAATTGATGGTACTGAAAAAGATGACGAATGGTACATTTTAACCATAATTCCTTGCGTACAGTAAGGGACCGATCATTAATTAAAGGGGGGGGGAGGGCTTGTGCAAATGAAATATACCATGCATGCTCAATTTTTCGTGACCCTCCCCTTATGTAAAGCTTATTTTTAGCTGACCCCCCCTCCCGCCTCTTTAACAATTTGTGCTGTACCTTTGTGATGATGACAATACTTAATAATCATACTTGTATGATTAATATATATTAATATATTTCCAGGGTTTTTTTGGACACAATGGAAGCCCAAATTTGTGTTGTCTTTTTAAAATTTCTTCCATATATCAAAATCTCTTGTTTTTAATAGCTATTGAAAATTTATTGTACACTAAGTATTAGAATGTGCCCCTTTGATTATATTCCTGTTACCGTAATATCTTTGCATCAATTGGGGCATCCTTTATATTTTGCTTGCACAAATTTTTCTGACCCCCCCCCCCCCTTTTCCTCTGCATAAAAATTAGTGACCCTCCCCAATTTTGCACCAGCCCCCTCCCCCCCCCCTTTAATTAATGACCGGTCCCTAAACATTGAATTTTGTAGAAATAGCAGAAGATAAAGTTTCAAGTTTGGTAAAAAGGAAGCTTTTATGATTTTAATTAATGTTTACAACATAAACAATGTTTAGCTATTATTACAGGTGATTTTAAGGTTGCAAAGCATTCTGGTAAAATGAAGAGCCACCATCCTTTTTCAGTACTGTCAATTGTTTGGTGGCTAAATGCAGGCAAGACTAAGGGGAAAAGGCATACCTGTATATGCACAATATTGTAGCTTACACAGGTTAGCTAGGTGTTACGAATTATTGTTAACCAGTTCCAATGACCTTGTAGCTTTTCTGATGTCTTCCTCTCAGTGTTGGAATTTAAGGCATGGCTAGGACATCTGGGGAACTAGAGCAAAGTTATGGAGAGGGTGGATTATTGGGAATTTAAGACTGTGTTTATATAGCTAAGCCAGTAAGCTGTTTTGATGATAATTAGTTTGACAATTTATACATTATTTTTCTTTCTGATGAAAATGGCAGGGTCATTTTGGAAAGTGATTTTACTGTGTAAATATACTGTGACCTAGAAGAAACACAGTAAATAAAGCATTTTGTTCAATTAAGATGCACCTCTGCAACAGTATCAAAAGATGGTGAATTGATGTGTGGTGGTTTTGAAGATTCTGCTGTCCGTTTATGGAGTTTGACACCAAAAAAACTGAAGGTCAACAAACAGAGCTTCACAGAGTTGTCACAAGTTTATCTTGGAATAGGTATTTACAGTGTAGTTCACTATTTTAAAGAAATAAATTATTTTTTAAATCAAGGCTAGATCATTCATTTTAGTTCTTGCTACACCACTTGAGTCAAGCCATGGAGCAAAGCATTTTGAAATCTGTTTATAGAATTTTTACAGTCAAAATGTCCATGCATCTTGTGTGCTATAATATTGCAACATTCTCATGCAATGTTACAATATTGATTGACAAGTTGCCTTGATTTTATTGAAATTTTCACTTGCATACAGTATTATGTTGTAAGGGTGCTATTATATAAAGGCTATTATATACATCATAGAATGGTTTACTGGTATTTGCAGATATGACTAGTGAAGACGACAGTCAGAAAACATCAATTTCAAGTGAAACATTGACCCTTAGAGGACACAGTGGTCCCGTGTATGGAGTTTGTTTTTCACAAGACAACAGTTTTATTTTATCAGCTTCTGAAGATTCATCGGGTAGGGCTAGCCAGTTAACTTTACATTTCACTTTCTAACAAAGTGCTTTCACTCTCATAACATTATAATATAGACCCTTACACTAGTTAGTCAACATAAAACATGTTTACTCTTTCAATATTTAACCCCTCTCAATTTCCAGTGCGACTATGGAGCATGAATTCCTACACAAACCGGGTTTCCTACATTGGCCACAACTATCCAGTATGGCATGTTGAATTGAGTAGCTTGGATGTGTACTTTGTGTCATCATCCATGGATCAGACTGCCCGCCTTTGGAACTTGGAGTATAATTATCCTTTGAGAATATTTGCTGGTCACACCTCTAGTGTTGATGTAAGTCTGTTTTGTTTTTGAGGTGCTGATATGACACTTTGAATGACTTTTTGTACAATAATATTGCATGCTTTCAGACTTCAAAATTCCACCCAAACTGCAGTTACATTGCTACAGCTTCCTCAGACCACACATGCAGACTCTGGGATGTCCATTCTGGTCAATTTGTTCGGCTATTCAGTGGACAGAAGGTGATTCAAATATTTCTATGTTTTACAACAAACTAACTTACTCATTGCAGTAATCTGCAAACTAGCCTCTCGATACAAATCTTGCCAATAAGAGAATAACATGACTTTTGAAGAGCATTATTGTTTATTTGTGGCATGCGTAGTAACATTTGTGGAGCGAAGGTGCAAATGTCACTACAATTAAGGGCCACAAATAAACAATATTACCCGACAAAAATCGTGTTATCATTGTCACCAATATACAAGAACAAATAATTATGAAAAGCAGTTAGCACCATTAATATAGCCTGTGTACAGCCTGAATATACACCTGTAATACAGTCTGTGAAAACTCGCACAATAGCTTGTCGACCCCCCGCTGAACTACTCAGATCTGAGTAGTAGATTCTGAGTGGTTTAATACTCATATGATTCATAATTGTTTATTTGATTGGATTATTTGATCTCACAAGAATTCCCAGAGAACCAATTGTACCTGGAATAAGTCCAGGGTTGTGATTTGAACAATCAAAATCTACTTCTCAGATCTGAGTAGCTCAGCGGGGGTCGACAAGCTATCGTGCGAGTTTTCACAGACTGTATTGCAGGTGTATATTCAGGCTATAGACAGGCTACATTAATATGGTTAAAGATGCAGTTCATATAAGATCAATGATAAGCAGGGCTGCAAATGTATTTGTGGCCTGACTAGTTCATTTTCGGCCCACCACTTTGAGTGTTTTCAAGAGGGCGGTTTGACGTTTGGCATATTGGTGATAATGATTTGTAACATTATGCACCTGTATTTATAGACAATTATTAAACTCAAATCCTCAGAAAATGCTTCTGCAATCCTGGAAAGAGATTGTCTGGCCCACAGCAAAAAAATGTAAAAAAACATTGATGGCTTTTCAATGGTAAATTACCAACTCCCATTCAAAAAACCATTAATGGGAAATCCGAACTGTTCGATCCCATTAATGGTTTTCCAGTGGAACCATTAAGGGTAGTAAAACCCTTCGATGGTGTTTTGAACAATACCATTTGTTTTTTGAAAAACCATGAATGTATTTATTTGAAAAACCATGAATGTCTCGATCTTTATTCGTCGTTTTCCTTGAAAAACCGTGAATATATTTCCATTTACATTCATGGTTTCTTTGAAAAACCATGAATGTATTTCTATTTAAATTCATGTGTTTCTTTGAAAAACCATGAATGTCTCGATCTTCATCGTGGTTTTCCTCGAAAAAAAACATGAATGTATTTCTATTTACATTCATGTATTTATATTTATATAATTTCTTTGAAAAACCAAGAATGTTTCGATCTCCATTCTTGGTTTTCTTTGAAAAACCATGAATAGATTTCTATTTACATTCATGTATTTCTTTGAAAAACCATGAATGTCTCGATCTTCATTCGTGGTTTTCCTCGAAAAACCATGAATGTATTTCTATGAATGTTTCAATCTCCATTCTTGGTTTTCCTCGAAAAACCATGAATTTATTTCTATTTACATTCATGGTTTCTTTGAAAAACCATGAATGTATTTCTATTTAAATTCATGTATTTCTTTGATAAACCATGAATGTCTCGATCTTCATTCGTGGTTTTCCTCGAAAAAAAACATGAATGTATTTCATTTACATTCATGTGTATTTATATTTATATAATGATTTCTTTGAAAAACCATGAATGTCTCGATCTTCATTCGTGGTTTTCCTCGAAAAACCATGAATGCATTTCTATTTACATTCATGTATTTCTTTGAAAAACCATGAATGTTTCAATCTCCATTCTTGGTTTTCCTCGAAAAATCATGAATTTATTTCTATTTACATTCATGTATTTCTTTGAAAAACTATGAATGTCTCGATCTTCATTCGTGATTTTCCTTGAAAAACCATGAATGTATTTTTATTTGCAGTACATTCATGTATTTCTTTGAAAACCATGCATCAATGTTTCGATCTTCATTCTTGGTTTTCTTTGAATGTATTTATATTTACATTTATGTATATATGCGAAAAACGTGAATTAGCTGTATCAGCTGGTGTATTAAGATTTAATAACATTATCTTTATATGATTACTGTACATACTAATTTAAGCAACTTCTGGTAATCATCTAACATGCAATCTATCACAATTACACATTTATACTCGCCTGAAGCTAAGTCTTTACATAAGTTATAAGTCCTTATATTTTTATAATATATACAGGTACACTATTTGACAAGAAACTAAATATTGTAATCAGTAGCTATATGTTTATCGTTTATACTGACATCACGCAGATAAAATAAAACTGTGTATATGCATAAGTTGGGCTAACAGTGATAAAAGTAGTTGTCTAACGAGCAAAATGACTAAATACGTTATAAATTAGTAATAAAACGTGTTGTGCTGCGTAGGCAGTGTAGAAATACAAATCAAATATCTAAAAAGGTTGGTGTACTGCCGAAATAGCGTGTAAGTAGTCTTACGTTTCGAGCGAAGGCCCTTCGTCAGAGAGTGAAACGTAAAGTGGAAATCACTACGTTTCACTCCCTGACGAAGGGCCTTCGCTCGAAACGTTATACTACTAGCTTATACGCTATTTCGGCAGTACACCACTTTTTAAACACGTTATAGTTTTCTACAATGTCTTTTTCTCTTTTCCCGGTATACAATTCAACCAAATTGATGCACCGTATGTAAAAGATGAGGTCATTTGATATTTTTTGCCTGAAGGTTTCACAACGGCGACGCTGGAAATTTTTCGCTCCAACCCAGAAACCTCGCCAGAAACATCATCCAACTTTTCAGCCTCTTCTTCCACAAGTCTCTTTAACTTAATTTGGTCGCCAACCAATTGCAAACCACACGCAGCTGACTGCTCCTGTGTATCATTTGATAAAAGTCAATCTGTCACTGGCATATTCGAGGACATATTTACACACTGTCACAAACACACGAGAGACAAAACAGAATATGTGCAGTAAAAAGGAAACAAACGTGGTAACAATGAAGGAACAAAAGTTGAAAATGAAACGAAGTTATCTCAAAACTGAATAAGTAATAACAGTGTAAGAACATTTTTTACGAATTCACCTTTTTCATGGCCATTTTACATATGATTTCACATGCACATGAATGTTTTTCAAGGAATTACCATTGATGAAAGCCAAAATCACATGAATGGTATAAAATTGGTTACCATTTTACATTAATGATTCACATTAACATGAATGTTTTTCATGGATTGGAATTAACTCTTTCCTGACCCGGACGTCGTCAATCGAAAAACACGGTAACGCAAGATTAAAAATTGAAATTCGACAAGCGCCAGGAACATGAGATCCACTCACCCGCCAAGTTTGATTTGATTTCATAAACAACTCTGCGATTGGTGGCATTTTGAGTTTTCAAGATGCTACGCGGGCGTGCAAGATGGCCTTTTCTAGAAAAATTTCTAGATGTAAATTTTTCAACTTGATTTATGATAATTAATGCTAATTTTATTAACATAATATGTTTTGTTCGGGAAATTTAAAAGCACAAGTAAAAGCCGGTTTATTGGGCTTTCAGAAAATGTATAGCTTTCGCAACAGTTATGGTTATTTCAAGAGATATCAATAGAACAAAGAGGTGGTTCAATTTTGGATGTTTTTCAGCCTGTCAGGAAAGAGTTAATGAAAGTTAAAACCACATGAATGGTAAAATTGATTACCATTTTACATTAATGATTCACATTAACATTAATGTTTTTCATGGAATTACCATCAATGAAAGGTAATTACATAAGATACTAATTCTCATTAAATAAATGGGCGAAACCCGTACACATTTTCTGAAGATTTGAGCTTGACAATTATCCATAATATAATATCATATGCAGCGCTCGAAATAATGTTGGTAAGGTCGGCTGTCAGCATGACCGGTCAGACGAGAAATTGGGCGGTCAGATGTAAAGTTTGGGCGGTCAACGATTTTCTCCTTAATTTGTGTATTAAAAGCAAAAGTCCTCTTTCCTCGACTTTATATCAGTACGCAAGGTCACGAACATTCTACCGTCACTTCTGCTGCAGCCATTTGGACTTTAATTTATCGATATATGCAGCTGAACACTTTAAAGTCGCAAAAAATCGTTGTAAACAACTTGAAAGTTAAAGTCTGTAAGCCATATAGGTTTATAATGTCTTTATTATATACATGACAAAATTACTGGATTCTGATTGGCTGAGAGGAGTGCAATAAATCATTAATTGCACTCGTGTGCAATAAATGAGAGTGCAATTATTTAATTAACGTAATTTTGTCATGGAAATAATAAACAAGTAATCATATGATAGCGAGTGCAATTAAGGATTTACACTACTCGTGATATTTGAAAATTTGCCAAATTGCACGAGCCGTTAGTGTAAATCCTTAATTGCACTCGCTATCATATGGATTACCTATACTTATTATACAGAGTGTCCCAAAAAAAAGGCTACCTTTTCAAATTCAAATGAGCGTGTTAATTCAAACAACCTATTGTGTTTAATATCCCATGTGTATAATATCCCATGTGTATAAAACTGTGTGTTTTTACGCATTCGTAGTTCAAAAGCGATAATGAATTTCAAAGAACTACAATAGGTTGCTTGAATTAACATGCTAATTTGAATTTGAAAAGGTAGCCTTTTTTGGGACACCCTGTATACATGACAAAATTACTGGATTCTGATTGGCTGAGAGGAGTGCAATAAAATCATTAATTGCACTCGAGTGCAATAAATGAGTGCAATTATTTAAAGTAATTTTCAAAAAAACAAAATGGCGGGATGCTTTTTTGAAACAAATGCTTTATCCAAGACGAACTTAAAGTGCATATAACGTTTGTGGGAATTTAACATATATGTAATCTATGGATTCTCCTGAGAAAAATTGTAATATATCTTGTCAACTGAAAATTTCATCTTCATAGACTTTTTTGCTGTTAAAGTTGACGGAAATGACGTCATAGTGGGAATCTGTAAAGAGGTTTTCATATAGACAGATGCCCGCTATGACATCATTTCCGTCAACTTTAACAGCAAAAAAGTCTATGAAGATGAAATTTTCAGCTGACAAGATATATTACAATTTATCTCAGGAGAATCGATAGATTACAAATATGTTAAATCCCCACAGACGTTATATGCACTTTAAAGGTAAAGCAGCCAACAAAAATACCAAAAAATCCACCAAAACATGGTGATATTCACGTGATATTATTACGTTTGCGGGGAGGGGTTGCTAAACGTAATTTTGTCATGGAAATAATAAACAAGTAATCATGATTTTGCTCGTGCAATTAAGGATTTACACTACTAATGATATTTGAAAATTTGCCTCATAGTCTGAAATTTGAACGCCGCGAGCGTCTGTACGCAGGCTACTCGCCTAACGGCTCGTGCAATTTTTGCAAATTTTCAAATATCACTCGTAGTGTAAATCCTCACTCGCAGACTCGCTATCAATCACCTATATTTATTAAATAGAATACATCAAACGTGTATCTTTACAGTCAATCAATAATTAGCTTCGTACATGTTTGATGGTTTGAATTTACATATCAAGAACATCGAAATCTATAAGGAAAATTAAAAGAGTTCTACAATGAGAATGGAAGGTAAAAGAAAATTAGTTCGCTTGTAGAAAAAAATTTGACCGGTCGTGCTGACCTGACGTACTGATTTTGGGTGGTCAAATCATGAAAATCGGGGTTCAGTGACCGCTACTTTAAAATTTCCCAATGACTGAAGCAAATTGTGAAGGTTACGGAGTCAATTAATTGACCAATATTTAACACTGTAAAAATGTTAAAATCCCGCATAGTCCTGGGGGTCAGTAGTTTCAATTGACTTTGTCCCCTGGGGCCTTAGAAATTGGGCCAGACACACCCAATGTCTAAGAACTGCAGCGTGAGAACATTCTCAAAGTTGTGCTTCATGAAGAATCGAGTAATCGACTGAGATATCTCTGCTTAATCAACACCATTTGGAAGCAGTAATGATTTGTTCTGTAGAAGTTGATTTACTCAAGGCTGTTGATAAACGTGACTGTGTATCAAAATCTTCCGTGAATGGAATCGGAACAGCTTCTTATGTTCTGAAATGTTGAAAATGTTCCAAAATCATTTTTCTTTCTTTTCTTATTTGTCGTTCTGGATCTGGTCAGTCAAATTGCAAATCATTACCTGTTCACATGACGGGTCCCTTCCCAGCTGAAATGGCAAGGCCCCTAAATTTGGCCCAGTCCAAGCCTGACTCAATCAAACCATGAGTGCTCTCTCCAATGCGGTAGAGGGTAATGCGTTAAGGTTTTAATAACACGCGCGTGTTATTTGGTTTTCGCGCCAAATAACACAATGGAGGAACAACAAGATGTTTCAAGACATTTCTAGATGTTTCAAGACAGCATTCAAGATGGGATGATATATCCCTCGAGCTTCGCCCTCTGGATATATCATCCCTCGGGGTAATATTTCGTCGAATTCCCCTTGCTCCGGGTCTACAAATGATAAATATAACATACATACCTGTATTATATTTTGTCATAATAATTCATCAACTCTTTCTTAATCTTTTTCTAGGGTTCAATTTGTTCTCTGGCATTTAC
The DNA here is from genome assembly GCA_035772405.1 of Chrysogorgia sp. JL179-B06. NCBI lineage: Eukaryota > Metazoa > Cnidaria > Anthozoa > Scleralcyonacea > Chrysogorgiidae > Chrysogorgia > Chrysogorgia sp. JL179-B06. The sequence continues at coordinate 1,794,607 of JAYKKM010000096.1, read as the reverse complement.
TCCAGATGGGAAGTATCTTCTTGGGGCAGGTGAAGATAGAATAATTCACGTCTGGGAACTTGCCTCAGGCAAACATGTGAACAAGTTATCTTCTCATACTCACAGTATTCACACACTAACAGTAAACTCTTGCAATCTTCTTGTCAGTGGAGATGCCACTGGTCAAATTCTTGTTTGGGACTTAAATACCATCCTCAAAACTCCAGTTACAGTATGTGAAAACAATACAACCTGCTCAAAACCTATGCACTCTTACTCCACAGAGTGTACAAATGTACTATACAGCAATTTTAAAAATGATAATTTGTTGTATGCCGTGGCACATTAAAGTATAATGCAGTTGATTTTATTTGCAATAATTAATCTGGTTGCCTACAGAATATTTTGGTATTTGCAAATTAGCTTCAAGTCCAGTCATTATTCAAACAACCATTTTACAATGCTTGCTGCACCGGGGGCCATCAGCCCACAGTGGCAGATCCAGGGTTGTTCGCACATGAAGAATCATCATCAAGATTATGAAACACTTTAATAACGTCTGTCGTTTTATAAAAAACTTATCTTGGAACCCATGTTAAAATATCTCTGAGTGCACATAATTGTGCTTATATAATCGGTCATATAATAATTGCATTTATCACTTTGACTTCTTCGTCTTGACATGGTAAAAAACACTTATTTCCCTGGATCCACCACTGGCCCATCCGACAAACTGCCTTTTTATTAATGATGCTATTATTAATATTTTCTTAAAAATAATGGATACACTACAAAGAAAGTGATTTGTGGTCTTCAGATTTTACTCAAAATCAGAGACCCTAAATTCAAAAATTTTCTGGTGTAAAATCTCCTGGACCCCCCCTACATATGGCATCACTTTGTGGAAGGGGTGCCTAATTAATTTTCTCGCACTGGGGCCCACACTCACGTGGTGCCGCCACTGAACCATTTTTTGAGCTTCAAAATAAATAACAGAATCATTACCATACATTGTTTTATTAATTACAAATCATTAATTTGCATTCATATCACAAAATCTAAAGAAAGTAAGTACTTAACTTGTTATACATGCACAGTATCTATATAATTATTGAACAGAATTATTACTGTATATTGAAATAATAAGCTTACAGCTTAGCTTCTTACACCAGTGGGTAACACATTGGCAAAATGCAGACTATGTAGTATTCTCATTATATTGCCTTACACTAAATTTATTTAATTATACTCAGAACTTTTGTATAGCATAATAGTTAAACAAACACATACATTGGTTGAAAAACTACGTATTACAGAAAACATGTTTATAAAAAATGTCAAAACTGATATTCATAAATTCTGCCATTCAAAAACCAAAATAGAATGAAGTAGAATATGTTTAGTACTCCATGAAAAATCAATACCAGTGTCAAATAAATAGGGTTTAAATTTCACAAATACACAACTTGGTTTATATCAATCTACTGGCACTATAGGTACTGGTATAATAATTATAATTGATTAATTGTTAAAGTTTTATTCCTTAGGTAGAAATATTAAGCTGTTGTATGTTCATTTATATGGGCTTCTAATTCTTTAGCTGTGTCAAATACTCCACTGCATTCAGTACATCCATAAATTTTTTCTTCCTGTTTAACAACAACACTGGTGGGGTTTTCTGTTAATTTTTCATTATGTACATGGAGGTTATGTCTTCGTAGATCTCCTAAAAATTTAAACAAATTAATCATACAAGGTTTTTACAATGGATTTTCTGGGGGGTTGGGGGGTGCTACCCCCAAATATTTGTTTTCACCCCCTTGATTAACCTCTTGATCTTCTGAAAAACCTTTTGAAGGTCTTTAGTAGTGTATCATAAATTGCACACAGATTCAAACAACACAGTAATTTGATAGAACCCTATTTCGGGTTTACAGGGTCATTTAACTCTCTCAAATTAGGACCTGCCAAATTCCTTGACTTGACAACTTCAAAAACCTTAGTTTTTTGCTTCGAATGCCTTCTGATGTCATGTGCTCTAGAAACCTTGATTCAAAATTTTCCGGGGGTGCTTTGCTTTCTAGCCTTCCACCCCTGGACGTCACTGGGGGCTGAGCCCTGCAGCACAACATTTGGTGACGCCTTGTGTTACCTCACCAGTAATAAATATGAAAATCCGCTTCTGATTTTGCCTATTAGATATTTAATAATAGTGGTGTTGTGTGAGACGATGTGCTGACTTTTTTACCATCAGGGCTTGCTCTCAGCTCAGTATATTTATTAGTTTATTAGATTTATCACTCTTTTAGGTGAATGGAATACCCCAACAGGCTAGAAGACTATGTATGATAGGGGTTCCAAGGGCCTACAATTTAAGGTTGTTATCCAAGAAGACCCGCAAATCTTACCATTATAATATTATATAGTGCAAAGGCAGCACTTTCTCCTCGATTATTTTTAAGACCCTGAGTGGAGGTCCGACCCAGGATTTGAACTTGTGCTGCCAGCTCATAGACATGTGTGGAAACCACTAGACCACAACAGCTGGTTATAGCAATACAATATATTCACTATTTATAAACAACGATGTCATTTTGCCAAATGTCAACCATTAAATCAAAATATCTCCTGGTTTAATATGTATATGTAAGGGTTAGAGCATGGTCACGTGTGCTCTATTGGATATAGAGTCCCGAGAATTAGAGAATGACTGCATCCACAAAGTAATTTTAACTTTCACTATAAAATTGTTTTTTTACCTCGTACATTTACCGGAGACATTAACTTTATTGAATTCATTAGTGACTTTATTGAATTCATTAGTGCACTCTATATAAAGTTCACTGCGCTAAGACAAAAGAAAACAAAAGATCTTTCAGTGGACTCTATATAGAGTTCACTAATCTGTCTAATCTTGATGAATTAAAAACACTGGAATATAGAGCAGTGAAATACTCAATGTCGATTGGCATAGTGGTTGCAGTCATTCTCTAACTTTGGTTAGAACACAACATTAATATCAATAGGTGACGACGTCACAGCAAATATTGCTACATGATTCTGTTACCCACTTGTGATCATGCAGATACCCAATCTGTACACTGTACCAGCTAAAAATAACACCAAGCACTTACCAGATCTATTGAAAGTTTTTGGGCATTGGTTACAGGAGTAAGGCCGTTGCTCAGAGTGGGTTACAATATGCCGCCCAAGTTTGCTTGAAGTTGCAAATGTCTTTACACAATGTGGACATCTGTGGGGTTTTTCACCGGTGTGAATAAAGGTGTGGGTCTTCAGAGAGATGGTGGTAGCAAAACTCTTTCCACAATGTTTACACTTGTATGGCCGTTCACCTACAGTAATATGAAACAATCTGTTACAAACCATTATATTACTATTAGGGCTGTATCAGGCTTTTAGCCGAGGTCAATTTGGTCAATTTTCATATGGATGGCCCAAGCAAAATATTTTCCTTGAACAACTTACAGGTTCGTCCCTTTGTGATGTTTCTTAATAATAATAATAATAATAATAAAAGACCTATTAGGAGCATTATACAATAGTCTCAACGCTCTTACAACAATCCATTCTTAAAGTTACTTATAAAACTAATTACAGTTACATTATAAGATAAAGCCTACTACATAATATATTACCACTATGAACAAAAAACTATTAATTTTAAAAAAGAAAAGTCTTAAGTGCTGACTTAAAACTACTTAACATTTCAAAGCTTCTAATTTCCTGTGGTAATGAATTCCACAGTTTTGGTGCTGCAACCGAGAATGTTCTGTCTCCATGAGTCACTATTTTGGCTCAAGTAGCAGATTTCAGTCAGATGATTTCAAAGCAGAAGTAGGTTTATATTTAGTTAGCAAAAAACGACGCTCCAAAGAAAAGCAGCAGTTGAAGTCTTTAGATGTGTGCACAAGCTAAGCCCTGAACATTTCGACAATTACTTTACCAAGATCACACACACCTATAACACTCGAGGGAATGATTCATCTCTGCAAATTCCAAAAATTAAGACCGAGGCCGGAAGAAGAAGTTTCATTTTTCAAGGAGCTCAAATCTTCAACAAATTGCCAAAAGATGTTAGAGATGAACAGAGTGTTATTCGATTTAAGAAAAAACTTCTTAATTGTACATTCTCATAGATTTTACAAACATTCATATTCTTAAACTTTTATTTGGTGACACTCATAGAACTTTGATATTATATAGTGTTTTTATTGTAGATCTTATTGTATGATATTTTAGGACTTAATTTTACTGTATGTATTTAATCTAACTTAACAGGTCCTTGTAGGATAACAGCTTTTAGTAGCTGAACAAGTTTCAACCTGTATAAGGCCACACCAATTTAATTTGGTGTTTCACGGGCAGAAACCCATTTTTTTCAGGATCGGAGGCGGGGAAAAAAATAAAAATAAAATTGTATTGACGAGTCATGAATGTTCAAATTCATCCGAAGAAATTTATATACTGTACTTATATTATACAACATACTGTATTTAAAATAAGCATATGTTCTGCCGGCCACGCGAAAAGGAATCTGAACAATTACAAGTCATTTCAATATACTACAGACGCATTCTGAGCACTATTGAAGAGATCATTACAGCTATATATACATACAATGTTAAATGTCACTTTAAAAGAGCGAGCTACAGTTTGAAAGTGATCAGAACTTGAAAGCGATCAGTACTTGTAAGCCATTGCTTCAGACATGTTTAAGAGCACACAGATCGTCTTGCAGAACAGTGAGCATAATTGTAAAGAGGACTGGAGCCTACAGGTTCATGAACATTGCTCAATGCGATCCAAACAAGATGTGCAAAACCTCAGGATTTTTAGCGTGTCTTTAAAATTCGATTTTGCCAGAAGAATTAGCTTCGGCAAACACGGAACTATAGATTTTTATTATTTTGGACTCTTTGACTTATTTATTCTTTTATTTAAAAAATAAAAGGTAAGTTTTCAATTTTATTTTTATTCTGTTTTTCGGATTTTTAGCGTCGGCGGGCCCGTGAAACACAAAATAAAATTGGTGTGGCCTAAATATAGATTAATAATAATAATAATAAGTAATATAAACAGGTGCCTGGCCATGCAAAGCCTTGAAAGTAATTATTAGTATCTTAAAACAATCCTTGATCTCACCGGCAACCAGTGAAGATTACGTAGCACAGGGGAGATATGCTCCAATTTTTTAATCCCTGCCACAAGTCTAGCAGCTGTATTTTGAATTTGCTGTAACTTGCTCAATTCATTTTCTAATTTTTTCCCCATTTTTTTTTCAATCTCTGTTAGCTATTAAAAGCTCACTATAGTATATTCATTAATTGTTAATAACGAATGAGTTCAACACTTTGGTATTGGCTAACATTACGATTCTAGAGCATTAGAATACAGTGGTAACGTTTTCTTTTATGTGGTCTCTAAACCAACTTCAAGCATGGTTTTCACCCCCTCAAAGTCAAGGAGAACATATTTCAGATATCTCATATTAGCCCAACATGGCCATGCCTACCAATTTTTGGATGGCCAGTTTTGAAATCCTGGCTAAAAGCCTGAGCTGCATCCATACCCAAAAACACCCTGTGCACCATTTATTTTGTCATGTTTAGTTACCTGAGTGGATTCTACTATGTCTTCTCAGGTCATTAGAGCTGTAGAAAGCTTTAGGACACTGTGGGCACTTGTGAGGTCTCTCCCCAGTATGAGTGTAGATATGTTGCTGCAGTCCAAATGGATGACGGAATGCCTTGTCACAGTGACTACATTTCCATTTGCGATGGCTCATGTCTGGGCAGACTCTCTTGATGTGTCTTGCCAAATAGCTCAGAGAAGTAAAGATTTTCCCACACTTGCCACAGGTATAGCTTTCTGTAAAAATTGTAATGATATCACATTACTTTATGAACCTGTGGATCACACATGTGTTTGCAGGAAGATAATTAATTCTGAAATTATTTATACAAAAATATATGTCTACAAACCTTTGCTAATTGTATTCAGCAGTGGATCTATTGTCACATCGTCAACTTTGAAAATCCCCTTGTCTGTGTCAAAAACAACTTTTAGGTCATTTGTTGATCTATTGCCGAAACCATCAGTTTCTCCATTCCTAAGTTGTGATAAACTTTCATTGCCACCAATGCTAAGGAGAGCATTAATGGCTTGCTCTTTGCTTGTCATTTCTGTAACCTCTTGTTGGCTTTTTGCAGCTAAGGGCACTTCACTTTGATGGAATTCTGTCTTAATTATAAATGTGCTGGCAATATCTGGCAGTGACATTGTCACCTCTGGGGTGGAGGGATTGTTAGCTTTTGTCCTCTCGCTGACCAATCTTTTAATTTCTTGCTTTACATGTATGTTGCTTGATTGAGTAGCAATGTTTGGAAAGGTGTTGGTACTTGTGCTCTGTTTGAGGCCATGACCAGCAAATGAAGCCTGAAAGTTTGGCACAGCCAAAGGCTCTCTTGGAAGTATTGGACGTAATTTAGTGCTCGACTGAATCTCAGTTATGCTTGTTGATGCTGGGCAGTGTGTTGAAACAGTAGTATTTACCAAACTTGTACATGTAATCGGACCACTTGCTGATGAGAAGATCACTTGGTCTTGGGTTTGCATGGCACTAGGCAGAAATCCACAAACATTTGGATTTAAAAGAGATTTTCCTTCATGCTGCTGTTTTAGGTTAGAAAGATAGAGCAACTGGTTGAGAGTTGAAGGGAATAGACCATTTGCCTGTTGGTTAACTGATGTTAATTTATTCATCATTGCTGAGGGATTTTGGTAAATGAAACTTGGTGTTTGCTGAATAGAAGTAGCTTGTAATTCACCTGATTTGGTGCCCTGACTTTGAACTTGCAGAAGTTGAAAAGCCATTGGTGCTTGAACCATTGATATATTTGGCATGGCTGCAGTTGGTAGTACTACGGATGGCATGCCTTGTACTTCTGTGGTTTTCAATGGCTGGTTTGAAGGAAAACCTGTTAATCCAGTAGAGGTTGCTGTAAGAGTATCCACACTTTTGAGGGGGTTTGTAGATGAGACTGTACTTTCTTGGGATGACAAGCTATTTTTCAGTTCTTGGAAACTTGTTTGGCTTTGATTGGATGCAGAACTAACAGCAGTTGTTTGAACCTTAAAGCTTACAAGTGCTTTAGCTGCTTCAGATGCATTCATATTTTCAACAAATTTCTTTTCCATAGCTTTTGCTTCAGAACCACTCTCTGTTACTTCATCTGTTAAATCACCTAATTTCATTTCTTCAAAACTGCTTCCCTTCATCACTGACATCTCACATTCTAGGATGTCTTTGAGATCTCTGGGTGTTATTTTTTGGCATAATTCAACACACTCTGGAACAGTCAAAGAATTTTGCTCAGCTGCAATTTCTAACTTTTCTTTTAAGTTATCAAAAGTTCTAATCTTAAGTTTATCGATGGCCAAAATTTTCTTCACCATGGATTGTCTGTGCATAGGAGGTAACTTCACATGCTTTCTTTTCAATGATTTTTTAATAGATTGTCTGGGTTGACTTTCTACCTTAATCGATTCAGATGCTCCCTTTGTGGACTTTTGCATTTTGCTGACTTTACTTTTTGCACCATCAACTTGTACACTTTTTTTATCTGAATTATCAGATTTCTTAGATATAGGTTTGACATTATCAGAGTCTTGTACCAAACTTCTTTTTCCTCTCTTCTTCTCTGCATCTCTATTTCCTGTAGCCTTTTTTGGCTTCCTGCTCCCTTTCTGAGTTGAATTGGCCTTTTTCAATTGGCAAGTCATCTTCTCTTTCTCAAAAGGAACTGGAGTGCTCTGTCCAGAGCGTAACACTCGTCCCTTGTTAATACTGTTCTCCTCTCCAGTCTCTGAGCCAGATTCATTCTCAATTTTAATCAGTTTAGAATTGGCAACTTGTGTCCTTTTAGGAGATGTTGATCTAAATTGGTAACATCGTCACATTTTTATATCTCTTGAGTAACATAATAATAAAAAACAAACCCTTAATAATTGTTAACTAACAGATCCATGCTATAGCAATACCTGTCATCTCCTGCTGTTGCACTTGAAGGTTCAACATCAATATCCTTTAGATCAATAAAAAATGTTTATCATAAAAAAGGAACAAATCAAAACTCACTATTTAATTATGCAAATACCCAGCCCTGTATTATATTTGGCTTGGACAAATATTCTTTAGCTATAAAGCGAAAACTAAAAGGTTGGTCTACGGTAATGCCAAACAGATGTTTTTGGCAACTGAAACTGGTTTGTATCAGCTAACTGTAAACATTTATAACTTTTTATTAGGGTCTGATACTTATTTTCATGATGTAAACTCAATCTCAATATTCTTAATTATTATATGGCTAAGAAAGGCGCACGCTGATTGGTTCGTGAGATGTCTGGAAAAAAGCGTATTGCCCTCCCGGCGCTGTGAGAGGGCAATACGTCTTTTTCCGGACCGGTAAGTTGTGGCGGGAAAATTTCTGAGTTGATTTAGATGAAAATAAAAGAGGATTTGAGTATGTTCGTTGAAAAAGTTCGAACAATAACACGTCCTGGAACAATTAGTGCTGCTTTTCTTGAAAGCTGTTTATCTATAAGTGAAGAAAATGAATGCCTAACGACCAGTAACGCGTGTAAACATGAAGCGAAATCAACAAGCTCAGAGGTAAGGTAAACGGCAACATCTGAAGACAAACAACGTTAAAAACAGAGAACAAAATGAACCAAAAGCCATATAATAAATGTCTTATTAACCTCGTTTGCTTGGTCTGTACGGTAAAGTATTTGCCTTTGTTTTTTTCGCACAGACCTCGCGCCTTCGACATTTGGTCTGTACGAAAACCTTAGGCAAATACTTTACCGTACAGACCTCGCACTCGGTTAATAAGTCTTTATTATTTTATAATTACCTATGTACAGATTGATGTATGCTTTTATTAAGATTTTTTTTCAATGTTTTCTACCTACTTCAGAACCATGTCAAACAACACAATTAAGGTATCACACTATCAAGACCAGTGGTAACAATGCCATATGCAAATGTATATTTCTTAGAAATATAAACCCTGTTGAAGAATATAGTTTATCATTATATTATTATTATCATCATTATCGTTATAGCATTAACATGATGCAAAAGACAAATCTTAGATGTCCATTTATTTTGTTGTGAATGCAACAACTACAAATATCTCACTGTCAACCTCAACCTCAAGGCATTGTTTTGTTGGCTTTATGTAAATTCAAACAAGTGGACTTTCCTCTCTCACTAGACACAGCCATTTGTATACCCTCTGGAAGATTTTGAATTGAAAGTGATCCAAACTTTGATTTAGAGAATTCCAAGAAAGAGACAATCTATGAAATATATCTGTTGGGCCATGATTTCATCCCAAAATTAAGAGTATATCTTAATTGTTAAAAAATTTCAAATTAAGGTTAACACTATTCCCTATACAGTAACACCCCCAACATAAGTTTAAGACAACGTTTGTGGCATTAAATCAAATTAAGACACCCTTAATTTTGACATTTTTAAGACATAGTCTTAAATTTGGGACGTGAACATGTTGCATGCCACTTGACAAAGCAGGAAGTCACACAATTTCCTACTACAAAGCTTTGTCACTTTATAACCGCAAACTGCTAAAGATACTCTCTTTAAAGATAATTTTTATACAAAATACGCCTCAAATCATAGTTAATATACTTAATGCTGGCCTTTGAGAATTCTCCATGATGGAAAACTGAAAACGACTTAGTTGGCTTCCTTTCGGTTTCTCGGATTATCGGAACGCTTTATTAGCAAAGGGAAAAGCACGCTACTAACGGCAGCGCCCACATTATTGGCAAACATTTCAGTGAGTAACGATTATAGAAACGTTTTACCAAGAAATTATCCACGATAAACTTAGAGAAATAATCCTAAGAGCGATTAAGCAAGATGGGGGAGCTGTATCCAAGCGGTATGAACAAAATAACAAGCAGACTTTGCCTTAATGTCGAGGAAGCACGTCGTGTCAGCACGTCTTGTCATGTTTATACTTCACGGCCATTACATTTCCACGATCAAGGCTAAGGCATTTGAACATCGTTTTCTAAGCCACCACTGTTTTAGAGCGGTCTGTCAGACAGTCGTAATATTCATAGGAGTATTTGGAGTATTAGGTTGGGGTAAATCGATAAAGAATCGGCAAATTCCCTCGAGTCTATTCGTTGCAATTAGGCTGAATTAGCGATATCTCTGAGAGCGTTTGGCTGGCTAGTTCCTTTCTCTATTTCGTTTAAATGACAGTTGAACGTTTGCTATAAATTTGATGATCGAAATAGGCAGTGCTAAAACTCATTCGATACTTTTAAAGCAATTTATTATCTACCTCCCGCCTTCTTCGTGCTTGTTTTTCCGGTTTTCCCCGATCTTCAGAGCAGCAAGGGCACTTGGCCGGATGGGCTCGCTTTCTCCTTAAGAAAAACGCGTAAAAATTGATTAAAATCAACAAAAATCGTCACAATTAGGCAAAAGTATCTTACCTCTTTCTCGTCAGAGGACCACTCGCTTCCATTCGTTAAAATATGTTGTTTTTCTAAGCGAGTAAAGTCTTCGTTCTACGAAGGTTTCCCGCAGACCCAGAGTAAACCCCCTGTTTAGTGACTGCGTCAACTTGTGACTTGCAATAAATTGCGCATGATCTGTTCGTGTTACCGCTGCTTAAATGCGGGAAACGGGCGCAATTTTCAGTGAACGTAAACAATGGTGTCAATAATGTGTCATGTGGTCAGTCACATGGTATACCCGTGTACGTCTTCCCATAAATTGGAGGGCAATTCTATATTTATATTTCATATTTAATTAAAGCAATCATTAAATTTTGATCTTTTACTTAGCAGAAAATGGTCTAAGTAAATTACGATTTCTTGGTTGCGTGCACATTTAGACGGGAGGTTGGGGTTAGGTTAGGACAACATGTTTGGCGGGGGGTTGGGTTATGATTATTTGGGGTTTAGGTTTACTAGGAGTCATGTTATATATAAAGGTAGATTAATGGGAGGGGGGGGCTATACAATGTTGAACTTGTTTTATGGGGGGTCCCTTGGATTTCTTGGGGGGGGTATGACAATTTGTGACAACTATAACAGTTTGACATAAAACGTATAAAAATAACTTTTAATAACCAATTTCACAAAAATATTCCACAAACATTCAATACGGTGATATAATACGGTGATATTATATTAGTAAACACTAGGAATCCTTAATTGTTGTATAAAATATAAAAATAGTGTAACAAACTGCAAGGGAATTAAACAATCGTTATAGCTCTTTATATACCGAGTTTTGTCTGAGGGGAGGGGTATATATTAAATATTTCATTATGATAGGGGGGTTCAAAATGTTTGAAGGCATCAAATAGTACTATAAGATTTGCTCATATGATAATCTCAAATAACACAACGTATTGAGTTTGAGATGTGAAATCAGTTCGGTCTAGTGCGCGCAAGTACCCGAGATTAGGCCGGCGTGAACAGAATCTCAGTCCGGACTCATGAAAATGTTCTATAGTAAAAACACTATAACTGCAGGGGCGGCAGAGCAGTGTGGATATGGGGGGGGGGGGGGTCGAAAAATCTGGGAGGGTCCAGAGGCATACTCTCGGAAACGCCATTTCCTGCATTTTGAGACAAGTTTTAAGAGGTATCTACTAGTAAAGGTTATAAATCACACAATTTCATAACACATAACTCCGTCAGGCTTCGCTGCTTCCGCTTCATAATTTCCTAATAAAAATACTAATGACAGTTGGCAGCGAGATGGAGGTCAGCTGGGCCATGGGGCCAAGTCGGTCAAACTTGTTCTCAGTTTTCCTCAATAACTTCTGCAGTACCGTACACTTGTACCGTACACTTGACAGTCTGCATGTCGAGACCTCGTAGTTTTGTGGACTATGGAGCAGCAGTTGCACGTTTTGGCTTGCATGTATGCTTCTGTTTTATTGGGGGGGGGGGGGCGGTGCCCCACCATTGATATTGGGGGGGGGCGACGGCCCCTCTGTCCCCCCTGCTCCGCCGCCCCTGCTATAACTGACCCGAAATCAGTCCGGCCAGAGCTCGGAAACTTTATTTTTTTACTTTAAAGTATAAAAAAGACAACACATTTCTTTGATCAATACACCAGCTTAGCTAATAGTCAATTTTTGGCATAAAACCATATACATGTAGCATAGTACCAGCCTTTGCAATGAAACTATAGGTTTTGAGAAACAAATTTTAATAGTATTGTTATAGTATGTTAACTTGTTCTTGGACCTTTATTTATAGTGATAAAAATGATAACTCAATAACAAAAACAAAATGTGGAAGGAGGTGGTAAGCCCTACAACAAAAATTATCAGAGGGTCGAAGTCCCCCATACTCTATGCCTCAAAACATAGTTAAACGAGTTGGGTACTTATTTTATTACCCGACCGGTTATGAGGAAGTATTTATATATTCTCGCTCGTAATGAAACATTGTATTATATTCTTGCTTGTTCTGGTAAAAACAATATTTAATACAGTAAAAACCCGCGTATAAGAACCTAGATTTTTCCAAGTTAGCCTAAAAGGGTTCTTATATAAATGGTGTTTGGTTTTGGTAAGTGTGGTCTATTATTTATATAAATTATGCATAAATTTTCTCCAAATGACTGCAATCTAAGCAAATACAAACCCTATATGCATTTTAAAGCTACACTGTATGTAATTTACAGCTTACTGTGTGTAAATGCAATGGAACAAAACAACGTATACAACTGTAGACACATATACACTATATTATATACACTAGTCAAGGTTCTCCTCAGAACCTGCTTTCAAATTTTAGCCTAAAACAAGGTTCTTATGTAAAGGGAATATAAATGGAAATCTTAGCCTAACAGGTTCTTAAAATCTAGGTTCTTATACGCGGGTTTTTACTGTAACAATTGTAACATTGGGTGCTAGTTGGTAACAATTTATTTGATCTTATCAGCATCTGCAAACAACTTTTTTCAATATTTTTCATTCCCCCTCCTGGTTCGTCCCTTATTAATTCTGTTCTTTATAACGAGCAAATATACGTTGCCGTATAAACGAGCAAATACATTGCCCTAATCACCAGGAACGAAAGCTCCCTCGAGAATACCAAATGCTCAATCATAACCTAGAAACGCAGGTTTCAAATTTCAATCACCCGCGAGAACAATGAACATCAACAAAGAAATGTAAACAAATTCCGCACATGCGACTTCACCTCGTTCCCAGGGCATTTGGCCTCCAGGGACCACATGACACCCAGAACATCTGGGTGTTTTGATATATGATAATTTATGATAATTTAGGTCATTTGTCTTTGTTTACTCAGTTAATTGTGTGATAATGAATAAGAAATATGGGCTGACGTTTCATATAAATATCCTGAATTTAAAAAATAGTCCTAACCCCAAACCTAATCCTTAACCCTAACCCTGAACCTAATACTGACCCTAACTCTTACGATAATGTTTTATTTTAGAAATAACAGCTAATTTTAATTTCGAATTTTACTACCGATAGTCTATGTGACGTCATTTCGGGATTTATATGAAACTTCACCCGAAATATGCAACGCTCTGCAGCAGACTTGTTTATGTAAGCATTCATCCTGAAAGCAACTAATTCATAATACATCCATGATTATCTCACATAAATGTCAGGAACAAGTATAGCTGAATTAATTAACTCTAGCTGAATTAATCGAGTTTTAGAACTGCATGGCCAATAAGAATAAGGAACCTTCCTAAGCCACGACCAAGTGTTCTAGGTAATTGTTGTTCGTCTTTGTTTCAGCTGTTTTAATAATAATAATAATAATATTTAATTAGGGAAACCCATATCACCATACGGTGTTTTTCATTGGGGCCCTATGAATAATAAATAATTACATAAGATTAGTTATGTAGTAATTCAATAATAATAATAATAACAATATAATACAATAAATGATGTAGTTATATAGTTAAAAAGTAATACAATGTTCTAGACTAAAGTTAGATTATTATTATACAACGAAATATTAAAAAATTCAATAGGTTAAAGTAAAATGTCACGATCATTGTCAGAAGAGTGATTTTAATTTAGATTTTAAAAAAGCAAGACTATCTGAATTTCTAATGTCCAATGGTAAATTATTCCAGTCCTTGAGTGCGCTGAAGGTAAAACGTTGTTTGCCCCAATTGGTTTTAGCCTTAGGAAGATGTAGATCAGAACGTCTACGAGTGTTATAATGATGAATATTTTTATTTTCTATAAGCTGGGTTAAAATCAAAATCCACTAAACCATTAACTGATTTATATACAGCGACACATCGATGAAGTTGACGTCTTAAAAATAGTGGTTTCCATCGTAGAGTTTCAAGGGCTTTACTTGCTGAATAATATGGAGGAATTCCAAGAATTATTTTCGCAGCCTTATTTTGAAGAATTTGGAGAGTCCAAATTTTTTCGTTTTGTTGTGAAGAAACTGGCGTCGCAAAAACTACCGTTGTTTTAGTTGAAATTTGCGACGCGTTTTTCACGGTCTAATAATGTAAGAACTTTTCGCCTAAAATATTCCATCGTAAAGTGGCATTGTTATATTTCTCGTAGTTTGACTATCATTATTAGCTAGCTGTATTATTGCTAAAAGTTGCGATTTATGGAGATTTTGTAACGTCACGATTTTCAACTATGTTTTCACGCGACCAAACGCGATCAACAGGTTCCTTAACCAATCAACACGCTGGAAACGTCACACGTGATCTTATATATTTTCCTATCAGTCTTTATACTATCCATGGTACTTATATGTATTTTTTTACGTATTTATTTTACATATATATTTACATATTTTTAAATATGTAAGTACTCTTACTTAAGTATTTTTCGACATTTTGAAGTTCTCTTAATTCTTTTTTTCATATTATACCCAAAACGTTTTGACATTTTATCGCTCTACTAATTGATCAATTAATTCAATCTCGTAACGAGATTGTCTATTAATTCTTCCAAGGTCTGATCTCGGAATTTTAACTTCGTTCATGCAAAAGCGCACTTCGCTCAAAAACGCGCTCTCAAGTGGAAAACACGCAGTCATTTGTCGAGTTTGCACGAGGTTATGTAAACATGCGGTAATTACGTCACAAATCGGATTCTTAATGTGGATATATATTTAGGGAAGGTCCAAATGAGTGATATAAAAGTGTTGTACTGCGTAGGCAGTGTCGAAATACAAATCAAATACTCTATGTGTGTGTGTGTACGCTCCTTCACTTCGGTGTTGTTGAGCACTCTGTGAAGTAGCGTGGGTGTCCTTTAGCGATAATGCAACGCTCGCTACCCTTGTGGCAGTTTGAAAGTCTCAGTTATTGCGCATGCGCGATGGATGGCGGAAGAATGAGCACGCGGTCTGGTCTGAATGCTCTCGCAGTCTGAGCTATCCCCTGCTCTGAATGCTCCTCCAGTAGCGAAGCTGGCGTAGCAACTAGTCATGCTATGCTAATTTATAAACATCTGCATATTTTGAAAACAATATATTTCTAAAGATCTGAATATGTAAATCGTTTCAAAATTTGCATAGCATGACCAGTTGCTATGACCACTTCGCTACTGTGCTCTTCCAGTCTGATCTATTTCCTCCCGAAATTGCTCTTATTTCGAAACATTAAATTTTCTACGTATTTACCATCAACACCATATTTAATTTCATATTAATTTTACTGAACGTTCAAATATTTACTTGGTTCGTTTTAGTTTAATGTTTCCCATGGCACAGGTAAGGGATGATTCTCTCGAATTTCTCTCTGTGCTGCAGCATTCGATCTTCCCTAGATTTAGGCTCTTGTTTTACAGAAACAGGCAGTTCTTGCTGTATAGGACCATGGTAATTCGTTCAGATGGGACTGCTTTTGAAATTGATAACGTCGAAGTAAAACAGAGAGAATGATCTCTGGGGACAACTCAGACCGCATGGAAATTACCATAAATAACACAGGAACACACGCACAAGCGGTTGTCAATGACAATACTATAAAAAAAAATTGCATACTTTTTATGTCATCTGATTTACATCATACAAAAACATTTGAATACTTTTTCAATCCAGCTAGTCTCAAGCAGATTGTTCCAGGCTACATTGATGAGCTGTAGTACAGCGAAACACCTGTCTGTGGATTAAAATCCTAAAGATATTAAATGATTATGGCTGAGAAAATCGAACGAAAAGTTTATGTAAATCGATATCAAGACTACCATTTCTTTTGTCTTTCCTTCATGAATTATTAATGATATACTACCAACATTATTTATTTGCCTGAAGAAGTATATATAATATATATTTAATATTATTATATATTTTGTCACTGGCAATCGCTTGGGTATAATTAGTTCTCATGCCCATATCTAGATTGTACCAAGCTACACAACGAAACACGTGTCTGTAGATTGTACTATATATATATATATATATATATATATATATAATTCTTCTTCAGTGGCTTTTTCAATGGATTAATAAATTATACAATATGATTCTCACTATATATAGATAAAAAGTATGCAATTTTTTTTTCTTTTTAATAGTATTTACCCAGGAATTAGCCCGCTACTCGCGCGAAGCGATTTTCAGTAAGGGTCCTGAAAAAAATTACAAATAAAGAATACAGACTAATTAAAAACATGTAAGTAAACACTGTATAGAATCATAAGCATGCATCAAAATACAGCTAAGTCTATTTAAAAAAGATAAAAACGAATTCTATACTCTCAAACTAAATACAAAGAAGTCTGCCAACGCAACCATTCATATAGAGCCTAATTAAACGTACACTGACACGCAGTCATTAAACGTACGCACGCGCTACGAAATGCACCACATAGTCATAGAGAAGAACATGAGAGAGACTCATTTGTTTGAAAATGCCATTTATAAATGAACAATTCAAGCGGCGCCCTTTGGCAATTGGCAGTGGTACGCAGATATTAGATAATAAATAATATTAGGACATATTTTATGAATAGTCGACCGACATCCAGAGTTTTTGCACCACCCAAAGAAAACAGAACTGCCCTAGAGATTGTCGGACACATGCATGTTGGCCCCCAAAGAAAAAATAGATGTCTTACTAAAAATATCATCTACTATATATCATCCACCATATCTGATTTACATCGGAGAAACGGGTCGTATACAATTGCGGCTCACGCATTATTTAAGGAGCATCTACGCATAAAGAACCAAACTGTGATACACATTTAAAATCACACACCACATCATCTGGAACGTTCTTCACAGCTGCAACATTCAATCCCCCAGTGAACGTATAGAGGCTATATATAGAACTATAGAGGCTCTAAAGATCAGGAAATACTCTAAGAATCACTTATAGTGAGTGGTTGCGTTGGCAGACTAGTCTTTGTATTTAGTTTGAGAGTAGAATTCGTTTTATCTTTTTTAAATAGACTTAGCTGTACTACACAATCACATATTTTATACATATAACTATTACTTTTTAAATTTGCATACTTTTTATCGATGGAAGAAGCCCTAATCGACGAAACGTCTGGAACTACCAACATTATTTATTTGCCTGAATAAGTATTTTAATATATATTTAATATATATTTTGTCACTGGCAATCGCTTGGGTATAATTAGTTCTCATGCCCATATCTAGATTGTACCAAGCTACACTGATGAGGTGTGGAACAGCGAAACACGTGTCTGTGTGCGCACGCTCACTGCTTGCAGTTGAGCGCTCTGGCATGGTTCTTGATGTCCCACATTTTGTGTGCATCAAGGATGACTGTAAATAGCAGTCATCTTCATCCTGCTCATCAGCACTACACTGATGAGGCCCAAAAGGCCGAAACGGTACCGTCTGTAGTTAGATACGCTCTATGACCTTTAGGCCATATTGAGCGCTCTACATGCAGGATGAACCATTGTCGCTTACGCATTGTGCGCACGCTCACTGCTTGCAGTTGAGCGCTCTGGCATGGTTCTTGATGTCCCACATTTTGTGTGCATCAAGGGTGACTGTAAATAGCAGTCATCTTCATCCTGCTCATCAGCACTACACTGATGAGGCCCAAAAGGCCGAAACGGTACCGTCTGTAGTTATATATATATATATATATATATATATATATATATATATATATATATATATATATATATATATATATATATATATATATATATATATATATATATGCGCGGAAGAAAGTAGTACACCTACCTTTTAGAGTACATTTTATATATCCCGGAGAAGTGATGTGATTGGCTCAGAGAACTCTAAGGAGAATTTAGCATTTGATATATTTTTTTCAGCTTATTCTTTTCACGTGTTATTGTTAAGTTCAGTGTTCATTTTATAAAGGAAATATAAATTGTTTTACTATGTTTGAATTGCCTGATATGCCGACACTGTGAGAGCTCAGCTGGAAGACCTCACAAGAAGATGTTTTATACACGAGTTCTCCTAAAATCTTCCTCGTGATTACATGATCAGGCTATACAAACACGGTAAAACAGTTTATGTGTTTATCAACTATTATTTGACAATAATAATAAAGAAGAAAAGAAGACAATTAAGGCTAGACACGAACGAGACAAGTCCGAGCTGTCAGCCTGTCAGCCAACCTGTTTACAACAGTATGAAATATAGAATATGAAAATAACCAAATTTAAATAGTTACTTTATATGACAAGAACAAAGTGTAGTATGACAAGAACAAAGTGTATTCTGGATCGAAAGTCTTCTTATGGAAGATCCTGGTAAATTCTATATAATAATAACTTAAAGCTAGGGGTTATTTTAAGAAAAACGTTTCATATGTTTACATTAATACGATTAAAATAAGAGGTTTGAAAGGTATAGTAGTTTTACAAAGATAGGAATCTGTAAGAACGTACGGAGATAATGCATGACCGGCTGTCTTAATTTTCGAGTAGAAATTATCGGAATAAACTGTTTTACTGATGCATCATAATAGCTTTTAATCTTTCTGTCATGAGAATTATGAGAAGTGGCAGCCTATATAGCCTGGATAGGTCATTTCAGAGCCTTGGTGCATTTAGTTTGATGTCTTATCGGAAACAAATTCATTGTGGTCAAGTGGTTAACACACATGTTTATGAGCTGGGAGACCCGTGTTCAAACCCTGGGTCGGACCACCACTCAGGGTCTTAAAATAATTGCTGCCTTTGCAATAACACCAGCAAATGGTAAGACTTTCGGGTCTTCTCGGAAAACGACCTTAAATCGTAGGCGCCCTTGGAATACCTAAGAGTGATAAACTGAATAGTCGAACGCTTAAAACATGAGCCTCTGGCTCGGATAAATAGGGCAACCTTATCCTGCGCGGTGATCGACTCAAAATAAATCATACTCATAAATTCAGACAACACAAGCTTGATAGTTTAATAGTTTAGCTTGATAGTGTACACAGAAAATCCATTCAGATTGGCAAATTAATGGGAGTACAATAACAATAAGCACTACGCTATATGTATAGGCTTAACAGACTAACAGTAAGCGGTTGTTGCGTAACATATTTCTAGTGTAAAGTGTAACCAAAAGCTTTATAGTTGCGCTTGCACATATAATTATAATTTCAATCGTCTTCATTATATATATATTGAAATCAATTTTCCAATCCCCATGGTCAATCATTGCAACAACTATAATAATGCATAATGTAGCAACAACTAATTGTAAACAATAACTGATGTAAAACAACTAATGTAGCAACACCTGATGTAGCAACACCTCATGTAACATTACGTGATGTAACAACAACTAATGTAACAACAACTAATGTAACAATAACTAATGAAACAACAACTAATGAAACGTAAACAACTAATGTAACAACAATTAGGTAACGTCAAAAACTAATGTAACAGTCAACAACTAATGTAACAATAACTAATGCAACAACAACCAAATAACAAACATCACCTGATGCAACATCACCTGATGCAACAACAACAACAAATGTAACAACAAGTAACGTCAAGAACTAATGTAACAACAACTAATGTAGCAACAAGTAACGTCGTAACAACAACTAATGTAGCAACAATTAACAC
Source organism: Chrysogorgia sp. JL179-B06 (assembly GCA_035772405.1). Taxonomy (NCBI): domain Eukaryota; kingdom Metazoa; phylum Cnidaria; class Anthozoa; order Scleralcyonacea; family Chrysogorgiidae; genus Chrysogorgia; species Chrysogorgia sp. JL179-B06. The sequence continues at coordinate 1,774,478 of JAYKKM010000096.1, read as the reverse complement.
CTGATGTAACAACAACTAATGTAACAACAACCATCAAAATGAACCTAATGTAGCAACACCACCTCATGTAACAACACTTCATGTAACAACTGTTGTTACATTAAGTGTTGTTACATGAGGTGGTGTTGCTAAAACAACTTATGTCTATTGTAACATCGCCTGATAACGTAATAATGTGATACAATTACAAACACGAAAAGCGACGATTTATCGACATTTTTCTCAGTACGTAAAATGAAACAGTGGAGGCCACGAGGGCCTTTTTGTTTTAAAAACATGTCCCTATTGACTGACGAAGAGTTGTCTTCCCACACATGTCAATATTACTATCACACTTGTTCTTGAGTCGACATGTTTTTAGCAGCGATTATATCGCATCAGCGTTGTATCTTTCACTAGTGCTCAAACTGTCAACAGAGATAGAGTGACGTAAATGGAAAACACGTCGCCTCGTCGGTCTTAAATAACCTGATAACCATCTCTCATTTGAAAACCACGCGAAGCCCTTTAATCTAATAAGCAAGGCGAGCAGGATGTCTGCCGAGATACCAAAACCACGGTTATTATTCACACCAGCGACAGGGCCCTTGACTTGTATACCGGGGCAATTAAGATGGCTAGCTTTAAAACGTGTTTGTAAATCGTCTTAATTGATGTGTGTTAGGGAACGGTAGTTGCCAAAACAAAATGTTTTCTAGAAAAAACTTCCTGTGTGGCAATTAGTGGAGCTCCATCATAGATAACTATTAAGCTTCATACGGCGCTCCTTGACCCTACAATAATTATTTAGACAAGTGTCTGTCTATGTCGGATAGCCACCTTATAGAACCATCTTCCTCCGACAGTAATTTACCAACTCTTCAAAGTTATCCCTGTAATTTAACTTTAATGTTTTCATATGTGTCATTTCTCACTCTCGATTGCGTTGTCTGCGCCGTGTCTAGTTTTACATCGGCGAACTTTGTCTAGAAAAACAAAAATAATTACAGTTGTTTTGTCAGGACCAATATGAAACACGGCGTTTGGGTGATCTGTGTTTTTACAGCCTGGTCAATAAAACTGTCTTCCGTAAACAAATTGCGCGCTGGAAAAACACAAGGTCTTTTATCTTATCTTAAAACTTCAAGTCCAAACGTCCTAATGCCTGAAATTTGATCCTGCGCCGGTTATTGCCACGACTGACCTTGATACTTTGAAATAACCATACATCGTTCCAAATATCCACTTCGATTGTCTCACATCGTCAAGCTGCGTACTTGTCAATCAGTCACTCGAGTTTTGCACACCGGGCAAAAGCGAGTGCGTTTTAAAAAGGTCTTAAAACTCGCTCTGCCTCAGCTCAGTTCATCATTGGAGTTGATAAAGCGAGAGCTTGTTAGTTCGAGTGTGATCCGTTGGGGTGTGGGTCGCTTTAGGGAAACATCAAAAAAATGATTCCAGGATTAGCTCGATTCAGTGTTGCTTCACTCATGTCTGCGCAGCCGCAAGATCAAGCAGTGTTTAGCCCTTACAGTTCTACGTATCCTCCGTTACACTCAATAGACAAGGCGCAGGTATTTCCAACTGACTGCTACCGTAGACAAGACTTTGGCGCACCTCCAACGACACCGCAAAATAACGTCGCGCAACAGTTCTGGTCGAATGCAGGTGGAAACGCTTGGTACACTCCACCAGGAATTCAGTACGGCACTCCGTTGAACAACTACAACTCAACTCCAGGTAAGAAAGCGCGGTCAGATGGTTATATAGAATGTTATATATCATCCACTTAGCCACGGTTCCTTAGTGCTGCGATAGTGCGCGTTATATGCCTCTAATGTTGTTTAAACTAAACAAATATTTCAAGGGTTGAATTCCCGTCTCGATCTGCCACATCAAAGAAACCTCATGCCATATTTGTTTATCTTTTATGAAAGTGTGATACATGGCCGATCAGTTGTAATGAATGAGTTTGATTTGAAGGCGTTTTACTTATAGTTTGGTCACAGTGCGCTCTGCATGTCTCGAGTTATCCACCACAAATAAGTTGCTTGATTAATGCAATTAGGAAACATTTAAAAGAAAAGTTGTATGAAGGACCAACTGAAATACGTGCTAATTGGTCATTGAGCATCGTTTAGCAGTGTTGTTAGGTTTAGTTGAGTTGTTTACGCCACCAATCGTGTGCTGTATTCTCGACGGTCAAAATATTAAACAAACAGGAAGAACACCTGACCTGCAACCCATAAAAACCAGTGTCTTTGGCAACGGAATGTTCAGTTACTGATGCATATTAAGCGTCTTCAAGTGTTAAGCTGTTGCCTCCTTAGTGACGTGCCATGGGAAAATGAATGTTTTGTAAGTGTTGGGTGTTTGAAACGTATTCTTGAGAACTCAATTCTGTTTAAGTGGCGAATCTATGGGGATACGTGTATTTGCATTTTAAAGCCTCAATGAACCTGTCCTTCATGCATGGGTAACTAGACAAGTACTTGAGTTGGATCTTGAAAGTTTTCACCAGTTGTGATCATGACATGCCTGGCAATGCGGACTAGCGACAAATTGTTGAAGATTAAAATCTTAGAAAATACAATTGTTTTCCCGTATTCTATATCGCAGTAATCAATAAGGACGCATTAGGGACTGATTATTGTATAACTACTCACGCAAACACGAGACTGATCGTATAGTCGTTTCACAATAAAAACTGTTCCTCGGTCGTTAAAAATCGACGTTATGTACCATTAAACTAAGCCTATATATTCTGCTTTGAAAATGTGCATGTTTTGGGTCGACCCTCTTCGACGCTGCACGGAAACGTTTCGGCTCAACTTAGTTTTAAACCTTCAGCTACCCGTGTGCGCGTCGCAGACTCGCAGTTATTTCATTGTTTTACATTTTGTAGTAATATTCAGTAGAGCCCATGTGCATGTAACATTTGTCTTCGATAGTTTGCGAAACCGACTGTTTACTTTAAAAACTACCAACGTGCCGCACATATGTGCCGCAAGGCGCATCTAGAATAATGACGCGCTGAATAATGACGCGCGTTTTTAGTTTATACGCGCACCTCTAGGCTCTTTGCATTGGCCCGTAATTAAAACTTAATGGACAGAAATCAACAATGTTCCAGTTGGGAAAAAACTATACGACCATGAGTGCAGCATAATGACCTGGTTGTAATACCCAGGTTGTAATACCCAGGTTGTAATACCCAGGTTGTACCCAGGCACGTGCAATACTGTGTATTTTGCCGGCACGAACCAAAGTGTCAAAGACAAAGAATATTTATCATTACCGGCCCAATTTGGACTGTCTGTATACTAACTTACGCTTTCTAAAGGCCCATCTACACGATACGATTCGTCATATACATTACGATTGTCATTCGGGCGTACATTGATTGTCGTGTACGATTGTCGTACTGGCGTAAAGCAATTGTTTGCACACGACATAATTGCATTTGTTTGTGATTCGATGGCGAATGTCGACACTGCGTGTACAGTTTGATCACATACACCAAGATTTACAATTATTGTATTTTAGTGCCGTTTTAGCTTTGCGCATATACAGCATAAACTGTACAAGAAAGCAATGACAGCAGTTCCATGACTGAATCGCATGTATATGCAAAATGCGGCCTTTTACATCCGTGGCATACAACCCTAGATTGTGTCCTGCTTAATGTATTTCTGATAAACTTTGGTTATATTAATGTCTTGCAATTCATAAATCATCGCCGTTATGTAATTAGTTCTGGAAGCGACTTTTTACTATATGACTCACTGTGCTCTCCACTTTACCGCAAGGTTGGTGGGCAACTTACACATAACTCGACATTTTTCAAATGAATTGATCTTGTATCGCTTTTACTCAAAGCTGTGATAACAGACATACTACGGGGAAATGGAGATAAGCCCTTAATTACGCCCCATCTGAGTTGAGCATAATTCATTAAGGAACGTTTCACATGAAAACTAAGCTTTTGGCTATGAAGTGCAGCGCATTGGAAGGAATACTACTATAGTTATGTATCTCTTCACGTCGATTTCTCTGCAACAACTCCTAATTCGTTTCATTAAAAATCAGAGCTCAAAAGAGTGATGAGTGATGTAGCCGAATCACTATTTCGATTTTAAAGTCATTTAAGGTATCTATTGTCGAGTCTATTGTTGCAATTAGTTCGCAGCTTTAGTTGACATATAATCTAAAGTAGAGTTGCTTTTTGTTTGTAGTTAGAAGAGGATATGTTTCATTCTGACGGCGCGTATATATCTATGGTGATATATGGTCATATCAGATATTTCATACTGTTTTTATTCTTCTGTCTATACTACGATCCATTAGTCTGTGAATTAGTAGACGCGTTATCTTTGAAACAATCAAATTATGTCTCGCTATATTTACATTCAACTTCGTCCTGTTTCCTTCAACTTTATTACATTCTTCGCAGGGGCGGATCAAGCATGTGCGCAGCGCAGCCATTGATGTATTTTCACCACCATCTGTGAACTGTGGTGAGTGGTGAGACGCTGTAACACTCTATGACGACCCTATTTTGCTCCATATTTCCCACAGCAAATACGTGAGCCCAGAAAAGCGCACAGGAGTGGTCCTTGCCTAAATTGCACTGCCCGTTAATCCGTCATTGTTGGTGTTGCGTAATGATATAAATAAAAGAAGCAGACGCCATTCCATATTTGCCACGATGGCATATATTAAGTAGGAATTACTTAATCAGCTTATGTTAAACACGAGTTTGACATTTCTCCTGTCGTGAGAAAATATTGCAATTGTACATAACACGTACGTCACATACATACATAGACGTATGAGATCATGGAATCACTGTAAACAAAACCAAAATAGATTCAGAGGCGCGCAATATGAGTTTTTTGAGTGGATATGAACTGTGCGCTCTGTGCCTCTGCATACGCAAAGTCAGTCTCGTGCCAATTTCCATGGGAAGCCACATGATTGGCTAACTCGAAATAACCCTAATATTTTTTATTTCTTAAATATGTCCTTTACACTGTGAACCCACTACTAGTTTGTCAATCTTCAAAGCCAAACTTAAACTTAAAGAATATTACTATTCTGCTGTTCTCTCTACGAGAGATTCCTTCCAGAGTTGGATTTCCGCTCTCTACTTTTAACTTGTGATCTGCTCTCTTCGGTCGCTTTCCTTTGTCTCATGAACTCTCGTCGACTAAATCCGTTCCCGCTGGGTGCTCATGTGATTGAGGGGAGCGATCGTGGGGCGGAGGTGGAGAGTGGAAATCCCATGCATAATAATGTTGGACCGCTTTTTCGTATTTATTAACGTTGTTGTACTAATTTTTGTTCTATAACCGCAGTAATTCGAGATTGCTGTTGCGGTTTTACAAGCCTTGTAATGGATATAGGATCTTTTTAAATGTAAATTTCACTACATAAACCACATAATCAAGGTGAAGTTAAATAAAATAAAATAACATTACCAACCACTGCTTGGAATCGAGCTAGTTGAGCTGATGAAAGATTACAACACCAGTCCGCTGGATGTTAAACAGGCGTACGCCCGTTTAACCGCTCGCCTTCTCGGACAAGGGCGTAAAACTGTAGAACGTTACGTAGGACCTTGACAGCCTAGCGAGGAACATGACACATGCACGTGCGACCGGTTCGTTCATTGCACGCGAAGCTTCCCTTCGGATTGCTGAGCGTGGCGGACCGAGATCACACAAAACAAAATAACAGTACCATTACGATATTGTCTAGCCAACCGCAATGATTGAAATCACTGTCGTTTCACTGGCATTAGTGAAAAAAAAATTGATCATTATTTCGGTCACAGTTACACAGGGATTATTTTAAGGAATTTTTATCACTGCACAAAGAGCTTAAAAAGGCATAAAATCTCTGTCATAGTATACATATAAGCGGCCAACTGTTCCCAATTTTTAATGAGTTAACCCTTTCTCACAGGCACAGCATACATTCGCATTTTCAAAATAACAATGGTCAAACAGTATAGCACAGAGCCACAGACGCATCGACCTGAGAGAAGCCTCAAGCATGTTATATGGGGTTGGCTGGTTGGTACCGTTGCGGGTAGTCTGGCTAAATAGTATAAGAACACTAGCGTTTTGTTTATTAGGGCGGTAGGGCCTGCTATAGCTAGTAGCTATACCCATGTATCTTGAAAGTTGAAATGCCAGAAATGGTAGAAACTAGTTTTAGTTAGCTTCTGGTCTGTAAGGGCATAAGGCTGTTAGTTTACGGTACGTTTAACTACACTCTTGACGTTATCAGAAATTTTGATATTAAATAGTATATCGATTGGAATGTAGTTAGCCTGCCCGCAGCCCGAAATTTCGAAATTTCGGGCTGCGGGCAGGCTAGAATGTAGTATGTACTGTGCCTTTGAACATAATTTCTGATGCAATCCTTTTACGAACAAAACTCATAATAATAATAATGATGGTTTATTAAATCACATAATGGTGCCCAAGTGCAAAATACAATGTGTTTACAATTTTGGTATGGCGAAAATATGAAATTACTCTAAAAATTACAAATATAAATATAACAGACTACGATTATGAGACTGGAATTACAAGAAAGTTTGAATTGGTAGATATATTACATGTTTAAATGAATAGAAATCAATGTTGAAACTACGTATTATATTTACATTGAGAGACTATAAGCCATGGCCGGAAAAAAGCTTCTCTTTAAACGTTCCGTGCGACACTTTGGTAACGTAACACTATTAATGTTCCGTAAACCTGCATATGGCTGGCATTGAGCGCGCAAGGGAGGTAACAAGCGATGCAACCGCGACTCAGGGTGGTCACTGATGTTATTACAATATTCCATACCCTCAAACACAGTTCGTCTCTTCTGACATCGAGTCGAAGGTTAGATAAAGGGCATCATTGTAATGGATATCAGGGAACAGGATTCGCAATGCTCGTTTTTGGACCTCAATCTTATCGTTCAGATGGTAGACTTTTTGTCCATGTAACGCAACAATACTCGAGTACAGAGCGTACTAGGGCGTAATAGACATTGATGAGGTCGCAGGAGGGTATGCCAGCACGTTTCAATACCCTAAGGATGTAAAGGCGCTTAGACGGCTTTGGTTACGATCTCTTCGATGTTTATATTCCACTTTATTGCGTTTATCACTGCAGAAATCTCATTTATCACTGCACAAATTGGTTATCACTGCACGTTAAAATAATCCCTGCAGTTACATAATAGATAAATATTATCAGCTTTGCAGCTGGCGAAAACAACTTGCGGTTAAAACCTTAGATAAAAAGTTAAAGCTCTAGATTCTGCTTGCTCTCCAGATATTGTTCACGCAAAGTGTTTATAGCAAATGACCATTGACAGTCGTAATCTTTCTTTGTGTTATGTGCACTGATCTCAAAAATAGGACTGGATCGAGCTTCTGTGTTGTTCCAAAAGTGAAGCCAGCCATATTGAAGTGACCACCTATACAAGGAGTACTGTGGCATCACAGACAACAGGGGAGGATTCTGACATTTGCTATTTAATGTTAGCGAAGGAAACATATTCGCTGGACAGTTGTTAAATATCAGAGTTCCGCCTTTCCTATCCGATTCGCCACGTATGTATTCCCAATGAGGTCACTCCAATATGGCTGCCGTTGGCTCTAATTATCCAGTGAGAGAAGCCGAATATGAGACGTCAAATTAGGTTCAAGATTTTATCCATTTAATGTTAACAAAGAAAATATATTGACCAGACACTAAACCTATTTCTCGAGCGTAGCAGTTAGAGCTTCTGATGATCTCTGTCAATTTGCATTATCCAAATATGAAGGCTTCAAAATCAGCTCATCAGCAGTGTTCGCCAGTAACGAAGTAAATTTACTTCGTTACTTTACTTAAGTAAAAAAATCAGTATTTACTTGTAACGAAGTATATTTTTCAACAAATACTTTTTACTTGTAACGAAGTAATTTTTTTGTTAAATAATTACTTTTTAACTTCGTTACTTTTTGTTTCATCGGCAAAGTAAAAAAATAAATTCGGAATGCGGAGTCGCGAAATACTCGGTCCACTCTATCCATCCGCTGGAGATCTAGAGTGGAGAAATTGCGTGAAGTTGTTTGCATGTACACGTAATTGGCAACTGTTGAGTTGGCGCCGCCAAACAGCGCCCAGATTAAAGTACAGTACCAGATTATCAATTGTCATTTGTCATGTTGGTTAGTGGTTCGAGAATATATAGTTTGTTTGAGAAGTACTTTTCTGGAATATTTTTTTGCCTTACTTTTACTTTTACTTAAGTAAGATTTTCAGGCCATACTTTTACTTTTACTTAAGTAAGATTTTCAGGCCATACTTTTACTTTTACTTAAGTAAGATTTTCAGGCCATACTTTTACTTTTACTTAAGTAAGATTTTCAGGCCATACTTTTACTTTTACTTAAGTAAGATTTTCAGGCCATACTTTTACTTTTACTTAAGTAAGATTTTCAGGCCATACTTTTACTTTTACTTAAGTAAGATTTTCAGGCCATACTTTTACTTTTACTTAAGTAAGATTTTCAGGCCATACTTTTACTTTTACTTAAGTAAGATTTTCAGGCCATACTTTTACTTAAGTAAGATTTTCAGGCCATACTTTTACTTTTACTTAAGTATAAATTGAGGAGTTACTTTTTACTTTTACTTAAGCACAAAATATCAGTACTTTGCTGAACACTGCTCATCAGATACAATAGAAAGCTCAATCCAGTCCTATGTTTGAGATCAGTAGTTATGTGGAGGTTTTTTTCATTATTGATATTGTTCAAATGCTTATTAAATGATAATATATTATGTTTACGTTCAATTAGCTACCAACTATCCTTGTGGGAACTATTTTTACTCTGATTACAACGTGGATCGAGATGACAAAGATGGGAAGAAGAAAAGAACTCGGACCGCATTTTCAACGGACCAGATTAAAAGTCTAGAGAAAAGATTCACCTCGAACCACTATGTGGTCGGAGCAGAGAGACAGAAACTAGCGAACGAACTTGACCTGTCTGAGGCACAAGTAAAAGTTTGGTTTCAGAACAGGAGAACAAAATACAAAAAAGAAAAAGAACTTGAAAAGTTGGGAAAGAGAAGGATTAAAAGGAAAGGCGAGCACCATATTCGAAAATGGCAAATTCTTACAAAACATTACGGTCCTGACAGCGAAGAGCTGTTTTCTGATGATCAATAAATTTGGAATTAGTCTTCTCCGTTTGTCAGTATCAATCATGTAGCTCTTTCCTTACAGTTCATTAATATTGATGTAAATAATCCTATTTCTTTTTTAACATTATATATAACACAAGGTGTAAATATGTACTTTTGTTTTCAGTAGCAGTGGAAGTAAACCACCTTTTCATATAGATTTAGTGTTTCATTTCTTTAAACTATCTAAGTTAGCTTCACTCCGCCAGAAGACTGGGTACGAAATGGACGGAAGGATACGGGGTGTCACTATTTGTACGACAGTTCATGTTGTGACGTCACAATTTCAACATTATTTGGTTATTTTCTAGGATTAAACCATATCTCGACTAAATCAGTTTGTCGGAGTTTTACCAATATTCATCCTTTTAACTTACCTGTTTGGTTGGTTGGGTAACAGGCGGTCCGATTGGCTCCTGTTTGATTGGTTCCGTGATGCTTGGAATAGGATCAGATTGATTGGTCCTACTGATCCTGATCCGCTTACCAATCGAAGCTTACCTGTACCCTTCAAACATCAGTTGCGGAACTGATGGAGTAATTCAGTCTTGTTAAAGAGGTGGGATGGTGGGTGTGTATTTCGTCCGCGTTGAGCACTGTACTGCACTGCGTCGTCTGCGCTTATTGCGTGACAATAACTTCGAATGCTATCGGATTACGGTTGCGTTGCATTCGAGTGTTATACTCTTGTGCGTCATCGATATCCTGGGGCGTATGCATCGTAGCACGTCTCCTTTGGTTTAACCGTCATCATATAGTGAATCCCCGAAGGATAGGTTTCAAAATGGCCGCCATCCAGACTATATGAATTGAAATTAAGCATAAAATAACCCTAATACTAACTTTAATACTTAACTTAATATTAACTCTAATACTATAACCTTCACATAGACCTCAATATCGGCCACCATATTGAAACCTACCTCTCGTCCATACCCCATTACAATTACGGTCTCACGATTCTGTACATTTAACCAGCTGTTGTGGTCTAGTGGATACCACAGATGTTTATGAGCTGGGAGACCCAGGTTCAAATCCTGGGTCGGACCACCACTTAGGGTCTTAAAATAATCGAGGAGAAAGTGCTGCCTATGCAACAACACCAGCAAATGGTAAGACTTTCGGGTCTTATCGGAAAACGTATAGGTCCTCGGATTGGGAATCCCTATCAATTGGGTTTTCCGTTCACCTAAGAGTGATAAACTGAATAGTCGAACGCTTAAAACGTGAGCCTAAAAATAAAATGTGAATTAAAAATAAAAATAAAAAATAAAATAAAATAATAAATAAAATAATAATAAAAAAACTAAAAAACTAAAATTAAAATGTGAGCTCTGGCTCGGATTATAAATAGGGTAACCTTATCATGCGTGATCGACTCTAAATAAATCATACGTACTCATACTCGATTCTCACTGTAAAATGTAAATCCTAAAAGCAAGAAACTAAAAGGTTAAAAATCTCACAAATTTAAATTATATTAGATCCTCTTCCTTGATTGGTGTGATTTCAATATTTAACGAGTTTAAATTAACGACAAAATATTAATAAAGACGAAAATCCTGGGCATACCATATCATAATGTTCAATATGTACCGATTTTAGCCAACGCAATACCTGTATTGATATGTAGCCATATCTTTAACTGCAATAATACATAATCAAATACCATTAAACAACAAACAAGTAGACACGTGTACGCAATGCGTACCTATTTTTTCGCTATTGTTAAAATAAAAATCTTATCTTGTGTTATACTATTTGTTAAAACCACGCTGTTACGTGGGAAAAATACAAAATATATATCGTTACGTTGCATGATATCTCACTATTTTTGCACTTTTCTCACTATTTTTGCACTTTTCTCACTATTTATTGGATCTCACTATTTTTGCTTTGGATGGGTTGGCAAGTCCGTAGGCCCTATGCAAAAATGCCGCCAATTTTATATTCTTTTACTTATGTTTTATTTAAATCAACCCACAAACCTCGTTCTTATGTTTATAAATTAAAATAATATATCACACATGACCTCGCCTATTCGGGGTTTGGGGATTTTACATATTCGTAATCATTGGGTTCTACCAAGAACAAATGTAATATATCTTGTTGTTCGAAAATTTCATCTTCATGCCTTTTTTCCCTGCCAAAGTTGATTTACTATTCACAGGAAATGACGTCAAAGCAACAGTGTAAGAGCAAAGAAGGTTTGGCTAAAAATTCGCGCGCTTTCTCGATATATGAACAAACCGAAATACAAACCAACCCTAACCCTAATCCTAACCCTAACCCTAATCCTAACCCAAATCCTAACCCTAAAACTGACTTGGGTTGATGCTATAATAATTTTAAATTTCGGTTGCTCATATATCGAGAAAGGGCCAAAATTCGCGCAATTCCCAAACTTTCATTGCATTTCACTGCTGAATCAGATAGATCAGTGATCAGACCCCATCCACACGTATACGTTTTCATATTGTTTCAGGTAGTGGGACCATTGTTTTCTGCTTCCCTGAGGACTGGGAACAATATCAAAACGCTATGAAAACGCATACGTGTAGACATGGCCTCAGTGTGCAATAGACGACTTTCATAATGGCTGCTAATTTAAATATTTTAAATATTCCTTTATGTGCATCTAAATTAGCCTTTATGGCCTCGTTTGCATGTCAGCAATTCAAAAGAATTTTGCTTCGTAACGAGGTTGTAAAGACCACAGTTAGTAGAGTAAAGACTAATTTATATGCACATAAAAGAATATTTAAAATGGCAGCCATTATGAAAGTCGTCTATGCTTTTGCATGTCCCTGCTTTGACGTCATTTCCTGTGAATAGTAAATCACTTTAACTCTTATCCACGGGTATTGACCAATCAGAGCGGTTGTTATGTAAATAATATTTTATAATGTACTTTTGTTATAGTACTGTACTATTATGTATGGTTATGTTTCCAGCTGCCCCTGTTGATATTGTCAGCTAAGATATGATATTTATATATATTATAATTACAGTATTATAATTACAGCGCATGACATTCTTTCAAACACAATTAGTTTAAAATTAATAAATATTCATGATCAAATACATTTCTAACCAAGGAATTCATCAAGTCCATCAAGAGTGAAAACGTTGAGGGACACAATTGGAATTCAAAGATTTGGTCTCATAGCTCAATATATAAAATAAAGAGCAGTTATTTGCCAAAAGCAAGCGATGAGTGCGGAAGAAAATTCAGTAAGTGCAAACAACTGTTTAGTGTTTACTATAATAAAGGCGTACAGGCCTTAGTCCTTAGTATTAAATTATGATGATGTAGCGAAGCCCTACAAGGTTGTTAAACAAGGAAGTTGTACTGTAAATCACTATTTTTACTTCTATATCGAGTTAAAATTGTAGACACAGTTTTACCAGAGGAAAGAAAGTATTGCATAATTTTACAGACGACAGCTTTCTGTAAAGGCCGAACCTGACATCAAGAACGCATTATAATCGTATAGAACAGTTAGGGTCTCTGTTTCCCGTGTTTCTTTGTAAAATGCTAAAAACTGCATAATTTTACAGGTGTTAGTATATAATAGTTAGTATTGCACAGACAGCGTATATTAATAATTTATAATGTAACAAAGGTTTGGTGCTATGAGCAATGATATATATAATTGAAATGATGATATATTGATATGTTATGTGATAATATTATTATACCTCAACTGTAATTGTCCAATCAGAGAGGTAGATTTGTACAACATGGATATATCTTGAATAAAAAAGCTATATCAATATATATTATGTTTTGGTATAATATATATAATTAATATAGACCCTCCACTTGAATATTTTGAAAATATTACCTCTTAAGGATTGAAGTTAAGTGCATAATTATATGATATCGATGTGTGATTGCTCATACATATTTGATTTGTATTATATGATGTATGATTGTTTGTACATATTTGATTTGTATTATACGATGTATGATTGTTCAAAACTTGCTTATTATCCACTCTATCAGTTTCAGGTTTCAGAAATCATAGAAAAACTCAAGTTGTCCAAAGATGACCTAACAAGGGAGATGGATCTACTTACTGCAGATATGAGAAATGGATTGTCTGCCGATGAAGACACCAGAGAGATGTCTTCAGTACAGATGTTGATAACCTATGTTAGAAGCACACCAACTGGCAAGGAGACTGGAGATTTTTTGGCATTAGACCTGGGTGGCACCAACTTCCGTGTATTATTGATTCACATAGATCCAGATCGTATCACCATGGACAGCCGTGTGATGCCAATGAGTAAAGAGTTGATGACCAGCGATGCTGTAACATTGTTTGATTACATTGCCGAATGTGTTATTAGTTTTGTCAAAGAGAAGAATATACAGGACAAAGTTCTGCCTCTTGGTTTTACATTTTCTTTCCCTGTCAAAATGCTAAGTCTCACTTCAGGTATTCTTTTAAAGTGGACTAAAGGTTTTACAGCAACTGGTGTTGAGAACCAAGACATTGTTATTCTGTTGAAAGAAGCATTAGCTAGAAAAAAAGTAGGTGAAGCAATCAAGCTTTATCGGTAATATTAATTTAAAATGATATTTTAATATATTAAAGATAATTGTATTGTCAGCTGCTTGTGTTGTCTAATCTGATATGTTCCCACATTATCAAATTAGACAATAATAAAATGCTATTTTAGCACATTTTTTAAGAACTGATAAGATTATTTTAGGGTTAAAAAATGCAAAATGTGAAATATTATTTGAAAATTTTGAATTTATTCACACAAGTATTTTATATTTTTAATCATGATAAATATTGTTTTCTGTAGGAATACTCCATCAACATTGTAGGTCTGGTCAATGACACTACAGGTACACTAATGTCTTGTGGTTGGGAAGATCATGATGTATCTATTGGATTGATATTAGGTACTGGCACCAACGCATGCTATATGGAGCACCTGGAAAACGTGGAGAAATGGACTGGAGAGATGGATGAACCACGGCAAGTCATTATCAATACAGAATGGGGTGCTTTTGGTGACAATGGCTCACTGGACTGGGTTAGGTCTGAATATGATAAACAAGTAGATGAGAATTCACTGAATCCTGGCCAGCAAGTGTAAGTAGAGATCACCACTGCATGATTTAATAAATTCTGTTTATCTTTGTTGAAATGGAATCCATTGCAAGTGACTTGAATTTAACACACCAACAAATTACTAAGCTATTATGGTTTTAAAATGTTCACATATTGATAAAATGCATTTTGCTTTAGATTTGAGAAAATGATATCAGGCATGTATTTGGGCGAGATTGTTCGACTGGTTTGCGTTAAAATGGTTTCCAAAGGTTTATTATTTGGAGGTATTGCCACAGATAAACTCAATGAAAGAGAAGCCTTTCTAACCAAATATGTCTCAGATATTGAAAGGTATGTACTGTAATATTGGTGTGTACTATGTTTAATGCAGTATTCCTTTGTGAACCATTTTGATTTTATATACAGTTATAGGCTTAGAATTTGATTTTGTTTATGTAGTGGGGATTTAAATGAAATAAAAAAGGTTTTAGAGGAATTGGGTGATGTGAAAGCATCGGATGAAGATATTGAAATACTTAAAAAGGTTTGCCAAATTATATCCCAAAGAGCTGCACGCCTGGCCACTGCTGGTTTGGCTGCCATTGTAAAGGTAATTATCATATTATTATTAGTTTAATCAAGCAATTGGCAATTTCTGTGATGGGACCAGCATTAAAATGTTCATCCAAGTATACTGTATATTAAAGTAAAATAATTAATTAATAAAATAGTATGGTACACCAACTTTACCATTTACCTAGAAAATTGGCAGATCTCATTGCACCATTGCTGTGGATGGGTCTCTTTTCAAGAAACACCCGAAGTTCAAAATGTACATGGAAAGCACTTTACATGAGTTACTCCCTGGAAGACATATCAAACTCATGCTCTCAGAAGATGGATCTGGAAAAGGGGCAGCATTGGTTGCTGCTGTTGCTTGTGAAAAATAAGACCTTCAAGTGCATTTCTTAAGTATAAATAATGATATAAACCTTTAATGGTACAGTATTTAGTGCTGGTAGTAGGTATATTTCCTTTAGAAGAGCTGATTTGAATTTGTTGTTTTACAAGCAATATTATTCAGAAGATTATTGTGTAAAATTCCATCGAACTACAACTTTGAGTTGTCAGTAATCTAATGGCATGCACAAATCACTAGTGTCATTTTGATTTTTTACTATAAATAAAATAATGTTCATCCTAACTTCAAGTCTTACATAATATATATATTTCGAGTGAGCATTTTAGGATCCAGGGTAATATTTTTTATTTTTGCATAAAATCTGTTTAATATTGTCAAAATAATTCTAAGCATTGTGCAATCAGTACTTTAAAATAAATATATCCATAATTCAAACATACTATACTATTAATTAATTAATATACATAATTCTCTAGTCTAAGATGGAAAAATTCTTTTCTTGATTATATATAGTACAGTTGAGAAAAATAGAACAAGTCCAAAAAATATTAGTAATTTATCTGTTGTTTCTCGTCGGTTATATTTATTCAGGAGCTGTTTGCTTGTGTGAACAAACCCAGATAATCCCTTTAGTTCTTCATGTGTGTCTGTTATTCCTTTGGACGAAGTCACTGCAAAAGAAATGCCAAAGGTTCAAAGTTCTGATAGGGATATACTAAAGTTTCATCTTTATGCCTTTTTCTCTTGCTAAAGTTGGTTAATTCTTAACAGGAAGCGATGTCAACCCAGGGACATTCAACAGGTGATTCAACAGTAACAGACAGTATATCACTATGCAATGACGTATTTTGTCGCTGGGTTGGCATCATCACTTCCTACTTTAGCAGGCGAAAAGTCAATGATATTAAGGAATTTTTATCAAAAGGAAGAATACAATAATTAACTTACTCAGAAGTTCAGTGTTACTTCCACTTTGTTGAACTTGATTTTCCATCATTTTTGCAACACTCATTAGGCTTTCTGTAATACCTCCAGCAGTTTTCACCAATCCTTCCTTATTTTGCTTTCTGGTAGTAATATACAGTAAAATAA
The DNA here is from genome assembly GCA_035772405.1 of Chrysogorgia sp. JL179-B06. Taxonomy (NCBI): domain Eukaryota; kingdom Metazoa; phylum Cnidaria; class Anthozoa; order Scleralcyonacea; family Chrysogorgiidae; genus Chrysogorgia; species Chrysogorgia sp. JL179-B06. The sequence goes on along the minus strand of JAYKKM010000096.1, from coordinate 1,758,165 downwards.
CTGAGTTATTGATACAAAGCTGGTGTATTATACAGTGTTAAAATATACAGTGTGTATACAGTGTTCATCTGTGTATATATATATATATACAGTGTTAAAATATACAGTGTGTATACAGTGTTCATCTGTGTATATATATATATATACAGTGTTAAAATACAAATTAAAAACTCTAAAAGGTTGGTGTACTGCCAAAATTGTTAATAGGAGGTCTAATGTTTTTCAAGCAAAGGTCCTTAGTTAATAATTTATCAGATGTTTCATCCTTTGATGAAAGGCCTATGCTAGAAATCAAATTGATTGGAAACTAGAGATTTTTAGTGTCTGAAAACATTTATGCCAAAACATTTTGATATACTTTACTCGAATTCATGTTAATTATTCACCTTTGTTTTAATTTATTTCCACCTTCACTCGACATCAGCAGACGTTTTTCATGTTTTTCTATAGACAGTTGTGCTGTCATGATTGCCTTGCGATAATTTCCTTGTGTACTAAAACAACAACAGGCATTTAAACTTGTCAGTACACTCTACACATCCATCTGTCTGTCTGTCCATGATAGTACATCCATCCAATTTCAAATATATCTACCAAGCAACTCACCTGATTCTGTCAGGTGTCACCTGATTTTCTAACAAATCTCCTAATCAAAGGTCTCTTGCTTAAAGTGCCCCTAACCTCAAAATATTTTATTGTCTTATTTGGAAGAACCTTTGAAATGATAAAGTAACTTCTTTTGAAGATTTTCGTTTCTTCGCTTTCTTTTTGAGATATATCAGTTTGTTTGATATGCAAATGTCTGGAATTTACGTCAATAATGCATAATGACTTATCAGAGAATGTTATATATCTTTGCGTTCATCAAATAAAAACACTAAAGTGTGAATAACACATGTGCGTGTTTCTCCCACAACACCAAACTTCTCGATTTTAAAGAATTTCGTTCGAGAATGAAAGAGATACACACATTTCTCCAATAAGTCATTATGCATAATTATGTGTGTGACGTAAATTCCGGACATAAATGCATATCAAACAAACTGATATATCTCAAAAAGAAAGCGAAGAAACGAAAATCTTCAAAAGAAGTTACTTTATCATTTTAAAAGTTCTTCCAAATAAGACAATAATTTTGAGGTTAGGGGCACTTTAACTTTGGGGATACAATTACAGTAGATAACTGCAGCCCTGCCAAGAGGGGGGTAGCCGGGCAACTGGCTCAGGCCGAATAAGGGGCCCGAAATGATAACCATCATGTAGGCATTTAGGGGCCATGAAAGACCATACTCTAACCCACATCGCCCTGGGCCAATCTTGGCTCTCGGCAGGCCTGGATAACTGGGCCAAATCACACTATGACAAAAGGCCTTCACTCGAAACATTAGACATCCTATTCACAATTTCTGCAGTACACAAACATTTGAGTTTTTCTTTTATACTATCCTTTTATACCATTTCAAAATAGCAAGCACAAACAAAGGTTGTTTTAAATGAAAACTGGTTTTTTCCAGCTGTCTCTTTATACTGTACATCTTTTTGATGAATTCCAGAAAGCTCTAGATTTTGCAAGGATTTTTATAAATTCTCAAGATTTTCATGCCTCTGTCTAACATCATGTCAGTTACCTATCCACATTCCTCTCTATAATAGCTACATCTATTTCCCCTTTCTTCAAGCTTTCACGACACATTTCTCCCTCTTTACCATGTTAAGTTGTGATTATGTTTCTCAACCTCTTCTTGAATTCTTCCATGGCAACTCTGTTTATCCTGCTCTTCGCCAATTAGCTTCAACTCCTGAGAAATGTTGATGACTTTAGTAAACCACTTTTGAAGTGAACCTTCAAAATTATAAATAATATAAACTGCACTCTACCTCCAATTTCCGCCTCAAACTTTGCACTAGTTTTTTAACTTTACTGTTCAGTTGGTTCAACTCATCTTGTGACTCACTAATATTCCTTGTCTCTTGAACCAGAGCTATGAATTCAAACTCAAGTTGAACAATTTCCCGAATTTTTAGTTTACTTTGCGATGGAAGATCAGCCGCCATTTTGAATTAAAGTACCGGCGATGCTCCCCAAAATAAATCCGGTGGTAAATTCCAGTTCGAAAAAAGTTCCGGGGAGGCTAAGGGCACGAAGTGAATGAAACTGATACAAAACTGATACAAATTAACTGTTCAGTCCACAGACCACATTTGTTTATTTTTACAATCAAAACTAAAAGAAATCTAAATTCAACAACTGTGAATTAGGTTATCATAATATGGGGATAATTATAAGGTGATATCAATTTTTTTCACTGTCACAAATACTCGCTGGTGCAAAAAGGCAGCGTGAGGGACAATTATGATATCGTACCAGAGAGGGATAAAACTGATATCACTGAGTCGCGAGTGTGATAACCTTTTTATCACATACTTAAGTGCCTTTATCATGGTGATAAACAGTGGGAAATATAAACGATATTGTCCCCTAGGGACATATCGTTTTTATCACCCACTGTTATCAACCTGATAAAGGCACTAGTAGTAGTATGTGATAAAATGAATTATAGCATCATGCTGGAGATATCAGCGTTTGACTTATATTTTACGCCGAAGTTCAGACTGGTATTAAATTAATTTTGACGGTTTTCAAGATTTACTTCTTTACAAAATAAGACTCCAAAACTCTTTGCTTTCTGCTTTCATCCTTCAATTCATATTTTCGTTTTTTTCCTGTTGGTTTGTTCTTTGAATCACCATCGTTGTTATACAAGTTGAAAACCTTTTTCATTGCTGTCGAGACTGCTGATTCCAAGAACCCAGACTTTGATACCCACTTTGCACTTCGACCTTTTACGGATTCACCAGTCAACAATGATGGCTTTTCAGCAAGCACAATTGTTTGGACAATGTAAGTATGATGTAAATGTGAAAATATGTGCTCAACTTCCCCAAGATTAACTTGCTTCTCCTTACCAGTTAACACAACTCTGAATTCCTCCTTTAAAAGCTTTTCCACCAGAGCTTTCTTATCCTTCTCTGACAAATCTGGTTCAATTATAACATTTGGAAACTCCCACAGACCAGCCAATAGTCCAGTCGCAGGTCGTTTACAAATGAACACCATCGACTCCTCATTTTTTTGGCTCTCTTGGTATTCAAGAACACAAACGGCTACTTTCTCCCGTCTGGCTCCTTTTAATTTCTTTTTTCGAGGATAATTGCAGACGCCAACATCTTGGTTCCAGCTTCCATCATTTGGTAAACACAACTGACATTCCTCACCAACTAAATCTTCAATATCTTTAGAGGTCTCCTGGCAACTTTTGACTTCGGTTTCCTTGTCTTTTGCTTGAAAATACATGTATGATCTTATTCCTTGGTTTTTCATGTCAAGTGTTGAGTTCTCAACTTGTCTGTAAGCAAGACAGACATCTTTAACAGGGCAGCTCACACATTGTGGTGTCTTAGGTGTACAGATAGTTGCACCTAATTCCATCATTGCTTGATTGAAGTCACCAGGGTGATCTGTATCAATCAATTCACCAACTAACTTCCAAAAGGTATCCACTGCCAGGGAAGTTGTGGAATCTGCTGCAATGATTCGAAGCCGAGATAAAACACGAACAACATTGCCATCCACTACACCAGTGGGTTCATTAAAAGCAATTGAAGCTATAGCTCCAGCAGTGTACTTGCCAACACCAGGGAGATGTTTAACCAGGTCTGCTGCATTTATTGGCATCTCTCCATCCATTTCATTAACAACCTGGAGGAAGAACAATAATGACCAGAGTAAAATGTTGGTCAGTGATTTACTCTATACCAAACATTCATGTAGTTTGGTGTTATTCTGACTTAAAAATTATAATACATTTTATTTTTTTCTTTGATACATCTTGAAAATATGGTGTTTATTCTACAATTCTTCCCCCAAACTTCCAAATCTATGACCTCATCACTCAGTCCCACTTGCAGCTAGATAGAGGAATCTAGTCCGGACTGTGATTGGTCATGCTAGATTGCCATTGGATCTGATTGGAAAAGCAAGATTGAAATCCTTATTGGATAGTATTTTCAAAATAGACACCATAACCCTAATCCAACCCTTAATCCTAACCCTAACCCCCTGCCTAAAGTGTCATCCTAACCCTAACCCCTGCCTAAAGTAAGTTTCTAACCCTAATCCCCTGGTGTGATTTTCCAATCAGATCCAATGCCAATCTTGACCAATCAGTCTGGATTCTGGACTGGGTTCCTCTCTCTAGCTGCAAATCTCAGTCCCCCTCCCCCACTTTTCCAGATGTGCCTCCGACTGCATTCCTAATGCTTATTGCTTCCCAATATTTGGCCAGGACAAAGCTGTTTTATCACAGTTGATGAAGTTATCTGGCGACATCTCTGAGTAACAGCCATGAACATGTACCTTCTTACTGCCTTCATACAGCCTTCTAGCCCTTGAGTAATACCCCAACCCCGCCCACATCTCGTTCACTTCCTCCAAAGTTGCATGTGACAATTCCAGCAAGGTAGGCCACTTTTTCATCCACTTGTTATAGTACCCAACCACTGTAGCCACTTGTGTCTGCTGGAGCATCACTTCTGATACCCACACTGCATAACCTCTACGGTTCCTGTCTTTTTCTGATGCAGTTAAACTACGCCATGGCAAGTCCCTCTTGTTCTTGTCATACCAGCTTAGCAAATGATCTCTCACCAATTGAACTTCATCAAATGTAAACTGATGAATGCTGCAAGTCTTGCTTTGCGGAAATTGCCCGCTTTCCTTTGGAGCAGCATTAGCAGAGCCAGAATTGGTCGATCTAGTACGGTTTTTCTTCATTTACCACCAAAATATAAATGAGTTCGCGCAATGTTCGCGCGCTTTCTCCAAATCGCGCGGGAATAGGCCTGAAACTAGTAGACTAGAATCCAGTCTCATAACCGGGCAATATGGCGGCCGTCATTACAAAATTGTGTGTTTAAAACATGTGATATTGTGAGTGAATTTTGGGATATTTTTCGTTTGTTTTTTCCTTACTACAAGGCAGTGATGGACGACAGAAGCGAAGCAAGTGCAGAGAAAGTAGTTTACGAAGGAAAGGCTAAAATCATTTTCCCTAATTCCAACGAAGTTTTCTACAATCCAGTTCAAGTTTTTAACCGAGATTTGAGCGTCGCCTGTATCCAGGTTTACACCGACGAGCTCTATCCTTTGACTGTTAAAGTGAAGAAAAAGAAGGCTAAAGGGTCTGCGAATAGAGAAATAAGTGAGGAAGAAAGAGAAACAGTCCAAAATATTGATGAAAGTTCAGAGGGTACAGGTAAACTTTCGACACGATCAATTAATAGACAATGAACACAGAACGTTGCTATATTAACCCAGGCGATGATTGAGGATGAACATGAAATCTTGTTGGTCAGCAATCACGGTAATGACTAAAGGGTATGGACGCGAGATAGTTTTCAAGGTGGCTGCCAATATTACGATTTATGTTATGCATGAGTCAATTCCAAACTTGACCATCCCCCCCCGGAAAGGACCCGGGTATTTGATTTTTTTAAGAAATATAGTGCTAAATCCTGGCCACAGGGTAAAACTGATGGGCCCCTCCCCCGGGCAGTAAATAAGTGACAAATTCCCCACCCCCATGAGCACACATCAGTCAACATCAAAAATGTATATAAAAATCAAACATCAATGCACCCAAATGCATGAGTCAATTCCAAACTTGACCATCCCCCCAATGATTTGCAGCAAATCATTGGGGGGATGGTCAAGTTTGGAATTGACTCATGCATTAGGGTTAGGGTTAGTATTAGGGTTACTATTAGGAAACCAGCTTACCAGGAAATTGAGGTGGGGGTTAGGGTTAGGAAGACAGTTAAGGCAGGGGGTTATAGGGTTTATTAGGTGGGGGGTTAGGGTTTGGATCTAAGTTGTTTTGGGGTTAGTGGTTATTTGCGTGGTTAAGTGACAAAAGTCTGACGATTATATAAGTTAATGTGACTGCTGACCAACAAGATTTCATGCTCAATCTTGATCATCGCCTGGGTTATAGCAGACCCTTTTGGCTGCCTCAAATGTCTTCTCCCCACCTTCCTGAGTGTCCCCTGCCTCCCTGAGTGTTAAGTGTCCCCCACACTTTCTCCAGCAATCACCATCCAAGTTCCCGTCCACTTTTGAAACTGCCTTTAAAGGCAGAAATACAAACCAGGTTGCTCTAAAATGTCTTTAAATATAATGTTGAAGGTTTAAATTGTGTGTACTTGTTGATTGTTATCAAATTGAAAGGGGATTTTTAAAGAACGAACCAATGTGTAATATGAACTTTCCATAGTCTGACCCTTATATGAAAATAGTAAAGTGGATGGGTATACACATAAAGTACAGTAATAAGGTAATAAATTTAGCAAATTTTAATAGTCCTTGTTTTCTGTTCTGTCTTAAGTCCTCAGAAGGTCTTCACCCGATTTAGTACAGTACATATCAATATTTACAAATTAGGATGCAGATCAAATGTGGCCGAGCCAAACATAGAGATAATAAATAAAACTAGACGGGGCACTGGTGCCTGAACTTGGAAACTGATTGAACACTGTCATTTTGGGCAAATTGGAGCACAGTCTTCCCAAGCTTGCAGCACTTTTATTATTATGATATTTGACTCTTTATTTATGATCTATTTTAATGGACTTGCAACGGCAATTCATTCGATTCCGTTAAAATGCCAGAATATTGCCATAAATTAAAAAATAAAGTTCACTTTATTTCTTATGAAGTCGTAATTGTCGTTTTTGTGTAATTTAGTGTGAAATCTGGTGCAATTGAGGCATTCACGCGAGTTCGGTATCTGGGAACAACATGGCCAGATACCGAACTTGCTGTCAATGCCTCAATTGTGCCAGATTTCACACCAAATTACACAAAAAATACAATTACGACTTCATAAGAAATAAAGTGAACTTTATTTCTTAATGAATTCCCATTGCAAGGAATCGAATGAATTCCTGTTGCAATTCCATTAAAATAGATCGTACATAAAGTACTCAAATATCATAACAATAAAAGTGCGGCAACCGATCACTGTGTGTAAATGCCTCAATTGCGCCAGATTTCACACCAAATTACACAGATTTAACGAAATTGAATGAATTCCCATTGCAAGTACATTAAAATAGATCGTAAATAAAGAGTCAATAAAATAATACTAAAATAATAATAAAAGTGCTCATGCAAGCTTGGGAAGCCTGTGGTTGTTCTATTGTTACTTGGACTATTTTCTGTTGAGTAAAAGATCAAAATCATTGCTCCAGATGCTTATTTTGCTACCCACCGCACAACACACGCGTGTGGATGCGACCCAGGTTTGCAAAATAAACAAGGTCACAAATAAGTTGTGCAAATCAAAACAAGCACCTGGGTACGAGGCTGCATATGACCTATGTCTGACCAAAGAATACAGCTAAGATCTTAAGCGTTGGTAAAAATTTATTTAACAACTTTATTGGGTAAACTATCAGCAAGGAGTACAAAATAGACTATATAACAAATAAATAGTACAATACAAACTATAACAAAAGTACACACAAAAGTAGCAGACCCAACCGGGAAAAGCGTGAATGGGACAGTATGACCCATGCAAGGTGCTCCCCGTGACAATGATATATATATATACAGATATAAAAAATTGTGACAATTATGTACAAGCGACCATGTACACAGGATTTCCACGTCAAATTCTGAGTTACACATAAATTTTGATATATTTCTTTGAGGAAACGTTTACAAGAGGAGGGAATGGGAAAATAGTAGGGGTGCCAATTTACATAGAGAATTCCAGAGTTTAACTATACGATAAAAATAAGTAGATTGAAAAGTGGTGGATTTATATAGAGGAACTTTAAGAATGAGGCTTGGGTTTTGAGTAAGTTGTGTGCAGCCATTGCTAGCAAAAGACACAAAATTGCGGACGTCTTGTGGGCATGAACATAGTCAATCGAGATATGGTCTGGAAACTCGGCAAACTTCAAAGCGACTATAATGAGCTACGTTTTGATGTTGAACCGTACCTTACACCGTGCACATCCTTTGTTTTAGGTTTATTAATATTTAATAATAATAATAATAATAATTTGATATTTTAAACAGGTTAACTTCGTCAGCTATTAAAAGCTGTTATCAATGAAGGACCTGTAAAGATAAGTAATATGCCTATAGGATAAAATCTAAAAATACTGAGAATTAGTTACAAAGTTAAAAAGTTACATATTATACAAAATAGATAAAATAATCAGTTTAGACTAATATCGCAATTGAATTCGTTGCACTGAGTCTTGAATCTCAAAAACGACTGTTGTTGTTTCATCTCCACCGTAAGCTGATTATAAATAAGGGAACCTTGAAAAGCAAATGTTTTTCTGCCAGTCTCAGTTCGAACTTTTGGTAAAACGAGATTTGTATTATTTCCACGAGTTTCTTTAAGATGCGATATTTTAGTAAAATAGTCCTGAAACATCCTTGGTGCTAGTCCGTTTAAACATTTAAAAACCTCAAGTGCGCATCGTTTATTTCTGGCATGGTTCACAGTTGGTAAGCTTATTAGATCTGTATTGTTGTTAATTATCTTTAGAGCACGAGATTGAATGTTTTCCATCTGGGTTTTGTGTGTTACTGATGCACTAACTGTTATATTACTGCAGTAAAGTAGGACAGGAAGTATCATAGTCTTGTAGATGGTTTCAGCAGCTTGAGGACAAATATTATGACGTATTCGAGCTAGTAGTTTTACTCTTGACGAAGCTTTTTTATAAGTATGTGCAAGATGTTCAGTAAAATTTAAATTGTTGTCCATTTGAACGCCAAGATATTTGTATGTCTTTGTCTCTGCGATATTGACCCCATTCATCTTAACGTTTAGATTTCTCGTATTTCTTGTGATCGATAGCTTTTGACGTGTTCCAAACAGAATACATTCGGTTTTACATTTTTTCATGTTTACCACCAGATTATTTTCTGTAAACCATTTTCCAACTTGGGCAATGTCAGTATTCAATGATTCTTCAATTTGGTCACAAGTTTTATTAGACGTGAATAATACAGTATCATCAGCGTATAATATAATTTCACATTTCTGCAACTGGTGATCAATATCATTCACAAGTATGATGAACAACAAAGGGCCCAAAATAGATCCCTGGGGGACTCCACAAGTGATCGTTTCAACTTTAGATTTGGTGCCATCGTAAACGACAAACTGTTTTCTATTAAAAAGATAGCTTTCGAACCAGGATAGTTCTCTATATTCAACGCCATAAACGTTAAGTTTTGACAATAGACAAGCATGGTCTACTGTGTCGAATGCCTTGTGTAAGTCGACAAATACCGCACCTGTCATGTTACTCTTATCCATGTTTCTTCTTATGTAGTCAGAGAAATACGTTACAGCATGTTGAGTAGATAAACCACGCCGAAAACCATATTGTTTATCAGAGAGGAATTTGTTCTCTTCAAGATAAATATAGAGTTGCTGATGTACGACACGCTCGATTACTTTGGAAAGTACTGGTAAGACGGAGATAGGTCTATAGTTTCCCATGATCCGTTTTTCATCAGATTTATAGATAGGTGAAATTTTAGCAATTTTCTCTACTGTTGGAAAAACAGATTTTTCAAGGGAGATGTTTATTAGGTGTGATAGTGGGCCAGCTATTTCCTCGGCCCCGTCCACGATAAGTGATGTTGGAATATCGTCGTAGCCAGGGTTCTTTTTCTTTTTCAATTTCTTTAAAATACCAAGGTTGAGATAAACAACACGGTTGAGCGATTAAACCCAAACGATTCTATTGGATGATTGCTCATTATACTAAAATACAATAGGTTCAGTGACCGTGCACCGTGCACAAAATTGCATAAAGACGAACAAAAAGATAGAACAAAGACTTTAGCTGAGTTTCCAGACCATATCTCGATTGACTATGGCATGAAGCATAAATTTGTGTGTGAAGGATTGATATAGTTTTAAATAAACCTTTGGCCAGCATTACAACTCATTTAAATCACTTTTTTTACTGGTTCAGGCTGTGATGATCCTGGGATAGTTTTGTTGGAAGGTCTAGCAGCTTCGGGGTTACGGTCAATCAGATATGCTTTAGAAGTGAACGGCATAGAGAAGATTATTGCCAATGACATTAGTGCTGATGCCGTGAAATTAATGTCAAGAAACATTCAGGAAAATCAAGTCTCTCATCTTGTTACTGCTTTTCAAATGGATGCCAGGTTGGTGTCTTTAATTTTTGTCTTTTTTTTTTGTAATTTCATGATGACTAAGAAGATATGCAGCTTTTCGATTCATCTTTATTTATTTGTATTTATAAAAATCTTTACCCGGGAAGCCCACATCACCATAAGTGATTTTCAGTGTGGCCCTGCCATAGTGAAGAAATTAATTAATATATATATAAACCAAAATATAGAAAGCGGATAAAAAAGTCATAAAAATCATCATACATCATATTTCAAAATATTGATATAAAAGACTGATAGCACATTATTTCATTTTAGTTTCATTATTTAAACATGATAAAACATCTAGTTTTCAGATTCAGCGAATCTCCATAATGGTTCCTCCTAGTATAATGTAAGCTGTTTGTTAGTATTATTTCATTAAATTAAAAATTAAAGCAACTTGGTTTTTGGCCAGAACTCATGAAAAATGTTCAGTAAGAACTGGAGCTTTTTGTTACTTAAATAAGCATGCCACCTTCCAGTTGCGCATTAGTTAAAGAGTCTGACTGGGGTATCCTAAATTTCTGACATCACATGAGATTCTGCATTTCTCCTTTATTTTGCATATCAAAGCCCAGCAAATAACTCTTATAGGTACAACATTTTAGTAGAATATTTTAATATAGCTAACGTTTCGTTGTATATCACAACATCATCAGAGCAGATTAACAAAATAGCATGGTAAATTCTTTTCAAACGATGACCTTTTCATCCAATTTTTCTGACACATGTATTGTACATATATCCACACAACAGGCTTCAGAGGTTCTGTGGAGCAGATATAAATAAGATACTTTCAATATACTTTCTTTTAGTTTGATAATGTACCAAAACAGACATCCCATTTCGTCTCGATTTGACGTCGTCGACCTTGACCCGTATGGTTCCCCAGCAGAATTCTTAGATGGTGCTGTACAATGTGTTAGTGATGGTGGTCTTTTGGCCGTCACATGTACGGACATGGCTGTGTTGTGTGGTAACCATAGTGAAGCGTGCTATGCGAAATATGGTAGTATGCCATTGAGAGGAAAATTTTGTCATGAAATGGTAAGGGACTTTATAAAATAACATGTTCACAACAACAATTGTTCTGATTGGTCAATACCTGTGCAGGATCAGAGTATCCAAACACGTGAATTTTGACGTCTCGTACACACATAAAGCAAGTCATGCCATCATCATTTTTAAACATTTAGTAACATTCTACATGCACAATAACTATAAAAAATGTAATTAATTAAAAAACAGCAATCTTCGTGTCAAATTTCACAACATTTTGGAAAAATAGGCAGAAAAATATAGGAAATTATAAGTATTTAAAGTGGACAAAGCGACGCTGAAGCGAACCGAACACGAATTTCCGTAATTTGTGATGGCGAAGTTTACCTTACTGTAAAATGTTACCTCTCGTCGGGCAGGGTATTCATAAAGAAACCATTTTGTTCTTGTAGCCAACAAAACATAGTAATTAGTAACCACTGAGCAACACTTCAACAGTGACAGAAATCACAAAAAGATTCCGTGTTGGAGAATATGAAGGCTAATAACCAAACTCACGAGACATCACTTTACATTTGGATCAATCCAACGTAAAGTTAAACGGTATATTTAGTTTGTGCTTAAATCCATCTGAAAATTTGTTTTGCATCTTCTAAGCATGTTTTGCTCACCTATCTGCTCGTGTTCTTTTACGATTTTTGAAAATCTTTGCAACATCCCGCGCATTTGGATTACAGAATAACATGTCTACTATACGCAAGCTCTGATTGGTCAATACCCGTGTTCGGATCAGGCCATCCAACACGGGATTTAAAGGAAACAAAACTATTGTGTTATTGTTCTTACGGAAGCGTATAAGTATCATCCGACATCCGAGTTACTAAAGTCAGGCATTCGAGTTACTAAAGTCAGGCATTCGAGTTACTAAAGTCCGACATCCGAGTTACTAAAGTCCGGTATCCGAGTTACTAAAGTCCGGCATCCGAGTTACTAAAGTCCGACATCCGAGTTACTAAAGTCCGACATCCGAGTTACTAAAGTCCGGCATCCGAGTTACTAACGTCCGACATCCGAGTTACTAAAGTGTGGCATCCGAGTTACTAAAGTCCGGCATCCGAGTTACTAAAGTCCGGCATCCGAGTTACTAAAGTCCGACATCCGAGTTACTAAAGCCTGGTTCCCCACATTGATTGCGCAGTGCTACGCTTTACTGGCTCAGGGGTTATCACCGTCCACCCGCAGGGCCTACCAAGTGGGCCAACGCCTTTACTTTCAGTCTCACGTGTGTTCAATGCCAACCACCGAGTGGATTTTGATGTTGTTTGTGACCTGATTAGTTGGCGCTCGTCGTCTTCCACCTTCCTCCGTGTCGGTGTACCTCGCGGCGGTTCGGTCCATGCATATCGACCATGGCTTCGCGCGTATCCCATGGTAGGCACTCCACGGCTTCATCGGCTCGTACGGGGTATCAAAGGCTCGGCAACTCCCTCACGTCATTCCCGGCTGCACATTACGGGCCAGCTACTTAATGTCATCCACCGCTCCCTATCCGGCGATATTTTCGACCACCGCATGTTTTGGGTTAATAGCGGATTGCATGACAGGGCTACATTGGAGTGCTAGGCCGGGATGACGGGTGCGCACTAGATTATGCACTAGAGAGTAGTCGGCAGAACCATGTTGAGCCCGCCAACACCACTAACCCAGCGGTAACATGTTAGTCGTAAATATTACGAACCATTTCGCCAAACGGTCGGAACTCGGAAAGCGAAAATATATCCATGCAGTGTCCACAGACATGCAGTTCTTGCTGGTACAAACTAATAACGTAATCCGGTAGATTCTCAAGCGCTTGAAAAGAAATTCTATCATAATCGAGGACAATTCCAGATGATCCTTGTGGGTCGAACCATAACATTTTATGTCCCGCAACTTGTGAAGGAATATGTTCTATCGATGCATCAACTGCCTCGTACCCAGGCGTCTCAATCCTTGTACACGCGCACGGCAAGCGAGGCGCGAGGGGGCTGCTGGGAAGGTGGAGGAGCGGGGAACGCCTGGCCATTGAACTATATATAGACTCTATATATAGTTCACTGCGCCTGGCAGATCTTGCAAGTGTTATGGTGGACAACAGCGTTTAATGGCGAACCGGAAAGCTCTAGAAATCCTTTCGATTATTCGAGAAGACCTGCTCACTTGGGAGCAATTTTAGAATACCCATCCACTTTTGAAACCGCATTTAAAGGCAGAAATACAAACCAGGTTGCTCTAAAATCTGTGTACTTGTTGTCGTTGTTGATAGTTATCAAAATTAAACGGGGTTTTAAAATAGAACGTCGTTGTGTTTGTTGTGGAATTTTTAACAGAAATAAACATAATGAATCGAGAGTCTATAATACATATAATGCTGATAACCAAACAATAGCATTATTTACATACCTTGCAAACTTAGCTTTTTTACAGCTTTATTTACATCTTGAAGTGTAGACATCTTGAATTCATCAAGTGTCAAAGGTCATCCGATCATTGTAATGACCACAAATAAAGGCTCAGACAAAGGATCAAGTGTTTAGTTATTTATTAGAATTGGGTCGAAAAATAGCGAAATTTGAAAAACCAGCGGTCAAATAGAACGACTTGCAAGAAACCGAACTTTCTTGCAAGAAACCGAACAAGGATCTGCCAGGCGTCTCAATTTTCCCGCCTTCCCAGCAGCCCCTTCGCGCCTCGCTCGCCCCGCTCCTCCGCCTTGCCTACGAGGCAGATGCATCAACAAAAATCTTTTCTGCTTGAACGTGAAGCAAATATTTATTCATACTTAATACTTCCGAAATCCTTTGTCTGAAACCTGCAGCATGCATTGTTGCGGTTGATATTTCGAAATCCCGAATAACGTCGTTTGCTTTTTGGAAAGTATCTACATACCCGTTGTGACTATCGATCACAAAATCGAATTTACTGGTCCAAGATTGAGAGTTTGCCATGTATTCTTCTCATGCATGAACGCTCTTCTCCACGTGCGGGTACAAAGATACTAAATATTTACAAATCAAATATCTAAAAAGGTTGGTGTATTGGCAGTATTGCCGAAATACCGTGTAAGTTGTCTAGCGTTTCGAAGGGCCATCGCTCGAAACGTTAGGAAACTTACACGCTATTTCGGAAGTACACCAACCTTTTTAGTATTTGATTGTATTTCTATATACTGCCTACAAGCACAACATATTTTGAAATAATGTGCGGTAGATTTACGAGCGTTTTGCGACTGTTTTACGACGAACATGTCACCGCTGGGCTAGTGGTGTTGGCGGGTTCAACATGGTATAGTGCGCACCGATAGTTACTGGACTGCCAGGCCTTGGCGTCTCACCGTACTGCCAGACCCTTGCGACTCACTACTCAGCGTGTCTGGATCAACTATGTCTTTAATCCAAATGCGGGAATTAGACGTCTGACTTGTATACATAAAAAGCAAATCATGCCATCCTCATATTTAAACGTTCATTAACACTCTACATGCACAATAACTATAAATATCTTCGTAAGTCAAAAACAAATAAGCTAAAGTGTTGATATTTGCGGTTTTAATGAAACTTTGCCCTCACAAATTACGAAAATTATCGTTCGCTTCAACGTTGCTTAGCCTTTATCGACTTTAAGTATTCATAATTTTCTAGGTGTTTTGTGAATCTATTGAAACTATAGATTCTCATGCTAAGAGAATACGTTTTCCCGAGTTTTAATAACGTGATCGAAACCCTCCTGGCTGAAGTATTAAAAACACTCGAGAAGTTTTGGAAAAGCACTCTCCTCGGCGGCTTGTGCTTTTCTCTCTTGTTTTTATTACGTCACTCGGGTTTCGATAACGTTATAGAGACCCGGGCAAACGTATATTCTATTATTTAAATAGAGACAAGAGTGGAAGCATGAGTTGTGAGAACGAGAAAAAAGCTTATTTCTTGAACTTCTTCCTTCCATAGGCTCTGAGAATTATTCTATCTTGCATTGATTCGCATGCTAATCACTATAAGAGGTACATCAAACCTTTGTTATCCATCAGCGCTGATTTCTACATTCGAGTTTTCGTTCAAGTCTTTACCAGTGCTGCTGAGGTTAAAAGATCGGCCAGCAAGAAATCTTTGGTTTACCACTGTTTTGGTTGCGGCAGTTATTTCTTTCAGCCAGGTTTGTGAATCTATTCAAACTATAATAAAGGAATAGCGACGATCCAATGGGCGAGTGTTTTTTAGCTTTTTGAAAATCGAGCAACATCCCAAGTTATAGACGATACATGGACGATCTTCAAGCTCAAATCCTCAGAAAATTATTCTGAGTTCCGGACAGGGATCGAACCTATAATCTTCTGATTTCCGGTGAGCCACTCTAACCATTGAGCTAACGAGACTCAGATGGAGAGCGAAGGTTGCAATGATGTGCTGCGGGTTCGATTGATATATGTACTGCCCATGCGATGTATCGTCTGTCTACTCCAAGCTCCCACATTCACTACAGCATATATATATATATATATATATATATATATATATATATATATATATATATATATATATATATATATATATATATATATATATACGAGATGTTCTCGTGGTTTTCGCAACCTGAACAATGGGCTAGTCCCCGAAACGTTGTTAATAAAAAGTTTTAAATACAATTCCTTTTGACGTTTTATATACATATATATATATTTATAAAATAAGTCGTGTCTTACGCACGCTCTGATTGGTCAGTTACCGTGTTTATATCAGGCTATGTAAAACATGGATGGATTACGCCATCAATTAGCCATCCTACGCCATCATACGCCATCAATTAGCCATCCTACGCCATCAATTAGCCATCCTACGCCATCAATTAGCCATCCTACGCCATCAATTAGCCATCATAACGCCATCAATTAACCATCATGGCCGCATGGCGCCATCATACGCAATAAGGAGAATTTACGTGTTGATAAAAATATATTTGTACATTTTATTTGCTTTCTACGGGTTATTTTATAAAAGAAATAGAAAACATTTTTATCCGTGTTCCCATACGTTATAGAAACACTCCTGGAAGTTTAATTTGGGAGAACTCAAAATCGCGTGGAAACACTCGCCCTACGGGCTCGTGTTCCCACTATGATTTCTCGTTCTCCCAATATATATATATATTTATATATATATATTATTTAGACTTCAAGACGGGTTGTGGGATATACCACACTGCTCTGATAGACAATTATCCTTGATTTTTTTATCTCAGTTGGTAAACGGATTGAAGACGGCAAGACGAGAAAGTATCCCCCAGGAACCGGACCCCCCGTTGATAAAACGTGTTCCGAGTGTGGCCAGCGGTTTCACCTAGGTGGACCAATATGGTCAGAGGCGATGCACGATAAGCAGTTTGTTGAGAAGGTTTTGGAGAAAGTGAAGAAATCTCCTTCAAGTTATAAAACATCGGAGAGAATGATTGGTTGGTTTGTGATTTGATGTTCTTCATAACGTTTTGTAACACCATGTGATCCTCAGTTTCTTACTCAGTCCCTAATCTTCAATCCCTAGGTATGTTAACGGTTGTTTCCGAAGAACTCCCGAACTCTCCATTGTTCTACACTCTGGAACATCTCAGTTCTGTCGTTCACTGTACTACGCCATCCATGATTCAAGTTCGCTCAGCTATCATCACTCTGGGTTATCAAGTGTCAGGCTCTCATGCCTCCAAGACTGCTATTAAGACTGATGCACCTGCCAACGGTATTAGAAAATTATGATTTCTAATATTATTTTGCCAGATTCGAGGTAGTACAGAAGTGTATACACAGGTAAAAGTGCCACAAGTTGTTGTTGCGTTGTTAATGGTAGAACAATACTGTAACAATGCCACTATATCATGGCTGTACAATATTGCTGAACGAACAATGTACTTGTTCAGCATTGTTTCAACAATGTTGTTCAGCATTGTTTCAACAATGTTGTTCAGAATTGTTTCAATAATGTTGTTCAGCATTGTTTCAATAATGTTGTTCAGCATTGTTTCAACAATGTTGTTCAGCATTGTTTCAATAATGTTGTTCAGCATTGTTTCAATAATGTTGTTCAGCATTGTTTCAACAATGTTGTTCAGAATTGTTTCAACAATGTTGTTCAGCATTGTTTCAACAATGTTGTTCAGCATTGTTTCAACAATGTTGTTCAGAATTGTTTCAATAATGTTGTTCAGCATTGTTTCAACAATGTTGTTCAGCATTGTTTCAAAAATGTTGTTCAGCATTGTTTCAAAAATGTTGTTCAGCATTGTTTCAACAATGTTGTTCAGCATTGTTTCAACAATGTTGTTCAGCATTGTTTCAACAATGCTGTTCAGCATTGTTTCAGCATTGTTTCAACAATGTTGTTCAGCATTGTGTCAACAATGTTGTTCAGCATTGTTTCAACAATGTTGTTCAGCATTGTTTTAACAATGTTGTTCAGCATTGTTTCAACAATGTTGTTCAGCATTGTTTCAACGATGTTGTTCAGCATTGTTTCAAAAATATTTTTACCAGAGATCGACTTGTTTGTTCAGTGTTCATGACGATGAGACCAAGGGTTCGAACATGATTCTAAAAAGAGGTGATGTAAAATATTTAAAACGTATTTAAATATTTTAGTTGTCTGGGACATTCTTCGAGCGTGGGTTGAGAAGAATCCTGTTAAAAAGAAACACGAGAGATCTCCTGGAGAGATGATTTTGAGTCAAGCAAGAAAAGTTGAAGTGTCTTTTGATTCGAAGCCTGGGGCTAACCCTGCCTCGAGGCAGCTCAAGCTGACGAGATATCCAGAAAACCCCGAAGCAGAATGGGGTCCGAAAGCTAGGTAAGGATCATTTGTTAATGAGATGGCTTAGTGTGATATAGCGTCGTGTGGTATGGTGTTGTATGGTATGATATGATATGGTGTGCTGTGGTATATAGGTGTGGTGTGGTATGGTATCGTGTGGTATGGTGTTGTATTGTATGGTGTGGTATGGTATGGTGTTGTGTGGTGGTGTATGGTGTGGTGTGGTGTGGTATGGTATGGTATAGTATAGTATGGTGTGGTATGGTACATGTAGGTATGGTAGGTATGGTTTGGAGTGTTATGGTAGGTATGCCAGGTATGGTGCATTGGTATTTTATGTAATGTAGGGTGGGTGCATTTGGATGGGATGGTGTGGTTGGCATGGTATGGTTAGGTATGGTATGGTATACCATACTATACTATAGTATCCAACGCCTTCTGTCAAATACATTACAATAAATATCTACCAAATAGTATGGTGTTGTATGGTATGGTATGATATGGTGTGGGGTGGTATATAGTTGTGGTGTGGTGTGGTGTGGTATGGTACATGTAGGTATGGTAGGTATGGTTTGGAGTGTTATGGTAGGTATGGTGCATTGGTATTTTATGTAATGTAGGATGGGTGCATTTGGATGGGATGGTGTGGTTGGCATGGTATGGTTAGGTATGGTATGGTATACCATGCTATACTATAGTATCTAGTCTCTCAGGGAAAGGCGTAAAACGCGCCTCGAAACGGCCAGCAAGCTCGGAAAATCCAGCGCCTTCTGTCAAATACATTACAATAAATATCTACCAAATAGTATTAAATATACTGTGGAAACTTGAGGTGAACAACGAAACACTATAATAAAGCTTGGATGTTCTCAATACATTTTGCGAATTGTTTCCTCGATCGTTGACGTGACATGGTAATTTCTCTGGGAACGAGATTGCTGACGTGGCAGATTGTGGCCGAGTGTTAGTACTGGAACTAGGCTACTGCCATGCGCTCTCTCAGGACAAAATGGCGCTGGTTTTCCAAGTTGCCGGTTGTCTGATATTCAGATATTGGTATCTTTAATATTTATGATCATTGTACGTTTCATGTTGTATTTGTTTAGAAATTAAAATGTTTAACGTATCTATAATCTATCCACTGTACAAATTCTAACTAATGATGCCATTATGCCAGTGGATCTATCATGTACCCAGTTTCCTATAATTCCCAGGTGCTTTTTTTAGAGCACCTCACCACTTTTGCGAGCTCTTTTTGTCAAGTTTCGTCTGTTTCTTCCCAGAGAGGCCTGCATATTATGATTCGGTGTGGTGTGGCGAAGTGTGTTGTGTTGTGGTGCATTGGCATGGTATGATAAAATATGGTATCACTAAGATATAGTACAGTACGCTACATTGTTGCATGTTCGTCTCTTTAACCAGATGCTTTTAATGTTATTTTTAGAGCACGCAAGAAACAAAAATCTAAAGAACTTCCTGAGAAACGAAAACTTCATCAAGGAAAACGAAAAGCTCCGAAGAATGACGATCCGATATCGTTTAAAAGTTACGAGTGCAAACGATTTAAAAAGGGCTTGTGTAGTTATGGTGATACCTGCAAATATACACACAGTTCGCAGCCTGATTCAGGAAGAGAAGCCGACAGCGACGAAGGTGGAGAATAGATGTGTCTTTTCATTTACGTTGGCATGTACAAAAAAATAGCTTTTACACCAAGGTCGTCAACCGAAATGCAGTCCTCTCGCTAGTCACAACTCCACAAAGCAGATGTAGTATAGACGTGACATTTTGAGTTTTCTCCAAAAGAAAAGGTGTCGGCAGTTTTTCTACACCAGAGGTTTCTTTTTTAAATTTCGCCAAGCTGCGTTCAACCATCGTGTTGCGTGCCGACACGCTTTAGTGCGTATAAACCACAAATATCAAGTGCAGGCCACGCTAGTCAATTGCCGCCAGACTTCTCGAATAGTCCAGATGTTAAGGGGTGAATTGTGCGTTTTGTGATACAAGCATGAAACTTGGCAAGTATAGATAGAGTTACTAGTTCTGATGACTTTCTGATATAGAGGCAACGCAGATTTCTTCCTGGTTGCCACAAAATCGAGTTTTTCTTCCAATTTACCTATTAAAGTAGTTACTATATCTTCAGTTCACTTTTAAAAGTTCACGTTAAAAGTTCACTTTTAGCGAATATCACCCATATCATTAGAAAGTTCGCAAAAAGCGGGTTGTACGATTTTCCAACTGCTCGTTTTGAGTTACAGAAGGCTAAACCCACTAAAAAAAGCATTTTGCGGCATTTTCCACATTTTTGAGCGTTAATAACTCAAAATAGCCTTATAAAATCGTCCTACCCGCGTTTGAATGTCCTTTATATAGTTTTTTTGCGAACTTTCTAATGATATGGGTGATATTTGCTAAAAGTGAACTTTGAATTTTCACTTTTTTATAATATAGTTTACTTTAATAGGTAAATTGGAAGAAAAACTCGATTTTGTGGCAACCAGGAAGAAATCTGCGTTGCCTCTATATCAGAAAGTCATCAGCACTAGTAACTCTATCTACTTGCCAAGTTTTACGCTTGTATCATAAAACGAACGATTGAGGCAAAGTTTCGGGCTTAACCGTCGGGCTAGAAGCCTAGTCTCTCGCTTATCGATGCACGCGAAATTGTCAAACAAGAAAACACTTGGACACTGTTTAATCAATTACGTGTTTATTTAACCAACAATTTCTTAAACAATTTGTAATTTTAACCAGCAATCAAAGTTTGTTTTTCTTAATAAACAACTTAGCCAAAAAAAACTAATATACAACAAACTGTACAAAACAGTATTAACTAGATTAAACAAAGTATCTTTCCCACGCATACAACAAATATATGAAGGAAAACAAATGAATATCTCAAGTAGATAAAAATAAATCATAGGAAAGCTACTGCAATTATTGCCGAATCTCGGACATTTATAAAACTTTGAATATACTCAGAAATAAGGTAATAGTTATAATATGGGAATTTAGCTTAAACCAATCACATTACAGTACTACTACCATTGATATTATTTATTGTACAATTATACCATGAGCTGCATACGACTGGCGTCGCTAGCCTGTGTACAGGCGCTCTTACCTCACGGGAGAGCTCGATGAAAGTCTACGACAGTATACGACAGTATACGACGAGAGCGAATGGTATAATTGTTTTACAATATAGACACCCGTAGTATTTTGAGGTATTTTTTCGTATTGTGTTAACAATCATTTGATTTCTTTCTCATTCACTTTAAAGGACATTGGCAACAAAAAAGTACTTTTTTATATCGAAGTATATGACTTAGCTTGGAGGAATGTAGATGAAGATGCTCGCAACACATTTTAAAAGTTGAATAAACCATGTCAAAACAGCGCCATTTTGAATATGTCCGTGACGTCATATGGTACACCGCAGTTCAGGTGACCGTGAGGTACTAGGTCTGAGTCGTCTTCTGGACGATCTTTTTATTAGTATTAAGGTTAATATTAGAAAACCATTAGGTTGGGGTTAGAAAACCCATTAGGCGGGGGTTAGGGTTAGGATCTAAGTTGTTTTTGGGTTAGCAGTTCCATGATGTATTTCATAATACAGGCATGTCCGATCGTAACAATCTCTCATTTCGTCCAACCTCTCGCGGATACTAAAAAAGATCGTCCAGAAGCCGACTCAAACCTAGTACCTCACGGTCACCTCAACTGCGAGTGTACCATCTAGCCACAACCGTGTTGTATTTCGTACTTGTGTGCTACTTATCGTGGGGCCATGTATTGCCCAGTTTATGTTGTAATAGCGATTACTAAAGTAACGTTGAGAAAAAGCTTACTTTCTTTGCATTTCCGCTAACATTGACCGCTTTAGTACATGAAGTCACAGGTCATGTGACAGCGAAACCGAATTCACCTTTAATACGTGATACGAGTTTTTTACAATCTCGAACCACGATATTCCTGTTATTTAGGTCACGTACTTATTTTCTGTTGCCAATGTCCTTTAAAAAATATTTTGCCATTTCGATTTTTCATCACTGGTGGTATACGAGCTGATATCTAGCTAGTATAAGAACCAATCATGTTGTAGCAGGCGCAAGGGGAGGGAACCACCCGCCCCCCTCCTTCCCCTTGCGCCTGCTACGCAGGCTAATCATGAATAGCTCATATATAGTGGGTGTCTATATTACAATACGCTTGTTCGTGTATCTATCTGTCTGTGTGTAACACTCTTTCCCAGGCTCCCACCGTGGAAGTTCCACTGGATCCTGCTAGTATAAGTTATAATTTTGGTCGACTAGCGATCTTAGTCCTCATTACCCTGACGAATTTATCAAGGTCATGAGGATAGTCATTCATGCTCAATCTCCTCACGCGCAATACTCGGGTATTCACGAGGATGGCTTTGAACTGAAGATAACCGCTCTTATCTTGATGTTTAAGTGGCAAAAATATATAATGGCTGCCGGATGGTTTTTAAACGTTAAAAATGTCCCAATAAAATAATTTGTTGCAGTGCAGCACCGTAAACCTCGCAGCTACGGCTCGTTTAACTTAAGGGAGAAAAAACCTTTAATATTGATAAATATATTTGAGAAAATATTGAAATATATATTATTACACTCAATTCGAATTATATACTGCTAAATGGCTACTAAAAATCATTTATGCACAAAAAGGTTTCATACTAAAACTATATATAACAGATTGTGAAATTTACCACAGCACCGTTGTTACCAAAACTGTAATTTGGTTATAATCCTTGCGGTGCGATTATAAAATCCTAGAAAAATGATTACAATTTTCGGTGCTGATATGAATAAAATATAAACTTTTTGTTGATTAAGCTCAAACAACTATACTTGTATATTAAAAATGTTTTGTATAATTTCATACTCTTCTCTCGAAACCAAGCAAAATGGATTTCGGTTAAATATTTGAGAATGTTGCTTCGGAACTCGCTCAATTTTACTTTAAAGGTGTAGTACCCTTTCGTGAAATAAACATATCTTATTTTACATTAACTTAGTGAGCCTTATTTTATTTTATTATTAATAGCTATTTTTGCATCTTATAAAGGAAGTCCAAATTTACTGTGCTGAATCTTCATATTTCTGTGATATTACTATACTATATTTTAGGAATGGCTCTATCAGATATAGGTAATGAACTTTTGATAACAATTTAGACTAATTTCTGGGCGAAAAAAGCATCGCTTTTCAAAATTAACGCATTCTCGAGAAATTTTTTGTCCGCTTGAATTTTTGCTTCAATTTGTTGGAGTCAATTTTCCTTATTATGTAAAATCTGTTTTTAATTCTTGGAAAATCTGTTTTCTAATTCTTGGAATTGTTTAAGTTTCTCAAAACATTTCGAAATTATTTATCTTGAACATGCAAAACAGCTGTATTACAGCTTTCCAACTTCTGTCAAGAAATCTGGCAAGAAATTTGCATGAATTATCTGAATCTAAAAATATACTTAAAAATGTCGAAAGGAAAACTTGAGTAATAATTAATAAACGTAGAATCTGCGAAGAAGCTACGAATATTCGTCAACTTTTAAACAGAATTTTTTCAAAAATGAATTCTGCCAACTAAAGGATAAAAATATCATTTGATTGTGCCAAGTCAATCCAGTTTTCAATCTTATTTGCACAAGTATTATCGGAAACAAGGTTGACTTGGTTACTGCTGATGTAGGCGTGTAGCCGACTGAAAAATGCTGTCAGTGATGCATCAAAAAAGTGCACTTAATGTGGTTACACTGATCAGTTTTGTCTAGGTCAGCAGCGTTCACAATAGTTACGCTTTTGTTGTCAAAATATTTCCCCATTCTAACAATACCCGTGTTTAAATAAACTGTGAGTGGGCTGATGTTGATGTGTTTACCATCTAAAAGGCAAATTACGTGGTCGGTCTGCGCCTTCTTTGACCAGCGGTTTGTGAAACTCGCGACCAGCCCTCGAGTGTATGATCGACCAACACTGCTCGCAATAGTACTGAAGACACGTGACGTTGGCGCAGAAAAATGGCGCGAATTTCCCGCCACATCGAACTCCATGGCATTCGTCACACATTTGATCGTCAAGGACGTAAGGTTTCACTTCAACCTAAAGTTTGAACAGGAGATGGATAATGAGAGGCTTGTTTACCAGTATTATGTAATATTTCAAAGCCGACAATGCGGAGTGGACCGGATTTCAAGTTCGCGTAATTAGTTGCAGTACCAGGCGAAGTCGAAGACTGTAACTAATTGCAAGGACTTGAAATCCGGTCCAGTCGGAATTAGAGACTTTTCTATGGCATCAAAAACGAAAACAAGTCAGTATTTACAGAGAAATCTGAGGTTGAAATCGTCAAAAAGAGGTTGAAATCAATATCGAAAATTGATTAATATCGAAAAAAGTAGAGTGCTGCGTTGGCAGCGTTTTGGAGATATAGCAAAGTGAAAAAGTGCATGGTGAACTGTCGAGATATTTAGGAACGAAATACTGACGAAATATTTCGTAACTAAAAATCTCGGCGGTTCACCATCTTTATACTTATTATAATATAGAATTGTGTTATATACTGTACATGCAGGGCCGTACTCAGAAAATTTTACAGGGGGGGTGTACGCTCACCTCAACCGACTGACGCACTAGCTTGTACCGACTACATCCTATCGATCGAAGCTTGTCAAAACAGTGGCAGATCCAGGGTTGTTCGGAAGAGGGGGCGCACATGAAGAATGTATTTTTATTTAATTTTTAATTTTGCAAAACCCAGTAGTACTTTTCCGGCGATTTCTGATAATAATTTTTGCGAAATTAGGGCACACGCCATTGCTAAAAATGCACGATTACAAAGGGCCATCAAGATTATGAAACACTTTAATATAAACTCAGAAGTAGTACAGAACTAATATACACTTTAGCCTTTAGGCATCTGGAAACGTCCATCGTTTTATCTTGGAACCCATGTAAAATAACTATGAGTGAAACTGGCTTTTGTAATGAAAATTGGATAAGCTACTAAAACAAATCGGTCATATATAATAATATTGCGTTTATCACTCCGACTTCTTCGTCTTGACATGGTAAAAAACAGACTGAAACACTTGTTTGCGGAATTTTAAAGGGGGCGCGCGCCGCGTGCGTGCGTGTATCCGCCACTGCAAAATATTGTCTTTCCGTTAGGTGCCTACTAAAATGACCCTGGTCAGCTGGTGAAATGGTTAATTAGTCCTACGTTAATAACACACTCTCAATGCGAAATGAAAACTTGATGAGCTAAAAGTTAATGATTCTACTTATTCCTGTTAAATCGAGCACGTCTAAAATATATTTTCTGCCGACTAAAATATAACTTCTGCCGACTGAAACTCGTATAAAGATTTTTGGGGGGTGTCGCACCCCCTACACCCCCCGTAGGTCCGGGCCTGTGTTCATGATACTAAGCTAAAAATCGCACAAGATCGGTTGCATATGATGTTGGCTCAACAACACTGTAGCAACGCGGCTATCATGGCCGAACAACATTGTTGAACCGGAACGATGTTGTTCAGCATCGTTTCAATGTTCAATATTGATGAACCCCACAACGGTTGTTCACGGTTGTTGGAACAGGATAAAAGTAAACAATAATGATAGAACAGGCATGTTCGTTATAGTCATTAGTTTATTATATCATTCTTTTAGGTGAACGGAATACCCCTGCAACAGGCTAGGAGCCAAATTGATAGGGGTTCCGAGGACCTACGATTTAAGGTCGTTATACGAAAAGACCCGAAAGTCTTACCATTTGCTGGTATTATTGCAAAGGCAGCACTTTCTCCTCAATTATATTAATTAAGACCACCCTGAGTGGTGGTCCGACCTAGGATTTGAATCTGTGTCTCCCCACTCATATAGATGCGTTGTAACCACTATACCACAACAGCTGGTATTAACAGCTGGTACTGGTACTTGTTAACAAATTGTAACAGTATTGATGGCTGAGCAAATGCTGTAACAACTTGTTGTCATGGCTGAACAACCCGCTTGTTGACAACATTGTTCATGCCATGAGTTGAAAATATTTACGCCTTTAGTACTGCAGAAATACCTCACATGATTATTACTTTGATTATCACTTTGACCGCCAGACCTATGGACAGATTAATACCTGTGACCGCCAGAGTTTTTGGTCAAATTGACCCAACTTTAATAATAACTAGGGAGGGGAAGGCCTGTATACCAATTGACAGCTCTACGACAAAACCTTTGAAAAACGGAGATTTCCGTCTTTGGCGGTGAAGCGTTGTGGGCCAAAAAACGGAGACCTCCGTCTTTGGCGGTCAAAGTGTAGGGGTATTACTATATTTTCACTTACCCTTTTATCAATATCTCCATGTTGAAGTTGGACAAAGCGAGCGCTAATGGCAGCAATATAACTTTGTTGATTTGAGAATGCGACACGTCCTGCCCCTGAATAGATATTTGAAACATTAGACGGTCAGTCTTAGGTTGTTGTAGTTTTGAGAAAGACTGTTGCACATTTCGACATCCCCCCCCCTTCGTCTCATTAATTCCTTCATTTGTCTGTTCGTCTTTCTATTTGTTTTCCCTCTGTTCGTTCATTGGTTCATTCGTAATCTTTCATCATGCCAACACATAAAACTCGAAGTTAAATTTACCTTTGGGGTACTTTAATTCGGGGTCAACATCAATACCGGCATAACACACCCCACCATACAAACGATCCATAATCAAAGCTAGTTCTACGGCTCGTAGTGGACGTGGTACACCTCCAACAAAGATTGTCTTTCGCGGGTCCAGGACTTGTGAGGCATCCATTACAAAGTCTGCGTCTGTTAGACACCAAGGGCGAATCTGAACCTGAAATTTGTCAATGTTCAGTTCAATGTCCATTAGCATAATCTTGAGCAATTACAACGACGATGACGACAACAAGGACGACGACGACATCACCGACGACGACATCACCGACGATGACATCACCGACAACAATGGGGATTTTAAGATCTACGACACGGCAACTTCGACAACGCGGCCCTCAAAACTTTAACAAGCAGTGAATTTAAACATTTGAGAGAAGCCATGATAAATTGACTACCGTATTTGATGTTTGAAGCTTGTTACGCTCCAGTTCTGATAAAACGATTGTAGTGTTTGAGCTGAAGTCAACATTGAGCAACAGCTCTCACCGAGTTCACGTCGTCCTGAAGACGTGAAAATGCTCAGAGTTGCGTTGTAAACAGAACGAGTACGGTGTTGCGAATTGAAGACCACGTTGTCGAGGTGCCGCGTCGTAGACCTTAATAAGTCGCTAATGACCATGATGATGACACCGCCGACGACGACAACAACGACGATGATGCATGACACCATTACCACCGAAAACAAACACCACCATCACAAACATCAACTTCATCAAACATGTAGTGGTACTACTAAAATAAAGTAATTCATTATTTATCAAAGAGGTGACGTACTGGTTTGTCTTTAATTGTTGGGCTGGAGACATACAAATAGAGCTTTTGGTCTTGTTCAATACAAGCCTCGATAAGGCGTTGTACTGAAATCTCTTCCAAGAATAACAAGAACGCATATCCTGGAAAAGAAAATTGAAAAGTTATTAGTTACTAAGAAATCAGGGAAAATGTAAGCTGTGAATTTTTTATACAGTCCTTTGCCATCAACAACAACTTGAAATCGAAGCTGGATATGAAAAGATAACGCAGTAAATTCATTACGATCTCATATTGGCACCCTCGACGGTTCAATTAATCAATGTATTCCTCGCTATTCTTAAAACATGTTAAATATATTAAAGTTTCTTAGCAGTTATGCTCCTTCGTACGTTTACAAGTTATCTTAATTTCCCAGGTGTATTAAGACCGTGTTTTTAATTTCCCAGGAGTATAAGACCGTTTTCTAAGGGTTCAGTTTTTTTGTATACACACTGTATAATAATAATAATAATAATAATAATTTATTATTTATATAGCGCTAATTCCTAAAAAGTCCAATAATAAAAACGAACCTAAAAATTACAAATTTACAAGTTTAAAAATTTACAAATATACGCTGTGGTAATGTTGTTCTAAAAGTTCTTCTAAATAAATAGGTGCCATACCATGTATTACTTTATAGACATATAACATGATAGTCTTGTTCAACTGGCAGCCAATGAAGCTCCATTAAAAGAGGAGTTACATGGTCGAATTTTTTAGACAATGTGGCTAACTTAGCAGCAGCATTGAGCACATATTGTAAGCGTTGGATCTTGTACTTAGGGATACCATATAAAAGAGAATTACAATTGTCTATAATTTCGATGTTACAAAAGCATGCAGGTATAAGAGTCTTCGCAGTGTCCATATTATGGAACCTTCTAATGTTAAAATCACCTTCTAAAGGACGGTTCTGTCAAAGCAGGCCTTTCTTATCTGCGACTTTTTCGTATCTACTGAACCGTTTGTAAATTGATCGCTCTAAAGGTTGACCCATATAGCCTCCTGGGAATTGCGGAATGGAAATTCAGGTTTATTATTAGACGTACCTTTAGGAGGAAAATAAGATTTACTTTCTGCTTTATGTGGCCAGTCCACCGTGAGATTACCAAATCTGCAAAAACTCGCATGGATTTCATCTGCATGAAAGAAGGAAAATATCTTGAATGAGGTGCGAGTGATAAGCTTATAAGGCTCTTTTTCTTTGTACATGTCAGTTTTAAATATCTTTTAGAGTTGGCTAACACAAATAACTAAATGAGCAAAGTTCTCAAAAGAACAGGATATAGTATAAACTAGAAGTTACTATCGCGAGGGAAATGCTGCCTCAAAATCCAAGGCAGTCGTGATATTGTGCAAAATTGCAAAAATAAGTGATTGGTTTATTGAAGTCAGAGTGGCAGCGGAGGTAATAAAGCCTCGTAGCAGTGAGCTCTATATATATATGGAGCTCACAATGAGCTTGCTGGACCATAGGTACTCTAGGGAACTCTGGGGGTAGACATCTATCTGGGGTAAGACATTCATTCATAGGTGCATTCATTACGCACAGCCAGGAGCCCCTGGCACATTTGTAGATGCTTCATGTCTCCCCCCCCCCTTGCCTACGGCAGTAAAAAGAGAAATAAGAGAACTCCATGTCGAAATAAGAGAACTTCATGTCGAAAAATACTTAAAGGACATTGGCAACAAAAATTTATCTAGTATGAAAGAACTCGTAAAATGATAGAGTAACACCTTTTATAACTTTTCCGTATTTTACTTCGTTTTTGAAATATTTAGTTTGTTTGATATGTAAATGAGATGGTCTCTGACGTTAGTAGCCTCATTCGCAGGGGCGAGACGGCGCGCAAAGAACGCCTGCGAAGGAGGCTATGACGTCAGGTGCAGGGTAGAGAATTTTCACTCATTCAAATATTAGTTACATCTTCAAGTTGGTTCCACAAATTTACTTGAAAATGTGCGTATAATAACTCCTCATGATAATGAACGTTATAAACTTAGCAATCGCTGAGATATAAGACAGTTTTTAATGTGTGAAAATTCTCTACTCTGCACCTGACGTCAGAGACCATCTCATTTACATATCAAACAAACTGAAATATTTCAAAAACGAAGTAAAATACCGAAAAGTTGTAAACGGTGTTACTCTGTCATTTTACGAGTTCTTTCATATTAGACAAACTTAATTTGTGTTGCCAATGTCCTTTAAGTAATTCCATTGACAAGTATAATATACGTAATAAATACATAAGCACTTTCACTTACTCATGTTTATCCGGTTAAGACCAGCTATTATATATAACGGATCTTCTTAGTTTAAATTTTATTTAAAGACGTTTAAAAAGTATATAAGGCTAAAATAGTGGAAAAGTACCAAACGTTTCCTTATAAAATCCGGGTTAAATTATTTATTATCATCTCTAACATTTCTGCTCGTATAAACTTACACACCTTCGTCGATGTCAGGAGGTAACCCGCCAACGAAAACCTTTCTTGAATATCTTTCAAGTGAATCTGCATCTGATTTTGGTGAGGTGTTCAAGGAAGACCCCAAGGAAGGCACAGTTTGATCTGTTAAAAATTAAAAAATGATATTGTTTAATTGAAAATCAAAGTATACTAGCTGTCCATCCTGTAAATATTACTACAATTTAGTAGTAATATAGTTTAATTAAATCGACAAACCTTGGTGATATGACTTTTTCTGAAGCTGCGCCCTGAATGCTAGATAAATCAGAAATTTACAGCATTAACACATTGTACAAAATAACTACGACAGCTTAAATATCATACGCATTTTAGTCTCCATAAGGCTCCCCAATAAAGCTTTTAACATCTCAAAGTTTTTATCTATTGTCCGTGACAACATTTTTTAACTTTCAATTATTATGCCTGACTTCGCTTCAAAAAAAATTATATATATATATATATATATATATATATATATATATATACTATATGTATGTATGTATATATATATAAATTATATATATATATATAAACTATATATATATATATATATATATATATATATATATATA